>OX276349.1:3221126-3563498 GCA_946251885.1 Cosmia pyralina
ATCAAATAGGTTGACACTTTCCATGACCCAAGGGCTGGCTTTTACCTTGGCCAGAGGCTTAGCATTGCCATACAAAGTGGCAATGCCGACAGTCTCTTGGGAACTTTACCACTCGACAACGATGTGGAGGAATTTTTCGATGCCATATTTTAGTTTTTTAATAGTCTTAGTTATGTTAGAATATAATTTTGTTATTTTTAGGTTATGTTTATATTACATTTAAATAAAAATATTGACCAGTAAAAATAGGTAAATAAAAAGTTATCTTATGTATAAAATGGTAAACTGACTGACTGGGTGATATAATATATCAACGCACAGCCCAAACCACTGGGTCTAGAGATTCCAAATTTAGCAAGTAGTTTCCTTAAGAGGTCTAGGGTTGCACTAAGAAAGGATTTTTTAGACGGGGGTCTAAAGTTTGTGTGAAAAATCTTATTCCTTGAGTTAATAGACTTGAAACTAGGCATGAATATATATCTAACTAAGATAAAATAATTTAAATTGATGGCCAGTGGGAATTGGATCAAAAGAGTTGTGCCATTGTCCCCCAACGGCGGCCATAGGGAATGTTAAAAAATCCGTGTCGCTGTCCACCAGTGGTGGCGAATGGAAATACTTTACAAAATTGTGACGCTGTCCCCCAGTGGTGGACAACGAGAATAATGTTTTAAAGTTGTCTCGCTGTCCCCCAGTGGTGGCCAGACAAGTGGTGGACATCGGGAATAATCGCTAAAACGTGTATTATTTAATCGGTGAGAAAAGTATTCACAAAAAAATTGCTCATCCCACGGGAACACTACATTTTTGCAGGATGTAAAGTAGCCTATGTGTGCTATGTGTATACAGGATGTGTGCTACTTCCACACCAAATTTTATCAAAATCGGTCGAGCCGTTTGAGTTTGAAGGAGTAACAAATATATTTGAATTCCTTGCTCATCCCACGGCGGCACTACATTTTTTTCGGAATAAAAAGTAGCCTATGTGTTAATCCAGGGTATAAGCTGTCTACATACCGGATTTCATCCAAATCGGTCCAGCCGTTTGAGCGTGAAGAAGTAACAAACATACACACACACACCCACACTCACAAACTTTCGCCTTTATAATATTAGTGTGATGTAATAGTGTGATTACTTATTTTTGTTTTTAAACTTTTATTATTGTGTTTTTTGTTTAGTTGGTGATCTTCCTGTGCTAGTCACAATAAATACTTTTTCTTTCTTTCTCTATTTTTTCGGGATAAGAAGTAACCTATGTGTTTATCCAGAGTGTCAGCTACTTCCCCACCAAATTTCATCAAAATCGGTCGAGGCGTTTGAGTTTGAAAGAGTAGCAAATATATTTGAATTTCTTGCTCATCCCACGGGAGCACTACATTTTTCCGGGATAAAAAGTAGCCTATGTGTTAATCCAGATTATAAGCTGCATACATACCGAATTTCATCCAAATCGGTTCAGCCGTTTGAGCGTGAAGAAGTAACAAACATACACACACACACACACTCACAAACTTTCGCCTTTGTAATATTAGTGTGATAGTGTGACTATTTATTTTTGTTTTTTTGTTTTCAAACTTTTATTATTGTGTTTTTTGTTTAGTTGGTGATCTTCCTGTGCTAGTCACAATAAATACTTTTTCTTTCTTTCTCTATTTTTTCGGCATAAAAAGTAGCCTATGTGTGTGTATCCAAAGTGTCAGCTACTTCCACACCAAATTTCATCAAAATCGGTCGAGGCGTTTGAGTTTGAAAGAGTAGCAAATATATTTGAATTTCTTGCTCATCCCACGGGTGCACTACATTTTTCCGGGATAAAAAGTAGCCTATGTGTTAATTCAGGTTATAAGCTGTTTACATACCGAATTTCATCCAAATCGGTCCAGCCGTTTGAGCGTGAAGAAGTAACAAACATACACACACACACACACTCACAAACTTTCGCCTTTGTAATATTAGTGTGATAGTGTGACTATTTATTTTTGTTTTTTTGTTTTCAAACTTTTATTATTGTGTTTTTTGTTTAGTTGGTGATCTTCCTGTGCTAGTCACAATAAATACTTTTTCTTTCTTTCTCTATTTTTTCGGCATAAAAAGTAGCCTATGTGTGTGTATCCAAAGTGTCAGCTACTTCCACACCAAATTTCATCAAAATCGGTCGAGGCGTTTGAGTTTGAAAGAGTAGCAAATATATTTGAATTTCTTGCTCATCCCACGGGTGCACTACATTTTTCCGGGATAAAAAGTAGCCTATGTGTTAATTCAGGTTATAAACTGTTTACATACCGAATTTCATCCAAATCGGTCCAGCCGTTTGAGCGTGAAGAAGTAACAAACATACACACACACACTCACACACTCACAAACTTTCGCCTTTATAATATTAGTGTGATTAAGTGCGATGGTGTGATTATTTATTTTTGTTTTTTTGTTTTCAAACTTTTATTATTGTGATTATAGTTTAGTTGGTGATCTTCCTGTGCTAGTCACAATAAATACTTTTTCTTTCTTTCTTTCTTTCTCTATTTTTTCGGGATAAAAAGTAGCCTATGTGTTAATCCAGGGTATAAGCTGTCTACATACCGAATTTCATCCAAATCAGTCCAGCCGTTTGAGCGTGAAGAAGTAACAAACATACACACACACACACACACTCACAAACTTTCGCCTTTATAATATTAGTGTGATTAAAAATAAGGAAAAAACGTCTGTTTTGTAGCTATGAGATTGATTAAACATTAGTAAACGGGGTAACTTTGGGATTTTTTCTATGCAACAAAGTTAATGTAATTGTGTTATTAAAAGCGATCGCATGTCCGCCAGATCCATATACCTATAAGATAATTATACAGGGTGTAATTTTAATCACTGTTAACCTCATAAGAGGACATTGTACTCATCATTATTAACAACTTTTACTATGGGACCAAACATGAAATCGCGAAAAAAAAATCAGTTGCTCCCTACATTTTGACGAGTTATGCGAACATAAATGTAGGGAACAGCAGATTTTTTTTCGCGATTTCAGGTTTGGTCCCATAATAAAAAAACTAAAACTAAAACTTCAAGCTCTAATCCCTATCACACTCCATAGTACAATCACTTCTAAAATACATCAACACCTACCGCACCAACCCTCTCTCCTCACTCATATCACGCATACCCGCACTTACTTCATAGCCTCTTACTCACACCAAAGACACATACGCACACTCACACACACACTCATGCACACACACACACTCATGCATACACTCGCACTAACGTACGCACTATCACTATGCGCGCGCTATTAAATTACCCAATTTTCATTTCTTTTCCTTTTTGTTTAATATATACTCCTCCTTTAAATTGGAGGATTTGTCTACTTATTTAAAAATTCATTATCATAATTCAATAACTTGTATACGACACTGTACTGTATTTGAAGGGCGGAATGTCCTAGCACAAGTATTTATTTTGCTTAAAGGGTCATTCCTAAGGTATAATGTAACTACTGCAAGTTATTGAAATAATTTTTTTTTTTTTTTTTTTTTTTTTTTAATAAAAGTTGTTCATACTGATGACTACAATGACCCCTTAAGAGGTTGATGATGATTAAAATTACATCCGGTCTATATATTTTTTTAAATTTCATAAAACTGTTTTTTATGTTTACCATGGATTCAAAAAAAACATCTTCGTTGGTACCCATTTCACCTTAGACGTAATTTATTTCGTAAGAACTTTTGCTCATACCAATGTTCGTATACTTTTTCGTCCGCAGTTCCTATTCCGAGAAATTCCAGTTTGCGGTTTCTAGTTTATTTCACACAGCGAAATAAGAGTCTTTCAGTAGGGTTTTTGACTGGCTATGTTATTGCACACTTTAGCACTTCAACATAGAGACCTATGTGTAGATTACCGTGGTAAAGCACGGAGAGTCATAAAATTTTAAAGAAAATTTTGCACTTTACGAAACCGTCGTATAGTGCGGTTTAATTCTAGTACTACTGTTTTGGAATGTAAAGTTTGGCTGTACTTTTTTAACTCCATCGTGAATGAATGAAAGAATAGCCTAAAAGAAAATAGTCGCTAGCCCCTACCGCAGTTTGCAATAGCATGCAGATGAATGTTAGCAATTTCCATTTGATCCAATCTTACCTCTCTCTCTTTCTTTTGGCAGCCTTGAACGACACAGAAACAGACTGATCGGTCTATTATTTGCTATGTGCCATTACATGGTCTCTTAGCACCTAATATAAAATTAATTAAAAGTATACCACACGGCCCTAACTACAACATACAGGATGTATCAGAAAGGTGTGGTCAAAAAGGGTATGGTGCAGTGCATACCATCAAACTGAACAACTTTCTCCATGGGACCAACATTGTAATCGAGAAAAAATTATCAAGTGTCCCGTACAAAGCTTCAATACTTACTCGACCCCAAAATGGCTGATATTTTTTTCTCGATTACGATGTTGGTCCCATGGAGAAAGTTGTTCAGTTTGATGGTCACACCCTTATATACCCAATGCGACGATTAGCTTCTAAACTAGCCGTGTGTGAGTGGCTTAAAAATCTTTGTTATCTGGCTACTGAGAGCCTTCTGATTCCTATCCGCTAAATTTATATCTGCTTCACAAACGTACACTATCACCCACACACACACACACACCCTCACACCCTCACACACTCACACACACACGCACACACTTAACCGCATGCAATGTATGTCCAGTCTATAATTAATTTAATTGAATACTTTTGTTTTTTCTTCTCATATTTATCTGTTGCTGTTTATTTTTTGTTTATATCTATTGTACATTTATCACATTCTTTTATAACTAATCTAATTTAAGATGAACACATATATGTATTGGGGGGCCTGGTGAGCCGTAACACAGGTATTTTATGCCTATTTCGGACACCGGTCTCTCACAAATGTGTAACGCTATATTTTTTATATTAAGCGCTTCCTGTCCACAAAAACATTTCACATCTTATCTTACCCTTAAATTTGACCACAACTTTCTGAGACACCTTGTATAGTAAAAACATTTATATAGGTATATAAATGTCTTGGTTGGTAAGTTCAATCCTTTCTTTTATTATCATTATGCAACTCCAAAAATGCAAGGTCGCGCCCCGTTTAGCTTCTACATGGCTTCTGCAAATCTTTGTTCTATTCTCAAGTATACAAGTGATACAATTCTACCTCATATAATGCTGTAATAAAATAATTTCCTTCCGTCTCCACTACTAGGATAAATAATGCCGCTAATAAATTAAGGGCTTTTGTTTGTTTCTATTTTGTTTCAGTAATTTGCAAGGTAAGATAAAGATGGCGGATATACATAGTTTAAACCTGTTTTAATGTGTATTATTATGAGGGTTTTAACAGTAAATTGTAGTCATATATTCTGTCCACATAAATATTTCTGGGCATTTACAGCGTCGCGTAAACTATTTTGAAAGCAGACAATGTCAGTTAAATTAGCTTAAAACAATAATTATACCGCGTGACTCCTGGAAGAAAGTATCATATTTAGTTGTACCTTGTGGAGAAGTATATCATTGTGAAGTGTCTGCGATGGACAGAGAAGGATTTCAAAATACCCTATAGACTTCGCGACTAATGAAGAATAACTGAAAATCTATATAAATAAAAATCAATTGCCGAATGTATGTAAGCGCATCACTTCAGAACGGTTGCATCTATTTGGCTAATTATTTTGTAATGTGTTTGTAATTGTCAGGACCAGGTTTGTATGACGATTTTTTTTTGGAAAACCGGAAAACGTAAATTTGGATGGTATTTTTGTATGAAAACAGACAACACACAGCCACTGGAGATAGAGCCATGAAATTCACCCGGGCGACGAAAAATAAAAATAATAAGATTCTAATTGCTAAGTAAAATCCTCCTGTAAGAACAGACGTTATTTTGCAATGGCTTCATATAGAGAGAATAGTTACTAGAAGTTATTAAAGCCTTCGCGAGCGCTAGACTTGATGTCATAACAATAAAACTTCTATTGTGTCACGTTTAGCGTCCGCCAAAGCATTAAATGTTATAGTTTGCAAAGTTAGTATTTTTTAATTTAGATAGACGTTCTAACATCGTTGATGAGAGAGGAACGAGGTAACTTATGTACTGTGTGGTACTTACTTTATGTTGCTTCTTTTTGTGTACCTACTCTGCAAATATTTTGACACAAATGTATTTTTGTTATGAAATAAATAACTTGAACTAGTAATGAACTCGCTTCAAATATCCGCCCTGCTATATTCAATAGGGCAGATATTTGAAGCGAGTTCATGAATACAAAAAACAACATGAACAAAAAAACACAAACAAAACAACAATAACACACAAATTAACAAACACAACAAAACATGAACCATGTACACGTTCATGTTGAGGAACATGAACTATGTGAAGACTTAGTACAGTCAGCAACAAAAGTCGATTAACACTTGCAGTTTTTTAATCTTAATTATTAAGCGAACTATTTAATTCAAATCGAAACAAATGAACCTACTTTAAATTTTAAGAACATTATTAACTCTTAACAGTTAAACGAAAAAAAAAAACAGTTTATCGAATCATTTTCCGTTAATTTAGATGATGTCGAAGCCGACCCCAACATAGTTGGGAAGAGTCTAGGCAGATTGATTGATTGTTTTAGATGATGTCAAAAAGTAGCAGTGTTAACCGACTTCTGTTGCTGACCGTACAAGTTTCTGTTATATCATGGAGTCAATCAGCATTCCAAGGGTGCTTAATTGTATGGATCCAGGAATCCCTGCTAGTACAGTACTGTAGTACCCACTCGTCCGAGAGGAAATTTCCAGTTAATTACAGACAACAGCTAGTACTGCTGACTGAATATTGCCCGTTACCTTGTTTATTATGAAGCTAACAACATGATATTTGGAAAATATGTTACAAAGAAGATACCTATAGAGACATTTAGGTATTCTAGAAGATGCATCATGTGACTTGTGACATAGAAGGTTTAAATGTGCATTTAATAAATTAAAATTTTATAATTATGTCTAGCCCATAATGCTCCCACTGCTGGTACACAGGCCTCCTCTTTCCGTGAGAGGGAGTGGGCTGTAATCCATCACGTGGGCCCAGAAGTCTGGGGCGGGCGGAAGGGCCGGTCTGACTCTTACTGATTAAAACTACCCCGGTGTTCCCTCTTACACCTGCGTCGGGGGCTGCGGGTGCGAGTGTGACTTCCACTGCCCCGGACTAGTGATGGCCCGCGCCATGCGGGCCACGTCCCATAGGGATGAGTGAGGTCTTGAACTCCCCAGTTACGTCTTAGAGAGGCGCGCGTGGAATACTACGCGCCACCATCTCGGGTCCTGTGGATTGGCTGATGGATGGGGGCTGGAAGAGGGCATTATCTGCCTTCTGCTGACGCCCAGTGCGCCTGCTGCGGGACGGGAGAGCACTTGTGATCTCCCTTTCCCTTTCTGCAGCTTCCTTCTGCGAGATGACTGTTTCGCAAAAGGATACCATCGCATCCCACGACTCGGCGCTCCCGACCATCGAACGTGCGACAGTCAATCAATCAATCTGCCTAGCCTTTCCCAACTATGTTGGGGTCGGCTTCCAGTCTAATCGGAAGCAGCTGAATACAGTATTTTACATCGAGTGACTACCTATCTGACCTCCACAACCCAGTAACTGGGTAATACCAATACCCCTTGGTAACAATAGTTGCTGGAGTTTCGGGATTCTGACGATTCGTAACGACTGTCACAGATTCATGAATGACAACCGGAACCAACGGCCGAATGTGCTTTCTGAGGCACGGAGGAGTCTCCGTATGTAAAGATGGTCACTCACCACGGACCAATCCCGGCAAGCGTAGCTTAACCTGATGGATCGACCCGTGCGCCTGTTATTATGTACTTAGCCACAAGCTACTCATCTTCCTGTAAACATACAAACATCACTTACTAACTACCGAGCCAGCTATATCAACAAAATCTTTCTCAATACTAATGGAAACCAGGAAAACAAACACAATGAAAGTTTGTTAAAATAAAGGTCTAAAGTAAAGAACAAACGACACGACACCACAAAACGTGAGGAAATAAGCAAAGGTCATTGTTGAGTTCAAGCCAATGCGGTGTTTGTTAAAGAAAATAAAAATAGTTGAGGAATGTAGGTTATAGTTAGCCTGGAGGCCCTCGATTATTATTTCTTTCTTGGTTTATTCGATTTCTATCTAAGATTGCAGTTGGGGATATTTTAATCGAGTTAGTGCTTCATTTGCTGGTTACATTGAAATACGTTCAGGGAAATTAATTGTTACCAAGTGCGGAAGCAGAGGGGGAGGGGGCAACGGGTGTAGTTGCCGCCTCCTGGTGTTCCACCAAGAGTCTAAAACTGTAATTAAACATAAAAATGTTTTTTTTTGTCATGTACTTACTTTTACTTTGTACAGGTACAGTAAGATAAGTCATAGTCATCCTCGAAAAGGAGAAACATTCCCAGAGAGAAACATTTGCCCCCCTTGAGCGTAAACCTAGATCCACGCCTGAATGTTAGGCAAATTGACCACTACATCAATATGCCATGTTACAGCCGTTTCATACAACTGTCAAAGAGTGACAGTTTTTTGTTTTGAATAATCAGGCAATTTATGTTGGTAGCAAACTTGCTTAGTATATAATTTCTTTGTATTTACATTGAGAATAATCAGCTAGACTATAAGAATGCCCATAGCTCCGCTCGAGTAAGATATATACAATAGAAAGATTTATAGAGGAGCTCGTGGCTAAGTAATAACAGCGGCACGTGTCGACCTTCAGGTTAAGCTACATTTGCCGCGGTCAGTCCGTGGATGGGTGACCATATTTACATACTGAGACTCCTCCATACCTCGGAAAGCACGTTAAACCGTTGGTCCCGGCTGTCATTCGTGGATCTTTGACAATCGTTACGGGTCGTCAGAAACTTGAAAGTCTGACAATCAGTCTTACCAAGAGGTATCGTATTACCCAGTTAGTGGGTTGTGGAGGTCAGATAGCTCCATGTCAGATAGTCAGTCGCTCCATGTAAAATATATTTCATTCAGCTGGATATGGTTAGACTGGAAGCTGACCTCAACATAGTTGAGAAAAAGCTAGGCAGATTGACAAAAAATTATTTAGCCAAAGAACATAGCAGGTATTTAATAATAATTTAAAACAGCATTACGTAAGTTACCTAATATATGTTTACAGATACTCGAATAATAATAAGCAATGAACAGCTAAAGAAATCTCCTAAATAATATTATAAATGCGAAGCTATGCAAAGGTAAGTTTGTTTGTTACCTTTTCACGCCTAAACCACTGAGCCGATCACCCTGAAATTTTGCATATACGTTGTCAGGTAAACAGAAACGGACATAGTGTACCTTTCATCCCAAAAAAAACGTACAGTTCCCGAGGAAAACAACAATAACGTTCTTATGATAATAGATGGCGCCACGTAGATGTGACGCATATTTTCCTCAAAACTTGCTTTTTACATTCTTATTTTGTTTTGTTGTCCTGTGCGTCATGTTTACCGCAAATAAACGTATTTTCTTTCTTTCTTTCTTTTTCTGTATCTTTCGAAACATGATTTAATTAAATTATAACAAGCAGAGTACAACCCGAATTAATTGTCAAATTCTAAGCCGCGGGCAAAAGCTAGTAAGTACATATTTTATCAGAAAACCAACCATGTTCTTGACAAAATTGAAATGCGTAATTTTTCCCAGGAAGATGAATCATATTTCATTCAATTCCAACCCAGCATTACTACCAAAATACATCGAGAATTCGTAACAAAACAGCAAGCCAGTACAAACGTTTTCAATCAGTAAATGGAACCACAATAAGTTCCTAGTGCTATTAAGGTGCATATGTCACCTTTAGCGCAAAGTTTCGGCGTTCCAATGGTTAAACCTTCCCGTTTCTCCCACCCATGAGGATAAGGTTGCGGGTTTAGTGACAGTGCAATTATAATGCGGAGGCTGTATTTTTTTTTTGAAACTTTGATGTACAAAAAAAGTACCATAAATTTTAGTAGATTTTGAGTTTTAGGTTTGAAAATTACTACAGCTAAGCGGTAGAAAAGGTATAACGATAAGTATTTAATTATATCCTATATAAAATTTATATCTATTTATACACGAAATCTCATAAGGGGTCATTATAAACTACGGCTAACTTACTGTAACTATGGCTATGAGGAGCTCGTGGCTAAGTAATAACAGCCGCACGGGTCGATCCATCAGGTTAAGCTACCCTTGCCGGGGTTGGTCAGTGGATTGGTGACCATCTTTACATACTGAGACTCCTCCGTGCCCCGGAAAGCACGTTAAGCCGTTGGTCTCGGCTGTCATTCGTGGATCACTGACAGTCGTTACGTGTCGCCAGAAGCCTGAAAGTCTGACAACCAGTCTTACCAAGGGGTATCGTATTACCCAGTTACTGGGCTGTGGAGGTCAGATAGGCGGTCGCTCCATGTAAAATAATGGTATTCAGCTGCATTCGGTAAGACTGGAAGCCGACCCCAGCATAGTTGGGAAAAGGCTAGGCAGATTGACTATGGGACCAAACCCGAAATCGCGAAAAAAATCAGCTGTTCCCTACATTTATGTTCGCAAACTCGTCAAAATGTAAGGGACAGCTGCTTTTTTTTCCCCAAATTCCGGTTCGGACACCATAGTAACAGTTGTCAATAATGATGAGTCCTGAGATTTCGTGTTTGGATAGATAGACCTTAAACTTAAAATTACAGAAAAGGCTCTAACCAAACTTGACAAAATTTGTATCAGTTTTTCAAGCTTTTTGCTTGGATCTTTGAGAATCTAGAAATTTTTATTACTCCACAAAACTGCAAAATGTTGAGACGTTTCGCCATCACCAATTATTACAGCACCATTTAGCGTAAATTAATTCATGAACACTTACCACGTAGTACATAGGTTAGCTTAAATACCCATACAATATGCTTGAGGTTAAACTAATACTATTCCACCTTCCAAGTGTTGATAATTCATAACCCCTCCTGCTTGCTCCTAAAACGGATAATAAAGCTTAGGGAAATGGTACACCGAGCATTGGATACCTGAAATACTATATGGACAGGTGTTCCATATTATTACGAGTATATGTATAGGTGTAGGGATTCCTTGGAAGGGCAGAGATGGTGAAAGATTATGTTTTGCATATAGAATGAAGCTTGAAAGCTGCTCATCGAAGATGGTTCCAATGGGATTAAAAACTGAAAGTTCGTCATAGGTGGCAGCACTGTTCACCGTCTGTATGCAGTCATTGTTTTGGTTATGTTTACTTTTGCGTCGATCACAAATTAAACGAAAACTAGATAAAGCATAGTCTTCTCAATTACCTGTTTTACTTGAATTTGTATTATACGAGTATCAATCAATCTACCTACCCTTTTCCCAACTATGTTGGGGTCGGCTTCCAGTCTAACCGGATGCAGCTGAATACCATTATTTTACGTGTAGCGACTACCTATCTGACCTCCACAACCCAATTACTGGGTAATACGATACCCCTTGTTATACTGGTTGTCAGATTTTCGGGCTACTGACGACGCGTAACTACTGTCAAACATCCACGAATGACAGCCGGGACCAACTATTTACTTTGTGTAAATAATTTCATCACCATTGCTCTCAAAATGGTGCAGGAAAACAACGTGAAGAAACCGGCATGTAGAACGAAAAATTCGAAGACATGTGACATCTATTCAACCCGCACTGGGCCCGCGTGGTGGATTACAGCCCTCTCCCTCTCACTGAGAGGAGGCCTGTGTCCCAGCAGTGGCAACATTATAGGCTGATTATGTGTTAATATAAACACACACGCTCCTTTACTATAAGTTACATAATATTACACCACAAGCGCTTGTAGGTAATCAAAACAGACTAGTAGGTTCTCTTGGGAGCATCACCTGTAAACGAATTTCTCCCATAAAATTCTTCAGGTTTAAAAATATTAGGACATAGTTTCGACGAAATATCGGGTTTCCTGGCTGTAGATCCAAATAACTGTACTTTTTTTTTATACAACGTGTCCTTTTGCATCCTCGTCAAATTTAAGGATGTGGTATAGACAATCAAACCGAACAAATTTTTCCATGGCACCAACATCGTAATCGCGAAAAAATAATCAGCCGTCCCATACATATGCGTTGAGTAGGTCTGTATTGAAGTTTTTTATAGGACAGTTGAAAATTTTTTCGCGATTACAATGTTGGTCCCATGGAGAAAGTTGTTCGGTTTGATGTTCTGTATCACACCCTGAATTTTGACGAGGATGCAAAACGACACGTTGTATATTTATGATTATTGATTATTTTTTTTAATTTGCTTGTTTATTTATTTGTTGCATTATTTGAATACATATAAATAGGTTTTCTTTACATTTTACATGGCGTAAGATAGAGTGTGTTGAAACTGATATAACAATGTTAACCTCTTATTTTATAAAAAAATTAATAAATAAAAATCTTTTAATTCAGACCATTAGTCCATTTGGGTTAGTATACAAACAACTTATAAATTACTAATGTAGTACTTAGATCCACCAGAAGTAATTGTTTTAATTTATACATCTTCATGCACTCAGTGGCATGTAGGCGTATCCAATGCCCCAGCATGGGGCTGTCCCACCTGTCCGCAATAACCCTCAGAATGCTGTTGGGGCTGGCGCGAATCCGGCTCATGATGGATGCGCAGCGCTTACGCATGAGTGCAGGAAACCCATCTATTCCCGCCACCACCACACCCACCCACATACATACCACATTCATTGCAAAATAAATGATTTCTAATTTCCAATTTAGTTTCTGAGAGCTTTCTCCTCCACAGTTTTCGTCTTTTAACATCTTTGGCATATACATGGATATTTTTGCAGTCAACAGCTGCGCAACGGAGCATATCCTAATTAATTATGCGTAAAAGAATTCAATTGTTTAAAAAAAAAGTACAAGATAGTGACAGCTAGCTGTCAAATTCTTAGACGAGCCATTTTTGGAACTCGGTGGGATCCTAGAAATGGTGGTTTATTGGATATGTAAATAGCATGTTTTCGATAGCATTGAGTGCTAGTTCCAATCACGGTATAGATTCTAAAATATTTTTAAAGGAGCCATTCTGACCAATAAACATAAAAACTGTATAAGAATGAACATGTTGAATAACGAAATTTTTGGTAAAAACCTACCATTGCATAGTCGAACTCATAATTGCTTTGCCACCCTAAGGTTGAATGTCACATCACGTCTCGTTGTCACGTCGCCACGTCACAGCATAGCGTAAAACGACAAGATCTATTTGTCTATGTGACAGATAGGTTTAACCTTCTAGTTTTTGCGCTCTAGCATGGTGCGGGTGACATTTGACGAACTTTTCCCTTTCAGTCTTGAACGTTATCGCGATTTACAATCATGATTTAATATTTTAGCTGCACCCTAAATATCATAATCGTAAAATACGGATTCAATAATAACTGTAGAAAAAAAAAAAATCCGGATTAAATAAATTATCCTGCCAAAATGTTATTATCTATAAATAAAATCAAATTTAAATAAAAATGAAGCAAAGTGATAGGCGTTTAACGTAATGCCATAGACATGTTTAGTGATGAGATGTATTGCTATTATGGGTTTTTATCGATAGTCGAACAGAAGTTTACTGTACGTATTTTTTAATTTTTGTTGTTAGACATCTATATACTTAGTTCAACTAGCCGAAAAAAATATACCATGAAAAATTTTTTTTTTAAAATAAATATCGGTAGTGCTTTGAATGTGATTATTTAATGTTTTGTATTAAATACATATTTTAAAATAAATTTCATAATAATATGATATATCAAAGACATTTTTAAAATTATTAGGAGAACGAGATTTTTGCTGTAAGAATCGTTATCGATAAAATTGAATTGTGCATATTGTCACTGACCTAGTCATGCCATACTGACATGTGTCACCCGCACCATGCTAGAGCGCAAAAACTATAGTTAATTTTGAATTTACTGGGAATTGTTGTAACTCCATATTTCAGTATTTTATAACATTATCAAGTAAACGCAAATAGGAAAACTATTTTCGCTCCTGGGTGTAATAAAAAACAAGTCAGAGTAACTATGACTTCCTTTTATAACAGAAGTTATGCGACAACGCTCCCTCGCGAACGATTAATATCATACAATACTCGTAGTCGCAGTTATGAGGTCATACTTTAGAACTTCGATCAAATGGTAAAAAATATTCTTATTAAATAGAAGAAGTATCAGACTACAGTAATTTATATCTAAAAAATCTTGAATTTTTTGGAGTAAGGGCCCTTATACACGGACCACAAAATCAATCGTGTGGACGATAGTGACCACATCCAGGCCACGTCGGCGTCGCAGCCGCAACGCAACCACCAGCAAGACCGTGCACTAGTGGTCAGCCACATGCATCGTAAACAGAACGTTGCGTCGACGCGACGATAGTGTGACATCTGGTGTCGATATGTCTGTTTGCAAATACTAGCCACCATGTAACCATATCGCAACTGCTAGCGACAACGCAAGCACATCGCAATTTTGTAGATACCGTAACGCAACTGCAAGAAGTTGCAGCGACACTATTCACTCGTAAACACTGCTTGCCTACATGTCGCTACAATTTGGTGCGGTTGTGGTACGTGTGATCGAGGCCTAAGTTCACGTTACGTTGATGCTGAGTGACGCAGACCTACATGTGATTGTATTAGAACTTAGTCCACATTGAAATTGCATTATCATTGTATTAGAACTTAGTCACATTGAAATTGCATAATCGTCACGTTACCGCAACATAAGTCATACAGAAATTGTCTAATTTTATTGAAACTTTTCGCAGACCACCGAAAGTTCGAAATCGATCCGTTAGAGAAAAAATAAATAGGAAAAAAATATTAACGTTTTAAAAATAGTCGCCACTAAAGCCACACCTGAATTTAGCGGCTGTTCTCTTTCCCGCCATTATTGGACCGTATTGAGCCTCTGTGAAATGTGTAAAATTGCCAACAGTAAAATTCCAGGGGAACTTTTGAAACGAGTTTGCTAAGAACGGAAGCTAAAGAAAACTAAACATCGGCATGGAAGCGTTCCTCTCGTAATGTTTGACGGCGAAACTTTTTGTGGTTATATCTGAGTTTTACTGGGATTGTCTTGTTCGTTGACATTCATTTGTTACATAACTGAGTTTTGGTTTTAAGCAAAAACGTGGGTAATATCGATATTGATAATTGTAGGTAATTATAGATTTTTTTTTGTTGTTTTTGTAACTGTTATTTCGGTATAGCTGGAAATCGGGATTTTAATCCGTTATACAAATTGTGATTTGGGAATATAAAAAAAATAAGAGACTTCAATAATAAAAGCTTTCTTAAAAAAAAAAAAACACTTAAAAAAATGGGAGATAGTGTCGTCCTTCTTCCAATCAGTGATTACCAGCCAAAACTCGGATCGGACAGATATTGAATTTATCCATTCAGGGGCAAAATGTCCAGCGGTGTCAAAATGTCCAAATCCCAAAATGTCCAAATCTCAAAATGTCCAATTCCCAAAATGTCCAACTCCCAAAATGTCCAATCTTTGAGAATGTGGTCAATGTGTTCAATAACTCATCAAAGCGCTTTTATGCGCATAAGAATGACAAACAATAAATTCAAACTCCTGAAAGAACTTCGTAAAGGTAAATAAGCTATGTTGTCATATTCTTTACCTATGAAATTGCCGTTCTGCAGTACTGGCCATTTCAAATCAAAATAATTTTTGTTTGGCTAAGAATTCTAATTTCAAGTTAATTTTATTTTAAAAACATGGATTTTTTTTTTCCAAAAGTAGTCATTTGTTTATTGATTAGTGTTACATTTTCATCGCATTTCAATCTTTTTCGTCATCATGGATACGTTAAAAATTCGAGTAATTATGGAATATGAGTACCGTCGTGGCAGCAACGCGGCACAAGCGGCACGCAATATCAACGACGTTTACGGAGCTAACACTACAAACCAACGCACCACTTGTTATGGTTTGCTCGCTTCCGTTCTGGAAATTTCGACCTGAAAACTGAACCTCGCGGTCGTCCGAAGACTTTGGTCGACAATGACGAATTAAAGGCGATTGTGGAAGCTGATGATACACAATCTACGGCTGAATTAGCAGCAGCTTTCGACGTTAGCGTCAAAACAATATTGTTCCATTTGCGTCAAATTGGCAAGGTAAAAAAGCTTGACAAATGGGTGCCCCACGAACTCAATGATCGCCAGCGCGAAGTACGCGTCGAGACGTGCCTTGCACTGCTCAACAGACACAGAAATGAAGGAATTTTGAACCGCATTGTTACCTGCGATGAAAAATGGATTCTGTTTGATAACCGCAAGCGCTCAGCAAGTTGGTTGGATCCTGGTTCAGCACCTAAACAATGCCCTAAACGAAAACTTACTCGTACCCCTAGAAAAGTGATGGTCACTGTTTGGTGGTCTAGCGCCGGTGTGATTCATCACAGCTTCTTACCAAACGGGGTGAGCATTATTTCAGATGTGTACTGTGAAGAACTGAACACAATGATGGAGAAGCTGGCACATCTCCAACCAGCATTGGTCAATCGCTCGTCTCCGCTGCTCCTGCACGACAACGCGCGACCTCATACTGCACAGCAGACGGTCTCCAAGTTGCATGAACTGGGGTTGGAAGCTCTCCGTCATCCGCCCTACTCACCAGACCTTGCGCCTACAGACTACTACTTTTTCCAGAATTTGGATAACTTCTTGGCGGGAAAAAAATTCAATACCCGAGAGGCAGTACAAAATGCCTTTGAAGAATTTGTTGCCTCCCGTCCAGCTGATTTCTTTAAGAAGGGCATCAATAAACTGCCACTGCATTGGCAAAGATGCATTGATTGCATGGGTGATTACTTCGATTAATACAAATAAAAAATGCATGAAAAAAATTCGTTTAAATTTTTTCATACAAAACGGCAATTTCATAGGTAAAGACCTATTATTTAAAACCTTTACGAAGTTCTTTCAGTATTTTGTATTTATTGTTTGTCATTCATCATAACAATCATAAGTCTTAAAAAAGCGGTTTGATGAGTTATTGAACACATTTACCACATTCTCAAAGATTAGACATTTTGGGAGTTAGATATTTTGGGAATTGGACATTTTGAGAATTGGACATTTTGATAATTGCACATTTTGAGATTTGGCCATTTTAACAGTTGGAATTTTGGGATTTGGACATTTTGACACCGCTGGACATTTTGAGAATTGGACATTTTGCTCCTGAACGAATTTATCTACTTTATTTTTATCTATTTTGCTGTTTACCTATCTTCAAATGAATGACTGGGTAAAATTAAACAGCTGTAATAGCTCAACGTCTAAGAGATCAGGAGTTCAAACCTCTATGCATTATCAATTTGAACCCATTTCTATTACATAGCTTTAACTAAGTAGTAGTGTTATCCTCGAATTGATTTGGGAAATTTGGAGGTACATACACTAATACCTATGCAAACTTTTTTTTTCTTTTAACCTATCTTGTGCCACTGCTAGGCAAATAAAGTTCACCCCCATATTTTTCAAATTTTTTTCATGCTGTGCTTTCTCCGTCCAATCAGTTAGGAACGAGTCCAAATCGTCACGCCAGCGTTTCTTGGGCCGTTTCTCAGTGACCATGCCCGTCTTCAGGCAACCACTGTGTGACGATCCTGGTCAGACGATCTGTCTGGATGCATCCTATAGCTGTGACCCGCTCAGTCCCATAGCAGCCTCGCAAACTTGTCACTTGTTTGATTTAGCCTTATCAGGGATGACAAATAATAACGAAGCATTGCATGATAAACGATTTGGTTTGTTTTATTTTTTAGTTGGGAAACTGCTATATTCCTTATATTTTTATATTCCTAAATCTAGCGCGGGATTCCACGCCATTCTGTTACCGTTATCATTTATCATTATCGTCATCAGTTCAGCCAAAGTCCTCTGAAGACTGCTGGACATGGCCTCCAAGAGTCGCCACACAAAACTGGCCGGTCTTGTGCTGCAAATAAAGAATTAGAATTTTATACAATTCAGCATTTCATCAATCCAAAGCACTTTAGAAACTCCAACAATTCACATTACTGTTGCTCGTACCAGTCTGGGCAGTAGAATTTTTATTGGCTATAACTGAAGGGGTCAAGTCTACAATTTTACTGAAGCTTTCCATAACGGTCGAAACTGTGTGCGTTTATTAGCACTAGTATGAAGATTAAAGCTGAACGTAGTGAGGGTCAGCCCTTTAATTAAGGGACCTTGAATTTGAGCTGTACCTTGGTCCGGAGTTATAGTGGCTGTCGAAATTTACAGATTATTTAGGGTGGGCTAGTTTCACATTTTATAACTATTGGAACTTGAGGTGTGGTTTGAATATGAATGCTAGCCCATTTCGGGAAATATGTTTTGGAGTTTCTATTTTTTATTTTGAGTCAGTTTTGTTATATAAAAGCCATATTTATATGCAAGTTTTATCAGTTTTAGATACCATTCAATCAATCTGCCTAGCCTTTTCCCAACTATGTTGAGGTCGTTTTCCAGTCTAACCAGATGCAACTGAATACCAGTATTTTACATGGCGATACTGCCCAGTTTTAGATAATTTTGTTGGACACTTAAGCAATTTTGGAAATTGATTACCGTAACTATTGGTTTTATACAAGTAGCTCACGTATTATAGGGATGTAATTTGCCATTACCAGAAAAAAACACCCTTTAAACCCATTTCTTAAAAGTGTCTTGATTAGATTCTATAGTCAAGCCACTAAAAAAACACAACATTTTTATTCAATCGATAAGTGCCATATAATGTATTAAAATTTTACGTTTTAAAATTTCGCGCGAAAATGATGGACGCAGTGGACGCCATATTGCTCTGTGGTCATGACGTCAGTTGGCTGAGTAAACAAACACTTTATGTACGCTGATCAGTTGTCAGTTGACGTTGACACTTTAGCCGCATGACGTAATAACATGGCGGCTACTTTAATGGTGTTAGAAAACAGATTAAAAAAACTGAAAACTTTGAATTCAATTTTAAAATTTATATTGTTACTAGCTGACCCGCCAGACGTTGTCCTGTCAAAATTTCAATTTTTTTTCCTATTTTTTTTTCTTTTAAACCACCCCAGTAAAGAGGAGAATAAAACAAGAAAAAAATATTCAAATCGGCCCAGCCGTTCTCGAGTTTTAGCGAGACAAACGAACAGCAATTTATTTTATATATAGATTATTTATGAACTAAAACTAACATTTTCCGACTGATTTTAGCCTAAGCTATAGCTATAGCTGTTTAGATTTTTTCTCGTATAGAGTAAAATACCGTATTGCAATATTCTTATCCACTCGAATGTACGGGCGACACAGCTCCCCTTGAAATATCCACCCCGCGCACATCTCGTTAAAACAATAAATGGTGATCATTCACAACAAACAACAAGGAACCTTCACCGTAAAAAAAAATGTAATCAACCCCAAACACATAAGAATTTTATACAAACAATTTTTCATAACAACCCGAAGCAATGTTCCGGGCTGTCAGTTACAAAGTACTGACGAGGTGCGAGCCCTGGTCTCGGTTTAATCAAAGCTCTAACTTGTTCCGACAACGTCCCGGGATAGAATAGATACGTAAAGAAGGTCTGCTTCAAACAACGAGTGAAAACGAAAGCACACATAAACCTTCCGCCAGATAACCGTGCAATAAAAGTCATTGACACCCTCTACCAATGTATTCCAATATTTCAAAACGATACGAAAAAATGTTAAGGCAGTGTTGCTAATACGATCAAAACAAACGTGTCGTGGTAAGAGGCGTCCCTGACGCGTGCACGTGGCAAGTTTTATTTTGTTTGTATTTAAATTAAGAAACCTTTTTTTTACAAATGGGATTAATGACTTTTATTGCACCCTTATCTGGTGTAAGGTATAAGTCACGCTTCACGTACAGTGAGTGCAAGCGCACTCGCGACTGGCATTCGTATGAGACAGTTTGAGATAGTCGTATTTACGTTTTCCGCAGTGCCAGCATTTGTATTTATTATTATGTACCTAGAATTGCTTAGCACACTCACATCATTATTTAGATGTAGTTGCAAGTTAGTTGCTTTTATTCCGAATAGCTTTTCCGACCTTACGCATCTATATCTTTGTGTCATCTACTTATATATATTCACATGTTGCATGGAGCTTGACTGCGCCTTAAATTCTCTTTAACCCCTCACACGAGCGCGGTGTGAATCTCATTTTACCTAAAATTGTACGTGGTATAAGTTCTATACCAAGAAAATATTTTTTTATTATTACTTAATAGTGATGGAACAACGTTAATAATAAAAAAATATTTTCTTGGTATAGAACTCATACCACGTACAATATTAGGTAAAATGACTCACGGGCCCGTTTCACACCGCGCTCGTGTGAGGGGTTAATCAATTACGCATTTTTTCTCAAACAATAAACACATTGCAAAACTCAACATACTTGAAGGACTTCCTTTCTTGATCATCCATTCTTTCCTTTTTCCTTCACTCCACTCCATTCGTTCCTCAACTCGCAATAGTCCACTCACTCCAGTCGCTCGCCACCCGCAATAGAATCGACTCGTGCCCTTGCGCCTGGCACCGCTACAGCATAAGTGCTAAAATCGCTAAAGCTAAAATAGTGCTGTGTATAAAAAACAAATTGACTTGATGTGGAAAATCATAAAACCTGAACCAGCCTCGAGAGTATTGAAGGCAAGTAAAAAAGGATTGAATCAAGCATTCAATCCTTTTTTTTTTTGTTTATTTTTATCATGGAGAAATACTTATGCATACTGCACTGCCACGGGGAGATAGTGCAGTTATGTGGAACCTCTTCTGCCGCTTACGGAGGGAACACAGGCACGCGTTAGCACTCATCCGTGAACCCGCCGCGGCTGTCCGTCACCGGACCCTCCTCTGGGGTGTACTCCCCATCACCGGCGCACCAGAACACATTGCACGCCGTGACCACCCCAGGGACGAAACCAACACATGGGCGCCAGACGACCCCGCGTCAGGGCACCCTTGATCCCCTGCGAAGGGTCAGGTCATTGGCCGCCCGTTAAGGCCACGGAGGGTAGGAAGAGCGGCGCACCGCAATACCGGCACTCCTCTTCCGCCGCGGCCTCCAACCCTCAGCCGCGATGCCTCCCATACGACATCGCGGCCCGCCTCAGTTGCGATGTCGCTCAAGCGGCACCGCAACCTACTTGTTGGCCGCTACGTTTTCGGCTTACCGACAAAAGCCCTGGCGAGCACCCCTCCTCGGGTTCCTCTTCGCTTTATCGTGGCTGACCAAGCCACGGCTACTGAGCCCCCCCGCCTCGACAATGCGGGAACCCTCCGGGGGGAAGCCTTCAATCCTGTGATGAACTTTTACCTCCAGAGCTGGCCTTCTGTTTCTAACTTTTTCGTGGTCCCAGGGTAATTGTTTCAACGAAACTAGCTTTAACAGTCGCCAGAAAATTAGCTGTTAAGGATTTGTTGGCGACTTGACGGATTAGCGAACGTTTTAATTTAGTGTTCGTCAATTTTAGGTTTTGTTTACGAATTGAATGTTAAAATAATATAATATCTGTGCTTTGAGATGAAAGTTGTCTGTGAAACAATAAAGATGTGGTTAATTCATTTTGAAAGTATGTAGGCACATTTTATTATTTTTACTACCTAATCTGATGGACACATTGTTCTCGCTCATTAAGGCGCTATGACCCGACAGAGTTAGTAGTTTTTTTAATCCATGGGAAACATAAAAAACAGTGATAAAAAACTCTGAAAAAAAGATATATCTTATTTAGGGATCTGGCGGATAGCCAATCGCTTTTAATAACACGATTAGATTTACTTTGCTGGATAGAAAAAAATCCCAAAGTTACCCTTTTTCGTAATGTTTAATTAATCTCATAGGTACAAAACAGACGTTTTTTTTTCTTATTTTTCATATAAATGAAAAGGTAGTAAGAGTGAGTCGTGATAAAATTGTGGCGGCATCTACATCGCCACACACGAACTACGCATCAAATGACATGACGTCACGCCTCCTGCATCGCGCAATTAGAGTTTACCACGCGACTAGCATATATACAACGTCTCGACATCAACCGTCGGGCAGTAGCCCACCAGACACAACACCCGTCTGGTCGGAGGATCCTCCCTTTTCAATAGAGGATGAGTGAACTTTACACCCTGTTCCTCATGCCTCTAAACTGGTGACCCCGAGCATGAACGTCAGCGCAGCCTTCGTGCAACTCCTTCAGCGTGACGTTATCAGCATCACTTCCTCAAGCTTTCGAGCGGCGAGTCACACAGCTAGCCAGCATCCACGGCTTCAACGAGTATCCTGACCACCAGCATGCAGCGGACGCGCATTCCTGGTCATCACCTTCAGCCTCAACCTCAACCCAGCGCTGTACACTCCGACTCACTGGAGCATAACGCAGCATCACCCCGACTCACTGGGGAATCACCGCAGACAGTTCCGACTCACCGTGAACTATGCGGCACCCGGTTCCGACTCACTGGAACTACAGCTGGTACTGGCAAGCATCGCAAGATACAGGACTCAGCCCACTATCGACCTCCGGTCTCCGGAGGGGAGTGATGTGGCGGCATCTACATCGCCACATACGAACTATACGCATCCAATGACATGACGTCCCGACATCAACCGTCGGGCAGTAGCCCACCAGACAACACCCGTCTGGTCGGAGGATCCTCCCTTTTCAATAGAGGATGAGTGAACTTTACACCCTGTTCCTCATGCCTCTAAAAATATTAAAATAATTACTGTTTAAATACCTACTAAATGCGCGAGGCAACCACTCGTGAGCCTACTTCAGTTCAGTAGGTACGCGGCTTGAGCGCAATCATAGGGCCTTTACACTGTAATTTAAAAACACTATATTAGACAATTATTTTGAAATAATAACCTAGTAGTTTCTTCCCGGCTCTTCTCCATAGATAATGACCAATTGAAATCGTGCACCTAGCTTCTGACGTTACATAAGTGCCCACGTACTAGGGGGGTTAAAAAAGTAGTAAGTATGAGATAGATTATAATGACTATTGATAACTTAATCATTTATTTTTCTACATAGTCTCCGAGTCTCTCTACACACCGAGTCCAGCGCTTTTCCAAGACTTCAATCCCTTTCAAAAAAAAAGTTTTGTTTGGTCCAGCAAAAAGCTCTCCACAGCATCCACCTCGTTATCGTCTTCGTACCTGTTTCCCCTTAAGTATTCTTTCAATTTGGGGAACAGATAAAAATCGCTAGGCGCCAGATCTGGTGAATAAGGGGGGTGGTCAACCAATTCGAAGCCAGCTTGCTGAATGGCAGCCATCGCAACTGCCGACCTGTGCGCGGGTGCGTTGTCGTGATGAAACAGCACGCCCCTTCGAAGTTTCCCTCTCCTTTTCTCTTTGATGGCATTCCTCAACTTAGGAATTGAAGCTGCATAATATTGGCCTGCAATAATGGTTCCACGCTCCAGGTAATCAATCAACAAAATCCCTTCTGAGTCCCAAAATATTGAGGCCATAACCTTGCCAGCCGATGCCACGGCACAAAACTTCTTCGGGGTCGGTGATGATGGCCGTTTCCTTTGCGAAGATTGCTGTTTTGTCTCGGGATCAAAATGATGGACCCATGTTTCGTCCATTGTTACGAAACGAGACAAAAAGTTTTCAGAATCTTCTTGAAACTTGTCCAACAATATCTTCGAAATGTCAAGTCGATTTTGTTTCTGACTGTCGGTTAACATTCTCGGCACCCATCTTGCGGAGACTTTTCTCATATTCAAAGATTGTTTCAATATGGATTGAATACTTCCATATGAAATGCCCGTTTCTTGAATTAAGTATCGGATGGTAACTCTTCGATCGCTCAATACAATTTTCTCGACGTTCGCAACATTTTCTTGGGTGACTGACGTCGATGGACGGCCGCAACGATGTTCGTCTTCCGTGCTCGTTCTCCCTACTCGAAATTGAGAAGCCCACCTTGCGACAGTGGAATAAGGCGGAGCAGACTCTCCTAATGTTGCCTCCAAATCGCAATGAATCTCTTGCGTCGTTAACTTTCATAAACAGAGGTATTTAATAACGGCTCGCACTTCGTTTTTCTCCATTTTCGAGAACACGTTCCGACACGAAGCAAACAAATGACTACATTCAGAAAAAAAACAAAAGAGAATCGAAGATTTTTTTTTTATTAATATTACAAATATGTATCTGAGCTATGCCTGCCAGTATTTTTTTTTTCTTACCAAGGAGTATGTCGTTCTCACTACTTTTTGATCCCCCCTCGTAGGTTAATGTGAAATACAATATTTTGAATTTGAATTTAACTCAACGGTTAAAAAGCATTCATTAAATTTTTTGTTTAATGTTAGTACCTACGCATTTCTTAAACAACCAGAATGCTACGTAAATATAAAACTTCTTCTTCTCTACTTCTCTCCCAAACTATCGAGACTAAAATTTTGAAATAAATACAAAAAATACTTCTTTACCTGTAGATTATAGGGAAACCTATAAGAAGTCTGTGGTCTTAAAAAACCATGGTAAATCTCTCAATATTGTGAGGACAAACTTACATTTACAGTTGGAATGTATGGGAGACAATGTTTTTCAACTACAATGTTAAGTTTGTTCTTGGGATAAATTTATCCCAACTACGGAACCCTTCATTATGCGTGGTCCAACACGCACTTGTCCGGTTTTTTTTACCCAGGGATCATCCCTTTTAGGTAACTGACACCACTTCAAACCATGTATGACCAACGACAGCCACTGTTTAGACGCCCAATTTCTCATAATTCCTGACTTACACAAAGACGCACAGTAATTGTTTTAGTTCTCCCTTCGCAGTTTGACACGTAATTACGACTGGATAGCCCTGTTTGTTGTTCTATGCAAATACTGTGTTCCCCTCTGTGTCAATAGAGAGTTAGAGATTTGTTATTGTAGACCTTGTTGTGTTCTGGGTTATTTGGTTTAATAATGTTTTGTTGGTTAGGTCTTTCTTAGGGTTTGCCTTGATTCTGAAGTTTGTTGACGTGCCTAGGGCGGTTTCCGCGGTTTCGGTCTGTTAATTAATTATCAGACTATAATGTTTCCACTGTTGCGTTGCGAGGCCTTGTTTTTGTGAGGTAGAGGGCCGTCCGTAATCCACCACGCGATTCTAGTGCAGGCTAGTGGAAGTAACGTAATATATGTTCAATTTTTAGGGTTCGTACCTCAAAAGGAAAAAACGGAACCTTTATAGCATCACTCGTGTGTCTGTCTGTCCGTCTGTCACAGTCAATTTGCTCCGAATCTAATGGACCGATTAAGTTGAAATTTGGTACACATAAGAATTTCTGTGACCCAAACACGGACGAGTAAAGTAAATAAATGAAAAGGGCTTACTTGATGAGGGTCTCAAGTATTTTTTTTTTTTATAATTTTAAAATAAATTGTTTTAAAGTTATTTAAGAAAATAGACGATAATTGACCATTCCCATAAAACTTCTTCTTTTCTACTTCTCTCCCAAACTATCGAGACTAAAATTTTGAAATAAATACAGAAAATACTTCTTTACATGTAGATTAAAGGAAAACCTATAAGAAGTCTGTGATCTTAAAATAACATGGTAAAACTCTCAATATTGTGAGTACAAACCACGGGTACAAACTTACATTTACAGTTGGAATGTATGGGAGAACATGTTTTTCAACTATTTGTTCTTGGGGTAAATTTATCCCAACTACGGAACCCTTCATTTTGCGTGGTCCGACATGCAGTTGGCCGTTTTTTGTTCAAAGATATGCTACGGCATGCTTTTTGGCTAATGGTTAGTAGTGGAGCCTAGAATGACAGCCCAGAATCTACAGTGATCTTCAAACTTTATGGCGGTTCTGAAGTGAGCTACTCACTGCGCAGTACTCCACCCCTCATCCCCGTGGTCAGATGAATTTGTTACCGCCCAGCTACTCACCTTGTGTTTAGAGCCGCGATAAAGTTTGTATCGAGCTGTACCAGACTTACCTACATAGTCACATAAGGCTTAGAAGAACAAGTACCAAAAATCAACTTACTTGCCAGCGTTGCAAAAACCATAATAATTGAAAGAAGTAAGCGTCTTGATTGTTTCGTATCCCCCGCTCCTGTCTATCCAAGTTAAAGTACGTATAGACCGTACAGTAATTGGATGGGTCAACAACTTTATTCGATAACGTTCTAGTCGCCTCGTGTTCGAAGAGCATAAGTGGATTGAACTCCGTTTGGACGTTTTCTCAAGTCCACGACAAGTTTCTACATTGTATTTGGTGTTATGTTTTGCAATATGTAAGTCGCTGTCTTTGACCGGAAGATTGCTTGGTATCAGGTGATATCGCAGTGGTGGCCCAGTGGGATCGGCTACGACTTACGAGTGAGTCGTGAGTTCGAACCCAGACATTCACTTTACTTTGGGTATTTAATTTCATCACCACTGCTCTCAAAACATAGAATGAAAATATCGTTAGGGAACCGGTATGTCCTAGAACTATAAAAATTGAAGACAAGTGACATCTACCAACCCGCACTGGGCCCGCTCCCTCTCACTGAGAGGAGGCCTGTGTCCCAGCAACAGCAGCCAAATGCTCACATTTTTAGTCAGATGAGGTAGGTCAGGTGAGGTAAAAAAAATCAACCACATCTGACTAAAAATACGCGCATAGGAAATTTCAAAATGTTCCTTAAATACGCGCATAGGAAATTTCAAAATGTTCCTTAAATACGCGCATAGGAAATTTCAAAATGTTCCTTAAATCCAGACTTATGATTTTTTTTCTCAACGGTGGCGCTAGTTGGCGGCACTACTCACCTTAAAAGGAACTCCAAACATCTTTGCTAAAGCAAATCACCTTTATTCATCAAAAATTTATTACGACACTCAATTTTCTAACTATCAATGTAATAACCAAACCATTGAACGCTTGACTGGTTTACGAAAACTATTTTTTATTAAAACCGCAAAGTGTTGTGAAGTTCTTTGTCCCAGCCGATGTGATTTGAATTCAATAAACGGCACCGACTCAGATCGTTTTCCATGGAAATGAAGGGAGTCACTTTTATTTTGTGCGAGAAAGAATAATTCTATTGGCAGGTAATCGTTCCAAAGATTGGAGGTAGATATTAAAAATCCACTGGGAAGCTATTCAGGCATCCGATAGCTTTCCCGTTTTCATTGTTGGAAAATTTATGCTCAATTTTTTTTGTATTTCTTTTTTTAATTTACATTTTTCTGCTCTTTTCGTTTTGCTGGGAAATGTTAGTGAGAATTTGAAAGGACACAATTCTGCAAGTTATTTATATTGTAATTTATGGAGGAAATGCATAATAGCATTCTGTTCTCTTATACTGCGAGTTTTGAGGCACTTCATTGCGACTAAATTACCTAAGGGTGACAATACACCTGCCTGTTATAACTGGTACAATACTATTACAAGTAGCTGGCATGCCGTGTGCCATAACAACTTCTGATTGGTCAATGTCACAATGGCATGCCAGCTGCTTGCATAGTTTTGTACCAGCTACAGACATGTGTATTTTTGCCCTAGTTAAGACAAGTGATATTAATTCAATTCTGCAGGTACTATTTGATTTAGTTTAGTTATGTTTGGCTATATTCAAACCTCGCACAAGATGTACAGTCCGCAGGTCACACGTCAGTGTTAACTAAACTAGAATAAGCGTATTCTATTGAAACTCACGCTATGTCAGCTCAAGATCAAATGCGTTTGTGACCCGTAGTTCCTGCCGTAGTCCCTGGAAAGGGCCACGGTTATTTCTTTACCCGTGGTCCCTCCCAGAAATACTCAATCAATCTGCCTAGCCTTTTCTCAACTATGTTGGGGTCGGCTTCCAGTCCAACTGGATGCAGCTGAATAGCAGTATTTTACATGGAGCGACTACCTATCTGACCTCCACAACCATTAACTTGGTAATATGATACCCCTTGGTATGACTGGTTGTCAGACTTTCGGGCTATTGATGACCCGTAACGACTTTCAAAGATCCACGAATGACAGCCAGGACCAACGGCTTAACGTGCTTTCCGAGGCACGGAGGAGTCTCAGTATGTAAATATTGTCATCCATCCACGGACCGACCCCGGCAAGCGTAGCTTAACCTGATGGATCGACCCGTGCGGCTGTTATTACTTAGCCACGAGCTCCTCCGAGCTCCGAGTCATACAATGCTGCCGAATTAAAATTGTACCTAAGTCAAGTAATACTTAAAAAGATGCATTACATTTTATACGTGTTTATGGGCGAATAGTATATTTATTCTTATCTTATTGCTGCCGATTCCCGTTAAGGTGGACCCGCAGTGGTAGCCCGCGAAATTCAAATTTTCTTGTGGTTTTTGCAATTTGCAGGTCAGTGTCCGGTTGTTTTTTGATCAAAATAATTATGAAGTTAGATTTGCAGTCGTTTGGTCTTATTTCCGAAATTAGACTAAACCACGGCAACTTTGAGAGATATATTGATGACTAGCTTTTGCCCGCGGTTTCGCTCGCGTTAATTTAGAATTTGACAATCAATTCGGGTTTCTGTCTATTTATTTATAATTTAATCATGCTTCGAAAGACACGAGGCGCCATCTATTATACTTTTTTTCAGGGAATAGTACTTTTTTCGGGATAAAAGCTACCCTTTGTCAAAATTTCAGGATGTTCGGCTCAGTAGTTTAGGCGTGAAAAGGTAACAAACAAACTTACTTTCGCATTTATAATATTACTTAGGATTTCTAAAGTTATAATTATGTAAATACAGTATTGTTATTGTCGCGAATTTTATTTTTGAGATTACCATTCTAATTCGGCAGCATTTAATTTCTCGAAGGGACCACGGGTCACAAACGGGTCAAATATAGCCACCGAAGTGCAGTATAGTGTACGGGGTGGAATTCATCATAACATGGAGATGGCATGTGGCGGCATCTACATCGCCACATACGAACTACGTTACGTTACTATGCGTCACACTGACGTCACGCAATCCTGCATCACGCAATTAGAGTTTACCGCGCAACTAGCATATATACAACGTCCCGACATCAACCGTCGGGCAGTTGCCCACCAGACATGACACCCGTCTGGTCGGAGGATCCTGCCTTTTTAATAAAGGATGAGTGAACTTTACACCCTGCTCCTCATGCCTCTATACTGGTGACCCCGACGTGATCGTCAGCGCAGCCTTCGTGCAACTTCTTCAGCGTGACGACATCAGCATCACTTCCTCAAGCTTTCGAGCGGCGAGTCACACAGCCAGCCAGCATCCACGGCTTCAACGGGTATCCTGACCACCAGCATGCAGCGAACGCGCATTCCTGGTCATCACCCTCAGCCTCATCAGCAACCTTGGCACAGCACACTGCACTCTCGGCCGGTCCACAAGAAGAGCCCTACCTCTCCTGGTCGACACCAGCAGTCAGCCTCAACCCAGCGCTGTACACTCCGACTCACTGGAGCATAACGCAGCGCCATCACCCCGACTCACTGGGGAATCACCGCAGACAGTTCCGACTCACCGTGAACTATGCGGCACCCGGTTCCGACTCACTGGAACTACAACTGGCACTTGCAAGCCTCGCAAGATACACAACTCGGCCCACTATCGACCTCCGGTCTCAGGAGGGGAGTGATGTGGCGGCATCTACATCGCCACATACGAACTACGTTACGTTACTACGCATCACACTGACGTCAAGTAATCCTGCATCGCGCAATTAGAGTTTACCGCGCAACCAGCATATATACAACGTCCCGACATCAACCGTCGGGTAGTTGCCCACCAGACACGACACCCGTCTGGTCGGAGGATCCTCCCTTTTCAATGGAGGATGAGTGAACTTAACACCCTGTTCCTCATGCCTCTATAGGCATATTAAAATCCGGAAATGTACAGATTAAACAATTCATTCAATTCTCGTCCTTGCATGATCACGCGTGAACAATAAATAATATCTCGATCAAACAGAGAAACTGAACGCGCAAACAAAGGCCGTTGATTTAAACACGGCCGAACTTACTGTATCAGATGCAAATCAACGTAATTCAGGCTTTCATGAAAATCCAATTGAATTTGTCCATTTTAATAAGTTTAATTAATAGATCGGGGTGATTTGTGGCACCTTTTGCGTTATCAATTTACATATTTGCATATTCCACACTATTGATGTATGCTTTTTGATTTAATTAACCTGATATTACACTATTTGGGGCACTATCAATTCTATAAGTTATGGATATGATGTATTTTCATCATAATAGCGTCCATGAAATTCTGTTAAATTCATGTCTTTATAAACGTGGTTTATCGAATAATATTATTATTCATTATAAATAGATAAGAAGTTATTAATATATATAAATTTCAGTTATTACCAATCATGATTGTGATCTCGAGAATCGAACTATTGGTGCCGATTCTCTTGTACTCGTACACCGAACTTAACTAACTAAACTATCACTAAAATTCCATACTTTTGGCTACGAGAATCTTAGAGCTATTCTGCAAAAGAAAACCTCTAAATTTAGAAACAATTTTGACACAATTAAAATCGAGTTTGACAATCGTGACTCCGCGTGGTATAGTACTCGTAGTATATTTGACCCGGTGGCTTTAATTGGAACTAACGAAATCACTATGAAAAGTGAGAAGGCTTGTCATATTTTGTTAACCGACAATCTGACATCGCCGCCGTTACCGTGTTAGATTATATTTTTTAGAGCTGGAGGGGGCAGGGAGGGGGCAGCTTCAACGCGTTTTTGTGGATTTTTTTTTTTGGTAGGTACCTACGTGTTGAGGTTTAGGGGTTTAAGGCTTTTATAAAGGGGGGCCAAATTTTCATTATTTTTGCGATAGGACACACCGTTTTCGAGATATAAGCAAAAGAAAAACAAAATACAGTACTGTATTTGCACTTAAAGTCAATATATAAATATAAATAATATATAAATATAATAATATATATAGTATAATTATTTCGGTTAATTTAACTTTTTAGATGTCTAACAACAAAAATTTAAAAATACATACAGTCAACTTCTTTTTCAATAAAAAATATCGACTATCGATAAAAACCCATAATAGCAATACATCTCATCACTAAACATGTCTATGGCGTTACGTTACACGCCTATCACGTTGCTTAATTTTTCTTTGATTTTATTTGTAGATAAGAACATTTTGGCACGATGATGTATTTAATTTACTACAGTTATTATTGAATCCGTATTTTACGATTATGATATTTAGGGTGCATCTAAAATATTAAATCATGATTGTAAATCGCGAAAACGTTCAAGAGTGAAAAAGAGCAGTTCGTCAAATGTCACCCGCACCATGCTAGAGCGCAAAAATTATAGTGTACGTATACAAATTTAAATAATAGGGCACGTCATTTCAGAGTGGACAAGCTTTACAGCTTTCTAAAGAAAAGTATGCGCTTCGGGAATCATCGTCTATCTTCGGAAATACGAACGCGCGATGATGAGATCTTTTAAATGTAAAGCTGAAGTAGAGATGAACCATTGTAAAACTGAATGCCCCTCCACAAATCGTGATTATTTCAATGTGTGAGAGGAAATATTTACAACACTTTACTTGTGTGCATGCTGCAAATTTACTGTCAACATGGACTCGTCGCCGCACTTAGAGGTCAACTAATCGTGCGATCAGTCCAGGTAACAATATTGTACGGCGGGGAGCATGCACTTTGTATGGTACGACACGTTCGCTCTGTCGCGCGTTCGTGTTATTTATACACTAGTCGGCCGACAAATCCGGCTGTTTGACGTTTGGACAAGTCGGGTAGGTACCGTTTGCATAAAAAAATGTTGTTGACCGTACTCGCCAGTGACTGAGCAACCAATGACAAATACCAATTATGTGTATTGCGTCTATACAATTCTTTGTATGTGAGCGTAACCGCTGTGGAAGGGCGTTCATTTTTAGAATGGTTTATCTGTACTTGCCTATAGTATTAGCATGTTGCCAAAATTAGAGATCTCTGCAATTTCAAAAAAATTTTCAAAACTTTTGAGTGACAAATGATGATATGAGACCGGAGTAGGTAACCCAACAGAGAGAAAACTTCATACAAACGCGCGATGATACGTGCACTACTTACAAAGCGCGATAAAATAATATAAAACTTTGCATTGCCTCTGCGGTGGATTACTCTGTGGCGCGTCGTTCTTGCTGATTCGGAAACACGAAGAATACAGAAGCGCATACTTTTCTTTGGAAAGCTGTATGCCGCTGCTTTTTCTCCTGACATAGAACTTCTTAGCGTGGGTTCTCTATTGGTCGGGTAAAATGTTAGTGGGTTATTTCAGTTGGAAATTTTTAGAAGCATAAATAATTGTGAATATGTGGGTGTACTTTACCTTACACGTGTCGACAAGGCTCAATCTTTGTCAACTTTTAAAAATTTGGTAAAAAAACACTTCCCCTCTCTTTAAACATCATTATTTCATGATAGTTCCTTGCTCTTGTTTCATGTTTATTATTGTATAAGTATATGTATATGGTACACCACTGACTACCTGCAATATTGGCTCTCCTTTAATCCATCCAAAGGTTGTCTGTAAACTATCGTTTTTAGCGATAAGACCGCCCATTTTGTCACCCGATGTAAAATTTCAACATTTTTATCCTGTAATTTTTATGGTGTGCATAACAAAATGTACGAGTATTCCTTTAGATGGACACATTTATTTATTTTATTTATTTATTAAAACTTTATGCACAAGTAAAAAAATATTGACCACACTCTTAAATTTGACGAGGATGCAAAACGACCGTTGTATAGAAACAAAAAATAACTGGTGAAATTCAGGGACAAATTAAATTAACTAGTGAAACTCTCTGTCTCTTAAGATACAGGTAACCCTAGTTTAAGAGGCAGGGCTCACCAATAATTGTTTACAGATTTCTGCAGCATAGCTTATTCCTCAGTACTTGCTTCCTACCACTACCTTTTTGTTAACCAAGCTTTATATATAAGTCTGTAACCTTCTCTTTTTTGGAAATAAATAAATTTTATTTTATTTTTTTTATTTTTTTTTTTACTCTGCAGACATCATCATTCATCTCTGCAGAGTTTCACTAGTTATTTTTAGCTAGCTATTTTTTTCAGTGATGTCAAGCTGAAGGGGCACTAGTATGGTTTTGTCTGCTGGAGAAACTGGTAGATGTTAGAGTAGAAGAGCCCTGACTAAGACCTTTCTCATCTAGAAAGATCAATGATCTGAAGAAAATAGCCTAAGCAGATAAAAATCCAAGGCTGAGAACCAGGTGTTATAGTACAACTAAAAAAGGTTGAAAATTATGGTGTGATTGATGTTATAAATTTAAGAAAATAAATACATTCTTCTTCTTCTTCTTCTTCTTGTAACGTTCGAAGGTTCCTTTGTTTATCTTGGGAGAAACCGAAATATAGCGAATAAAATATGACTATCAACCAATAGAAACAGGTGATAAAATAAAAAAAAAACGTTGCAATGCTGCCAGTCTTCTGGGCACGTTTCCCATGTTGCGCCGACCCCAAATCAATCATCATCGTCTGTGGAGTTTCGCTAGCTAATTTAATTTGACCCGAAACCCTTCGAGGAAAATAGACGAGCATGTTAATCTATTTATACAAACGTTATTCAATGAATTTCACCAGCATGTCAATACTCCACAATGATTACAAGTAAATACTTGAAACTATTGCCGCAAACTGGAATTAGCAACTCCATATTGATGTTTAGAGAATAACAAGGAGTAGGAAACATAGACTAACAATGTCAACACAAGGCCCTCAGTAGTTTGATTTGTTGTTACATTATACTGTAAGATGAAGGGAGAAATTACTGCGAAGATAGAATATCCGTATAGACCATCAAACCGAACAACTTTCTCCATGGTACCAACATCGTAATCGCGAAAAAATAATCAGTCGTCCCATACATTTGTGTCGAGTAGGTATTGAAGTTTTCTATGGGACCAGCCTTCACTGACAGCGCTTGTTCACGAACCTGACGCATGGATTAGCTAAATGATCCAACACGCGCCACCATCAGCGAGACATTAGAGTGAGCATGACATACTCTCAGCCGCCAGGGCACATTCAAGTCAAATAAAGACGTACCCAGTAAATGGTAGCTTTAGAGTATGTACATAGTACTCACACATGTGCTATGCATTTATATAATACAAAGGAGATTGAGTCTATACAATGCAATGATAGTCTTACAATCTTCAGCAGCTCCAGCAGTATCTTCAAATGTTAATTAATTAGTTGTGGTTGGCAGGACCAGCATTGAGCCAAGCATTTTTATCAGTTATGTAATCCCCCAACTTATAATATGCCTGCCTGCATAGTTTTGAATTTAGTCTCATTGAGTTGAAGTATGTGTGGAGGTATTATATTGTAACATTTTAAACAGTACCCCATGAACGAAGAGTCTACTTTAGCTAGTCTGAAACCTGGTTGAGCTAAAGGTCCCTTTTTCTAGTACCATAATTATGCCTTTCACCTCTTTTACTAAAAAGATGTCAATTTTTCAAAAATAATGTTTTCGTAGATATATTGACAAGGTACCGCCATGATGTTAATTTCCTTAAACAGTTCCCATATAGAATCGCGCTTGCGGAGATTATATATGGCTATAAGTAAAATAACGTAAGACATGACATTATGAAAGTAACTAAAATAGACTAGCCTCGCGGTATCTACATCAGTAAATTGACGGATTTTTCTGACAGCATATGCTGCTGAACTTAGCCGTCCTGCATGTGATGTTAAATGAGGACCCCATTGTAGCCTTGAGTCGAGCGTGATCCCCAGGAAAACGGTTTTATCGACGAATTCTACTTTCTCTTGATTCAATACTATCTCACAATCACTACTTTTTACATTTGGTAAAGAAAATATAATGCACTTTGTTTTTTTCCCATTTAATACTAAATTATTAGCAGTGAACCAATTTTGGACCTGCAGTAGGTCGTTATTAACGTCGTCAAAATTTGTATCACGTCTACCTACCTTAAAAATTAAGGAAGTATCGTCAGCAAATAACACCATTTGTGGTTGATTTTTTAATAAATGGAGTAAATCATTAATGTACATTAAAAAGAGGAAAGGAGCCAATATTGAGCCTTGTGGAACACCCATTTTTATATTTAAACCGAGTGAAGTGATACCATTTATTGAAACCTTCCCCAAGAACATCCTTCCAGGAACTCTTTACCCAAGCCACCTCGAACCAGCTGTCGCGGTAGGCGTTCAGGTCATCTCGCCACCTCTTTCTGAGCAAAGTTAAAAGAAGAGAAATAATAAAAACCAGTCAAGTGCGTGTCGGACCACGCACAACGAAGGATTGAAAAAACCTACTTAGCTGTGATAGTTTTCCTTTTAACTTCGTTATATATACTACTACCGTGAATTTTTTCACCCATACAAAACTAACCGTTTACCTGGCAGGGGACACTTGGCTCTAACAAAAAGAAGCACTTTAAAGCTTAATATTTCAGAATCGAAAAGTAGTTTTCACAAACCTGCAATATTTTTGGAAGACCCAACCCCACACCATGGGGTAGACGAGAAAAAAAAGATCCCTACTTTACGTGTACGGAATATACCCTAAAAATTTTTTTTTTTCAAGATTTTATTTTACCTCTTTGTCTGCGTGATGAATATGTATATTCATGCCAAACTATAGCTCTATAGTACTAAGAGTCTCTAAGCTAAGCTGCGGACGGACAGACGGACGGACATAGCGAAACTATAAGGGTTCCTTGTAACCCTAAAAAGTTGAAAGATAAGTAGGTTTTAGACACCTGAATAATCGTCGCTAGTATTTTAACATACGAGTTAAGGCTTCTTCAAACAGGCGAGACACGCGACATGAATCGGACGCGACTCAAAAGCACCGCTAGTCGTGCGACAGGTGGTGCTTTTGAGTCTCGTACGATTCGAGTCGCGTAACGCACCTATTTATAGTAGACCTTAAAGTTAATCTCTCATGTGCCTTTAATCACTAGCAACCAAACCGGACTGGCAATGTTTTACGAACGGCAGATTTAGGAATAGTGTTAGTAATTACTCGGACTAGTCCTGTCACAAAGAGCTCTTTACTACTGCTAATTTCAAGCTAACACAGGCTACTGTTAGTAGAATAATTACTTAGCGTTCCACAACGTAGGCATTTACTACTAAAAACGTTGAGGTTTTTAAAATAATCTTGATCTCTATTACGTTTGATTTAGGGGTCAGCACTAGGAAATCGTGTTATGGGTTTTGGATAACTTTATATCCAAAACCCATAACACGATACCCGCCTACGCCGTCAGGAAAGTAAGACAATACACTGATGATGATACAGCTCGGCTAGTCTATTTTAGTTATTTCCATAGCGTTATGTCCTATGGTATTCTGCTGTGGGGCAAAGCGGCTGACATTCAAAATATTTTTGTTCTTCAAAAACGAGCTGTTCGAGCAATTTACCAGCTAGGTGCTAGAGTTTCTCTGAGAGAATTTTTTAAAGTTATTGGTATTCTCACAGTGGCATCACAGTTCATCTTCGCCAACATTTTATACATTAGACAATATATACATTTATACAGTAAAAACAGTGATATTCACAATTTTAACACCAGAAATAAGTACAAATTACGTGCTCCATTTCACCGGCTTCATAACGTTCCTAACTCATTTGTTGGGCTGGGTATAACTTTTTATAACAAACTACCCTCTTCTTTGCTAGATTTGCCTATTAATGCGTTTAAGATTAAAGTAAAATCCAACCTTTGTTCAAAGGCATACTATTCTATCAACGATTACTTAAACGATATAAATAGTTGGTCGCTGTGATTAACTCAAGACAATGTTTATGTTCTTTCTCCAGAGTTAGCTAACATCTTCATCTTCCTGCCCTTATCCCATATTACTTGGGGTTGGCGCAACACGTTTTCTTCTTCCATTCTCCCCTGTCAACCGTCACGCTATCATTCACTCCCTTCTCTTTCATATCATTCCTCACACAATCCATCCATCTTTTCTTTGGCCTTCCTCTGCCTCTCCATCCATCAACATGTATATTCATCACTCTTTTAGTCACATGCGTTTCGTCTCTCTTCATTACATGCCCATACCAAGACAAACGATTTCCTTTCAACTTTTCTGTCACTGGCGCCACTTTCAAACTTTCTCTTATATACTCATTTCTCACTTTATCCATTCTCGTCACTCCACACATCCATCTCAACATTCTCATCTCCGCTGCATGCAATTTTTTTTCATCCGTCTTCTTCACTGTCCAGCATTCCGATCCATAAAGTACGACAGGCCTTATCACGGACTTGTAAATTTTCCCCTTCAACTTGAGGGGCATCCGTGGGTCGCAAGTTGTTCCTGTAACCTGTCGCCATTTCATCCATCCTGAGTTGATCCGGTGCGTTATGTCTCGAGTTAGCTAACATAATGACAGGTTATAAGAGTTCCTAAAATTGTTTATTTTATTTTATTTTATTTGACAAATAATATAATTTAATGTTTTGTTTTGCGTAAATTATTTCGCATACTATTGTATAGAATCAAGTTCTTCTAACTGAACTGACAGCTGTGCTGCTGGGGAGTTTGTTGCGCTACTTCTTCTTCCCAACTAAAGAACTAGGAAGTGGTGAAGGGCGGGCGTTTGTGGGGACTGTCTATGTAAATTTGACGGTCAGAAAGTGCTGATTCTCAGCCTTATTTGAATAAATGACTTTTGATTTTGATATAGAAAACTTAAAGTAGTAATCGCGAAAAAAAACGTCTGGCTAGCTTAAGAGATTCACCAGTTAGTGAAGCAATCGGATTGAGGATAAACCTTGTAGATGAAAACTTTGGCGTAAATAAGAAGTCCCCACTAGAAGATTTTTTTCGTGACTATACACTTTAAGTTTTCTATACAAACTTATCCAAAACCCATAACATGATTTCCTAGTGCCGACCAAGATAGATAGGTAGATAAAAATCTGCCTAGCCTTTTCTCAACTATGTTGGGTTCGGCTTTCAGTCTAACCGGTTGCAGCTGAATACCAGTATTTTATATGGAGCGACTGCCTATCTGACCTCCACAACTCAATTACTGGGTAATTCGATACCCCTTGGTAAGACTGGTTGTCAGACTTTCGGGCTTCTGACGACCCGTAACGGCTGTCAAAGATCCACGAATGGCAGCCGGGACCAACGACTTAACGTGCTTTCCGAGGCACGGACGAGTCTCGGTATGTAAAGATGGTCATCCATCCACGGACCAACCCCGGCAAGCGTAGCTTAACCTGATGGATCGACCTGTACGGCTGTTATTATTTAGCCACGAGCTCCTATTTGGCTCATACTTAGCTATTATTTAGCCACGAGACAGGTACATAGAATATTCTTTATTATGCACACCATATAAAAATATACAGATATTTATGTTGACATAAATTAAATAATGATAATTTATTTCAGGAAATTATTCCCATATCAAGCACTACAAGTAAAATAAATATTCATAAGGATTCATTACTTATACAATTATGCAGGGTGTAAGTTTAAACAGTGGCAATCTTTTAAGGGGTCATTGTACTCATCATTATGAACAACTTTTACTATGGGACCAAACCTGAAATCGTGAAAAAAAATCAGCTTTTCCCTACATTTTGACGAATTATGCGAACATAAATGTACTGAACAGCTGATTTTTTTTCGCGATTTCAGTAAAAGATGAGTACAATGACCCCTTAAAAAGTTGTGACTGTTTACACTCATACCCTGTAGTTGTTAGGATAAAATTCATCTGATTATTTATTTCACATTTAATTATAACAATAAAGCAATTACCACGTAATAAATCCAAACTGCCAAGCTGCTTTAGAAAAACGACAGCTGTCTTACAAGCATCCGTAGATACCTGAAATTCCACATAATGTAAAGTACTTATCGGACAATCATAGGTACTATTGCCCTATAGGCCTATAAGAATAAACCCAAATAAAGAGGAAAACCTTATGAATAAAGAAATAGCAGAATACACTCATTTCATTTACTCAAACAATTTATCCCCCAGTAACAAAAAAATAAATTTAAAGTCGGATAAGTGAAATATTCGCGCTCACTGCAGTAAACTGACAAAATGCACGTCACAAATAAAAAGTCGCAACATGTTCACACGGAATTATCTTTCACACAAAAAGAGAAATTCTCTAAATGTAGCGAAGCTATTGTTTCAGAGAATAATGCGCTGTTGTATGGAATTATTTATGTGTCCATTACGTACGACAGGTTATGCCGATAGTTGTAGCAATAACCGTACTATCATTAATTTAAATTGAATTATTAAGTTTGTTAACGAACCTACCAATTTTATAGAGCCCCTTTTCATAACACATGTGTGATACTGTATATGACAGTGATCGCAAAGGCGGGAGACGAGGGAGCTCAGTTCATACTGGTCGTAATTCATTAGATGGGTTCTTGGTCTAGAGATTATGCCCTTAGCTGGGCCCTGATAACAAAATTGGAACCTCTTGGGCCCAATTCGGTGATTAACAGCTACATGATAGGTGTACCCCAAAAGACAGTGTTTGGGTAGGTGTTAATTTCTGACGTAATGGAACTTAAGTTAATATCTTGTCCCAAGACACTGCCAGAGAGTGGTTTAGGGAAGTTATTACAAAACTTTGTAGTTTTAATAATGTATTTTTTTAATATTATACAGGGTGTCCAAGAACCTGGCGTCCAACTGGATTCCCACGATGCCCCAAGTTCTAACAGTACTCAGAAAAATATTTTAAAAAATCCACCCCATGTACTTACAGAATTATACTGATTTCAAAAAAAAAGGGGAAATGAGCACCCTGTGACATACTTTTGAATGCTGTGACTGCTAATGCTGATAATTTCGATATTTCTTGGAGGTTTTGTAATCTAGGGTATTGCTGTGTCTAAATAGAATGTAAAAATAATGTACTTATTGTACCATTTTAAAATAAAATATTATTTTAACTAAAGGTGATATGGAAAACTATTGAATTTCGCAACTTTGACCGACTGTAGTGTAAAAAAAATGTACCAAAATAGTATGGCAAGTGACGTCAAATTTTGACGCGTTTATTCCTCTTTTTAAAAAGGTATAATACTTACACATTAATTTGAAAAAAAAAATTTTTGATAATATTTTTACTCAACAACCCAATTTTTACGATGTCTAACAGAATTCTTAGAAAGAAAAATTTACGACGAATTGAATCTAACCTCTAAAGAATTACTATTGTATGCTCATAAAAATAACAACAGGCCTCTCAAAAAACAGGTTAGACCGTAAGGGACGGTATGTGCATGCATCTCACCATAGTGATTCGTTATTACAACAGGAGGGAGCAAGACAGAAACTATCTTTGCGATTTGCTGGTTCTTCTTTATGGTACCCCATTATTCAGGTAAGAGTGAGGGAGAAAAAGGTTAGAGGTGCGAGTGAGATAGATAGTGACGCTATCTGGGATCGTGCTATTTAGGATAACAGTACGGTCAGTACGCGTCACTGCCTCCTGCCGTTACTACGCACCTCTCTCTTATTGTTACCATTGATCACGTACTACGATTTAAAGCTTTGTTTATTGGACTCGATTACTCTTTGTGCTCTGGACTTTGAAACGAACTCTTTACGACGACCTTTGCCTGTGTTTGGACAGTTTGTGTTTTGTGTGTGCTACCATGGCGACCTACACTCCGCAAGAATACGCAAATATGCACTACATTTATGGAGAATGTAGAGGTAATGGACGAGCTGCAGCGAGACTTTACAGAGAAAGGTATCCGAGGGCTACGCGATATCCCGACCATCGAGTTTTCATTAATGTGCACAGATCACTATGTGACGGGCGGTTCCCCAATCTTGATTGGGGAACCGCCCGTCAAGCTAGCCCTAGCTGGTGAAGGACGACCCGTAAATGACTTCATACGCGATGAAGTTTTAGAGGCGGTGTCGGCAAATCCAAGCATCTCTGTGCGAGGAATAGAAGCTGATACGGGGATACCGAAGAGCACAGCACACAGTATTCTCCAAAAAGAAGAATATCATCCGTACCACGTACAGCGAGTGCAAAGTCTTTTACCTCGAGACTATCCGAGCCGAGTCGCGTTTTGTGAAACAATCCTGCAAAAACATCGAGAAGACGAAAACTTTATCGACAAAATTTTGTGGTCAGATGAATCAACATTTAAGAAGGATGGCTACATGAACCTACACAACTTGCACGAGTGGCATGTGGAAAATCCGCACTTGATGCGAGAAGATAGATCCCAGTACCGGTTCAAAGTGAACATGTGGACCGGTATTCTCTGTGGGAATATTATTGGTCCATTTGAGATGCCCGAGAATTTGACTGGCGAATCATATTTAAATTTTCTTCAAAATGATTTGCCAAACTTACTAGAAGAGACCCCACCAGATATGTGGTTCCAACACGACGGCTGTCCAGCACATTTTCGCGTATCCGTTAGAGAGTTTTTGGACGAGCAATACCCGAACAGGTGGATTGGGCGATCAGGAACAATCCCGTGGCCAGCCCGCTCACCTGACTTAAATCCGCTGGATTTTTTTTTCTGGGGAACTATGAAGGAGCTCGTTTATGCGAAGCCCATTAATGACATCGCTGACCTTCGTGAGAAGATAACACAAGCAGTGCAGGTGATACGTCAAAAAAGTTACTCGCGAAACATAAAGCGGTCCTTTTTAAGGAGAGTGAGAGCTTGTATTGCCGCGGGTGGTCAACATTTTGAACATTTATTGTAATAAAATATCTTTAAACTAACATTCTTTGCTTTTATTCTACTGGGAACCCATCTACCTGTGTGTATTTCCTTCTTGCTCACTCTTGGAACCGAAGTAAATAATAGTAGTAACATAACAGTTTCTAAGATAAGAAAGGGTCCGACAGTTACCGTTAGTAGGTAGGCACTTCGTAAAAATTGGGTTGTTGAGTAAAAATATTATCAAATTTTTTTTTTTCAAATTAATGTGTGAGTATTATACCTTTTTAAAAAGAGGAATAAACGCGTCAAAATTTGACGTCACTTGCCATACTATTTTGGTACATTTTTTTTACACTACAGTCGGTCAAAGTTGCGAAATTCAATAGTTTTCCATATCACCTTTAGTTAAAATAATATTTTATTTTAAAATGGTACAATAAGTACTTTATTTTTACATTCTATTTAGACACAGCAATACCCTAGATTACAAAACCTCCAAGAAATATCGAAATTATCAGCATTAGCAGTCACAGCATTCAAAAGTATGTCACAGGGTGCTCATTTCCCCTTTTTTTTTTAAATCAGTATAATTCTGTAAGTACATGGGGTGGATTTTTTAAAATATTTTTCTGAGTACTGTTAGAACTTGGGGCATCGTGGGAATCCAGTTGGACGCCAGGTTCTTGGACACCCTGTATATGTTCTTAATGAGAAGTGGCTATATTTTTAGTAGGTACTTATATTTTTTTTCCAATTTTGTCTTATTATTTGAGAAGTTCCCACATAGAAGTTACCCCATTGTGCTTTTGGAAGTAAGCTGTTAATTGTATTAAATCTTTTTGAGCTCTGAAGTCCAGACCAGAGATTAAGACCAGTCAAGTAACGAGTTTTATACAGTCATACTCATAAATCATAATACATACCAGTAACACTCGTAACTCGACTGGTCCTAACCTTCAATTTCAGAGTCTCTTCTTTTATTTGTATATTGGACATTGGAAAAAGCTATAAAATTAGTCTGAGATAATATTAGATACCATTTCATACAGCTCAAGTGTCGGAAGATGGAAACTATTTCTAAAATTGTGGCAAATAGAGATGGTTGATAATTGCGGTATTTGATCGCCAATGACAATAATATTAAACCTTTGACAATTTGAGAAAGCATTTTGAATTCTGTGTTGAGATTCAATGAAATAGATGTACATAATTTGATTTAAGTTAATTGTCTTCGCATCCGAGCGGTCGACGAATCAACGTTTCCTGAGGATGCCCCGTGGAGAGGCGAAACACGTGTCAAGTAGGTATATACCTACTTGACACGTGTTTCGCCTCTTGCAACCCATACCTATATAGGTATGGGTTGCAAGTGGCATCATAATAACCGCACCATCTGCATGTTTGGGACGGCAAGGCGGTGCTGCATTCTATATGCAAGCCTGGATCAAGTAATTACGGAATAAAAACGAATTATTTTTACATATTTTGTCTATTTGTTATTGTGCTACTGTTTGTTTTCCCTAAATAAATAAATAAATAAACATATAATATTTTACAGTTATGGATTTCCGCAGTAGCGCCTAATTCCATAACTTATCTTAATTGTGTTATTTCGTTATTGCCGTGAAAGTTTTCTTATTTATTCTTTTGAGAGTTGGCTCTGTGTTCGTCATCATCATCATCAGTTCCGCCGAAAGACGTCCACTGCTGGACATGGGCCTCCCCAAGCACCGACACTTTGAATGGTTCTGCCTTCTTACAACCAGCAGGTCATCGGTCTACTTTGTGGAAGGCCTTCCAACGCTACGTCTTCCGGTACGCGGTTGACACTCCAAAACCTTTCGGCCACATCGGGCTTTGTGTTTCCTAACGTAAAAAATATTATAAATACTAAAACCTAACTTTCCTGATGGTTCTTACCCAAGGAGGCGTTGCCTCCTTGGGTAATTTGTAATTATGTATAAAGTCGCAAAAAAAATCTAATCTTGCCAAAATCTGCCTTTCAAAAATGCAGGCTCCAGTAAGTCCAAGAATATCGCAATTCCCCCCAAAAGCTATTTGTACGTAGTGAGGTTTAAATATTCAAACTTCGTAAGTGGTTCTCTGAGAAGTGACATTGGCCGTTGGAAAACCAGTAAGTCATCAAAGTACTTTTAAATTAAACCAAAAACGTCTTGAGACATTCTGAACCAAGCCTTGGTAAATTGGTCCTTTCCAGAATTTCTCTGACAAACTAAGTTTAGTGAAATTAATTTAGTGGGTCTCGTCATTGTACTGAATACAAAGTTAATTTTCTTGGCGAGAACCGTAAGCATTGCATGAACAATTTTGAACAGTAACACGCTAATATTCTAACTATTTCAATAACGGTTACGCATTCTGATGTAACATATTACGATTGGGTAATTTTAGATCTATTATATTATACTAGCTTCTGCCCGCGACTTAGTCCGCATGAAATTTTTTGTTTCCCCGTCCCACCCCGGCGCATCGCATCGCCCGCCCGCGCTATATACCGTTACTCTTCCTTCTATATGCAAGTAAATCAAACATTGTTTTGTCTATAAGTTAAATGCAATATTTTTTGCCACAATTTCAGTCGTATCGTTGTAACTGTTAAACAAAATTTTAGGACATGTTGACATATCTAAACTATAATGCCACATTTGAGCAGCTTATTCAAAGAATTTAATGTAATTTTGCTCAAAGGTCTGGCGAGACTGTGCTAACTGAATGCACCAATAAATGAGCTGCCACTACATGCATTAGTTAGCGCTCATACCCAGTAGCGTTGTGGTTTAACCTCAAAGCGTGTGGCCAGGCAGTTAAAGTGCTTCAGGAAATTCCAGGTAGATGTCATTTTGTTCTATTAAAGTGCTTAGCTTTGCATATTGCATATATTGCAACAGTCTGTTATGTTTCCACTGCTGGGACACAGGTCTCCTCTCTGTGTGAGGGAGTGAGCCATAATCCATCCAATCCACGCGAGACCAGTGCGGGTTGGCAGATGTCACATGTCTTTTGTTTTTGTTTTGTGGTCTTTGTTGAAGTTTTGGTTCCAGGTTTCCTCATGATGTTTTCCTTCACCGTTAGCTTTGGTACAGTAAGTTTGATTTCAAAACTAGGACTTGTGTTCCACAGCTGGCAAAAGCCTTTTCTCCGTCCAGACTTCTCTTTTTTTACACCGATTTTAACACAATTGGATATTCTTTGCTCTGGGTCTGCAAGACTAACGGTTCTCTTCCAAGTGCCTCTAACCGTGAGGTTGGAGTCGCTCACGTGTTCATCCTTACCAACTGCGTCGGTCCTGCAAGTATACGTACAAATCGTTACGTCACATTCACCCCTCCCCCCACCTCTCCTGCTGCCTACCTGTCACCTGCGTGAACTATTAAAAATTGTGTACGAAAACGTTCAAAGGTTCCGTCGATCGTTTATTTTCGGAAAAACCGAACTTTGCCGAATTAACTGTGACTGGTCCAATATAGGTGTGACGGAATTAGTGCGCCAATCTATAATAATTTAGGTGGGAATGTAAATCAATGACTAACTAAATAACTACACAAATATATACAAAAACAAAAGGACACTTAGGCATCGAGGTACTCGTCCACATCGCTGACATCCGGAAACGTGCTCAGAAGACTGGCAGCATTGCCACGTTTTTTATTTTTTTATTTATCACCAGTTTCTATCGGTTGATAGTCATATTTTATTCGCTATATTTTGGTTTTTCCCAAGATAAACAATGGAACCTTCGAACGTTGTCATATAGTAAGAATGTATATCTTTTCTTTATAACATCGAGCACACACCATAATTTGCAACTTTTTTAGTTGTACCATAACATCTGGTGCTCAGCCTTGGTATTTTATCTGCTTTGGCTATTTTATTCAGATCGTTCGGTCTTTCTAGACGAGAAAGGCCTTAGACAGGACTCTTTTGCTCTAACAGCTACCAGTTTCTCCAGTAGACAAAACCATACTAGTGCCCCTTCAGCTTGACATCACTGAAAAAAATAATAGGTACCTTCATAAAACAACATACAAAACAAAATACCACATCATTGTCCTGCCCTTATCCCGATTCTTTTGGAGACGCTGCAACATGTCTTTTTCTTCCATACTCTATTAGTCGTCATCTCGCTAGTCACTTGCTTTCTAGTATCATCTTTCACACAGTATCCATCCATTGTTTGGTCTTCTACTATTATAGCCATCGACATTCATACTCAAAACTGTCCTCACGACATTTTCCTCGTTCCTCTGCATCACTTGCCCATACTTTTCAGTCATCGGTGGCACTTTCAGACTTTCTCTAATATACTGAGTAGCTTTTTCCTGTGGCTTCGCCCGCTTGGATGTCAGAAATTATCCCACGGGAACATACTACCGGAATAAAATGTATTCTATGTCCTAATCCAGGTCATGGTCTACCCATGTGCCAAATTTCATCCAAATCCGTTCTGCCATTTTAGCGTGAAAGCTTAACAAATAAACAAACTCACTTTTGTATATATAATATTAGTCAGGATTCTACTATTTTATTTAAATTTTAACGTCAAAATGGCGGCGCCTGTTCCCAAGTTTGCACTACGAGCGGTGTGACACGGGCAGGTGGGTGGCTAAGTAGCCAGTCACTTCACTACAGTGTCGGGCAATTTATAGCCTCCGGCGTGGACAAAAGAACGCCTAGATTTCGTGGTAATGTACGAGGAATGGTGCTTTAATTGCACGTATAAATAAAACGATGGCCATTACTCACTGTAAAAAAAAATATGTACGACTGAACGTAATGTAGGCCAATCGTAGCTTATTAAAAAGCTGTGTTATGTTGCGTGACATTGTTAGGTAGCAGCTGGTTTCTTATTTATGACAAAGTGAAATTAATTCTAGGCACCTCATCATCCTCTGCCTAGCCTTTTCCCAACTGTCTTGGGGTCGGCATCCAGTGTAACAGGACGCAGCTGAATACTAGTACCTTAAATGGAGCAACTGCCTAACTGACATCCACAATCCAATTGTAGAATAGAATAGAATACTCTTTATTATGCACACCCTTTAAAATACAGGTATGAATGTTGAAAATTGAGGTTGAAATTTTACATAGGGTGACACAATGGGCGGTATTATCGCTAAAAGCGATCTTTTACAGACAACCTTTGGATGGAGTATGGGGACAAGGACAGACAATTCTGCAGGTAGTCCGTGGTGTACCATATACATATACAACATATACATACATTTATATATATACCTATACTTATACAATAATAAACATGTAACAAGAGCAAGGAACTATACATGTAATAATGATGTTTAAAGAGAGAGGAAGTGTTTAGTGTGTGTGTATGTGTGTTTGTGTTTAGAAATTGGGCAACTCTGAGACTAATTGTTTTAGTATGTCTATAATCTTATTGAAGGAAAATTGTGAGATGACCAAAATCTCAAAGATGCTTATTCTAGATTTGTCACGGCTGCCAATAACAAAGGCTATAAGACTGATCATTCGATATCGCCATTACTGGAAGCTTAATAGGCTGTCTGTTATGTCAGATATAACTGTGCATCTACTAAACATAGTTCTGGTTATAATGGACACTAATAACATCAACCATCGACATCCAATAATCTTGCTAAGTGTATTGGTTACTGTACGTTGTATACCAACATTAAAGGCGAGCGTTCACCGATGGGAGGGCACGGCACGGCACAGGATTATTTTAACACTCTTAAAGGCGCCTTCAATTAGGCACAACATGCAACGTGAATCGCGCGCGACACTAAGGCGTCGTCCTGATTGGCTTCGATTGTACAAGCAAACGATGCGATTTCGTCGCACGACGAAACGATTAAACACACACATTTCTTGAGTGTCCTAACTGAAGCTTGTAAGTCATCGCGCGAGTACAGGAACACATTTTCTTCGCGGGACGAAATCGCATCGTTTGCTCGTACAATCGTTAGCCAATCAGGACGATGCCTATTACACCACTCGTCGCACGACACGTGGTGCTTTTGTGTCATGCGCGATTCACATCGCATGTCGCGCCTGTTTAAAGGAGCCTTTACGCTCTCGTATTGTTGATACCGTCACAATAAGAATCTTTGGCACGCATTGGCAGCAGCAGGATGGCGCATCGCTCAACTCATTCTACAATAATCTCGTGGCATCTTTCGGCATTTCACGACAAGATTTGGCATCCCAAATTATTCTTCAACATTCCATTGAAACTTTGCAGTTCCGTCCCGCTAGTGAACGCCAGCCTTAATGTGTCCTTCCACAGAAAAGGTCAGAGCGTTAACAGACATTACTGAATAGATGCTGATGACGCATTCACACTCATGTTTAACATTTTACGCGCGAGACATAAGTGGGTAGGTGGCTTTACACTACAATAGCGTAGGATTTGATGCCCGAGGCATATGACGCTTAGATTTTGTTTTGTTGTGAGTAATACGAGTAGTTTTCATGAGATAAAGCGTAGGACGTGTTGAATTAGTTTAAAGGTGTTAATGATAAATTGTGTTTATTTTGTTTTACCCGTCTTTGTTTGTTTTTAAAACTAGATGGCGACGTTTATAGCAAATTATTGCAAAATAAAAGTATCTACGTCATAAATAATAATAAATATAAAAAATAAGTTTAAAAACTAAAACCCGGCTACTGAAAAATCACGCTCTAAAAAGTAGGAAACAAGAAAATATTCTCATCTGAAATTAGAAAAAGATAGGCAAATAAAAAATCCGGAGTCACACGTAATCGGTTCGATTTATGTATAACATGACGTGTGACTCCGGATTTTTAATTTGCCTGTCTTTTTCTAATTTCAGATGAGAATATTTTCTTGTTTCATACTTTTTATACCATGATTTTTCAGTAGTCGGGTTTTAATTCTTAAACTTATTTTTTATTTAAATTATTTTGGGGTTCCTTATAATTCCGCGATAAAGTATTTGCAGAGCCACTTTACATTTTTAAAGAATAATTATTATATATGTATTTTGGGTAGATTTGGTGTGAAAATATGTTTGGCTCATATCTGAGGCGTAATTTTATAGAAATTATTCCCAATTATCGGGTGCATGCAAGCAAAGCCGCGAACAATATATATATTTTTGAAATGTGCTAATTAAGCCCTTTTATTTGACACCCAACAGAGCATGATTAAAAAATGTGGTTTTTTTAGTTCATCACTTTATGTCCTCTAGAGGAAGCCATGTTCAATTTAATGTGACGTCACATAGCTTATAATCAGCGAACGATCAAGACGCTTTTAATGATACCTCATTGTCAAATTATGATAAGTAGTTTGGAAGTTATGAGGGAACAGATGAACATACATAGGTACATACATACATACCGGTCAAAATCATAACCCTCCTTTGCACAAAAAAAAACCATAAGGACTGCCAACAGAAGTGAAAACTTAACAGCGCAACAAGTCACATTAACATTCGCGTGACACGTGATGCGTGACGCGAACTCATAAGACTTTCTCCAACCAAAAATCGCTCAAACACTTCAAAAAGTGTTGATAGATTGAGCGACAATTAAAATAAATGCATTTTTACCTTTTTTTTATTTATTTATTTAAACAAAACGTTACGTTACGTTACGTTTATACAAAAGAATACAGGATTAAATTATATAGCAACCAAAAACCACTAAGGTTTAAACCTGTGTTATCATGAGTCTATCTCAAAATCGAACTATACAATGATGCATTTTGCATGTATGCGTTATTGTCGATATAATTAATAACATCTTTAGGTCTTTATCTAGTTACAATAATTCCTTCATAATACTTAATTAATATTGCTTAAGTTTACAGAAAAAGCTAAACAACTAACTTCATTTTGGCTTCCTTCTAAAGAACAGACCAGTAATTGCGCAGACACGACTTGCACTTAGCCTTTAAACTACTGTTCATAAATGTACCAACACACCTACGAAATGTTTCTTTTCTAATGTAAGTTTACATTCTCCCGCTAAAAGCGAGATGTAAAGATACAACGGTACATAAGCAGTGTCGGACTTAAGTGCTGGGTCACCACTTCACACAGCGTTGGTGTAAATTTATTGCCTGGAGCTCTAGACTGAGAGAGCTTGGATTACATTTGTTGAATAATTTTCATGGGAAGGTTATTTAAAACTGAGATGTGTGAGAGTTGAGTAAAAATAATAGGGATAGAGTATTGTTCCTTCGTATAAGGATTTTTTTGTGTGGAAAGGGCCGTCTTGATGGCTCGGAGGCTAAGCATCTCTCAAACACGAGGATACAGGTTCGATCTTGATGAATCATAATCAAACTCAAAGCATTTATTTCAAATAAACCAATTACAGGCACTTTTAGTGCAGTGTGGTATTAGGTCCCTATGGAGAAGAACGGGAAAGAAACCCCACGGACACTCTTTTAAATCAAAGTATTTTTACAAAACATTGGTTACATCGTTCTTATTGAAAATATACATTTGAGAACAATGTAGAAAGACGTGCACGTTAAAAAGCATCCGTAATAAAAAGATAAAAACTAAATTAAAAATTAAAAATAAGCCGTGGCCGCTAAGAGACGACCAGTCCCAAATGACGGCGCCCGTTCACGAACATGACGCATGGATCAGCACCAATTAGCTCAACCATTTTGAAGGTAACTTAATGATCCAACACACACGCCACCACCAGCGAATCATTTGAGTGAGCATGGCGTACTCTCAACCGCCAGGGCACATTCAAGTCAGTGAAAGACGTACCTAGTAAAAGGTAGCTTAATAGTAGCTACATAGTGGTCACACGTGCTATGCAATTATATAATATTATGAGATTGAATTTAAACAATGAAAATAACTTCTTGATGTGTTTTAAATATCATGTTAAAGTGTACTTTTAAGTTAATCTAAGTCGTAAAACAACATACGGAAACGTCAACGTAGAATCCATTTGGACGTGAAATCGTCAAACCGCACAAAGCAAAAGGGTAGTAATTAATGTTCGTTTCTTCTCTGTATGACATAAACCTGTATGAAATTAGAGGTCAAACTTCCATTAAAATAATTAAAGTTAGTTCTATGGTCTTAGCGTATGCTTAGATGGTTTGGTCATGTTGAGAGGATGAATGAAAGGCCACTAACAAAAGTTATTTACAAGGCACATGTGAGTGGAAATGCCGGAAGGGAACGCCCTATGAAAACATATAGTGACCATATTGGTGACGTTCTTCAGAAAAGTCAGGTGCGTAGTACTCACAACCGGTGTGCGTGTATATGACCAAATGTATGAACGTAAACGAAGCAAAAGCAGTACGTAAGGATCGTGGCAGGTGGCGTTCTGTAGTTTTTGCCTACCCCCATGGGAAGAAGGCGTTATTTTATGTATTATGTGTTGTATGGCTTTATTTGAAAGAAAACAATTGAAGAACACGAATATTTTAACAACCATATTCATATCGACATCAACTGACGAAAGTAAAGTCGCATTTACACGGTGCGAGTTTCTGGAACCTTTAAGAGCAATAAATTGCATGCCATAAAGCGCGTTCAATTATTGCTTTTCAAGAATTGCAGGCAAGTATTTACACGTGTGAGAATTCCATAATTGAATGCAAGTTTTGCCATTCAATAATTGCATGCGACTTATGTTTACACCAAGTCAATTATTGCATGCAAGTTTTATCTCGTCTAAACACAGAGTTGCAGATCCTTGTAAAACTTTATTAAGTACGTGTTGATTCAAGCATTATCAGTATTTGCGTTGCCAAACATTTCATTCAATTTTATTGAACATCTTCTCAAGCTTTTTTTAAACGTTGAATAGTGCCAGAATTGAATGCGATTTTATTGTACGTGCGATTTTATTACATGTGCTGTTTACACCTATACAGTTTTTAACGGCAATCAATTTGCCCGTATCGTGGAAAAACTGTGGTGTAGACGGTGCAGTCAATTGTTGCTTCAATTTTGTCGTACCTATGCCACTGGCAATAAACTGCACCGTGTAAATGGGCTTAAAGGAAACTCGAAAATGTAAAACACCATTTCAAAATAGTATTTCATTTTGTACAATGGAATAAATTGTTAAAAACGTATTTACCTGTAATAAAGCGCGCTTAACTTGTCTGAAACATCGTCAGTTTTAACGCTTAATAAAATTAAAGCTCTTTTATTTCAATGCTACAGTAATCCTGCAACTTTTTATTACGTAATTATGTGTTCCGGTTGGTTTTGTGTTGAAAAAAGACACGTGTTAAAGCATTTTAAATAATATGAGGAAAAGTCGAAGTATAATACGTTTTTACTCAATTAAATTTTATAAATGTACTGTGCACATGGAATACTTGAACAAAGTGTTTTTATGTATTACTAACTTCCGCCCGGGGCTTCACCCGCATGGTGCGTCTATAAAAAGTAGCGTTTGTCCTTCCTCAAGGTTCAAAGTATCCCCATACCAAATTTCATTAAAATATGTTTAGCCCTTTAGCCGTGAAAGCGTAATAAACATACAAAAAATCAAATCTTTTCTCTTTTTAATATTAGAGTTTAAGATCAGACCCCAAGAAAGTGCTATAGAATTTTGTAAAAGTGTAAATTGACACTACTATACTTTTCTAAGGCTTAACATAATCTATCACCTAAAATAATAAGTTAGAGATAATTTTCTTATTTAAAAGTCTACTAGGCTAGATTGTAACCAATTATTAAGAGTTTTGGTTCTTATTATGGAAAAATGTACATACTATGGCCTAGATTCCGTATGCGGTAAGGCGAGAAAACTACAAACCTAAGAAATGTAGCTGTTTAAAATCTGTTCCTAATGCAAAAATATGTGAAACAAATACTCTGTTTAGTCAAATGGCCAGGTCTCAGAGAAAAGCTTACTCATAATCGTTATGATATAGGAGGTATTTAGTCTGTAACCTTTATCATCGACAATTGTTCCCTGGCAACTGTTTATTTATTAGTAAGCCGACGTTCGCTTGGACGTAAAAATATCGCGGCGGGATTTTATCGCGCGCTGGATTTTCGACTCTAGTTGTTGAGCCGAGCGTTGAGAATCCAACTTAACAATAACAGAGTGCATTCTAGCGCGTTGAAAAAACACTGTTGGATTTTTACTCTCGGCGCTAAGCAAAGCGTTGAAAATTCAGTGCGCGAAAAAAAATCGCCGCAATAATTTTACGCACGTGTGAACTTCGACTTACTGTCTTTAGAGTTGTCAATGGAAGAAAAACTTATTTTGTGTTTTACTTTGTATATAATTTTACATTCTCAAATACAACCACTGCAAGTTACACGAGTACATTTATTATTTCGAGTTTTTTATTGTGAGTAACATAATTCTAACAGCAATCCTACATTAATATACATAGGTACTACAAGAGGAGCTCGTAGCTAAGTAATAACATCCGCACGGGTCGATCCATCAGGTAAAGCTACGCTTGCCGGGGTTGGTCAGTAGATGGATGACCATCTTTACATACCGAGACTCCTCCATGCCTCGGAAAGCACGTTAAACAGTTGGTCCTGGCTGTTATTCGTGGATCTTTGACAGTCGTTACGGATCGTCAAAAGCCCGAAAGTCTGACAACCAGTCTTACCAATGAATATCGTATTATCCAGTTACTAGGTTGTGGAGGTCAGATAGGTAGTAGGTCCATATAAAACAACTGCTATTCAGCTGCATCCGGTTAGACTGGAAGCCGACCCCAACATAGTTGGGAAAAGGCTAGGCAGATTGATTGACTAGCGCAATATAATTTTTCGCGGCACTATTCTGCTTCTTCTTTAAGCCACCTATTAATTATTGCCTCCACACACAGTCCCATAAAAGATTACAAAAACAAATAAATAAATAAAAATCCGCCATATTTTTAAGAAACCTGCTAGTTTATTGGACACAACGTTCGGTCGCCGGCCACCCAACATGGCATTCAACGCATGATATATCATGGCAAGCTAACTGCGCGGAAGTTCTACATTTGTATGGGAAGTCGTAATTTTATGTGTCCCACTGCCTACACAGAATAAATATTATTATGATAGTGTTACATTGTAAAAATTTCAATAAAACTGTCTGTACGCATTTCCTATTATTTTATTTGGTCCTTTTATCTGATTGTTCTATTATTGTTCTTTTTTAACACGGTGTTATTAGCTTCACCTGTATGTATATATATGTATGTGTGTATGTTTGTATGTAACGGAATCTTTGAACTCGCTTTTTACCCACTTTAAATGGTCAGATTAATTCGAAATTTTGCAAATATAACAGGGCCCAATAATAATCCAAAAAAATATAATTTTGTCCCATTATCCTGATCAGGAACATCAGGATTAACGATTTATCTCTAAAAAAAATAAAAATAAATTATAATTTAAAAAACTAAAAAATACGCTTTCATACCATTAAACTGAACTAAAAAGTAAAAAATAAATTTTTCAATATGAAAATAAAGTGGTTAACGAGAAAATTAATGTCATTGTAAAAAAGCGTGGGGTGCTTAGTACGAAATTCTTACACTAACTCTGTAATTCGAAAGCATCCTACGCTTTTTACAATGACATTAATTTTCTCGTTGATCACTTTATTCTTATATTGAAAAAAATATTTTTTCTTTTTAGTTCAGTTTAATGGTATGAAAGCGTGTGTTTTAGTTTTTTAAACAATAATTTATTTTTATGCTGGGAATTAACAAATCAGTGTCTCTCTTTAGTAATTAAACAGAAATAGGGTCTAAAATAACGATCAACAAACAAACCACAACACGTCAAATGCTGCCTGACTTGGAAAAAATTAAACTTAATTAGAAAAAAAAAAATACCTATTATTTTACGTTTCTAGGTGGGTAGGTATGTACCTACTTCATTAGTATCTCTTGTTGATAACAAATTATCACATTCAAGTTATTTCTTTGATTGTTATGAAATAGAAATCAAAATCAAACACACAAGACAATCCAAAAACATTATAGCACTTACAAAAATAAGACACAAATAATTTCCAACAACAACTAGAAAAGAAAGAAAAACAAAAAGAACAAGTTAGGGGAAAATATGCATCAAATCCACGCAAAACGGTCATCGCTCAGCATAATGCTGTCACCCTATGTGAGACAGAGCCCCAGCGCTGGTTTTCGGCGACAGCCGGCGTTGCCGTGATCACATCGACCTGTGTGAACACAATGAGTTAAAGAATAGAATAAGAATTGAATAATATTTATTATTACACACACAAGATTCATGAAACAGATGCACAAAATAACAAAATACGGATATCTACAAAAATCTACACAGTTCATGTAGACCTGTCTCCTAAACTAAGTAGTCTTGTATCTTAAGAGACAGTGTTAGGCCATACGGGGTCGTTTGTCATGTTGGGGGTATGCAAATAAGAGAAAAAAACAACTAGTAAACAAGTTATGATCTTGTTTGGTTTCACATATAAATAAAGAGATAAGAATACGGTTACAAACGTAAAAAATAATACAGTTATTAAGAGCGTTGGCTCCGTACGGCATTTCATACAAATTTTCAAGTACTTTTTTATCGAAATGAATGAACCGATTTTAATGAAACTTCATACGCATAAGCACGATACATAGGTCTAAAAAGTTAATTAAGAACATTTTCAAAATGTCTTATTTAAAAGAAGATAATTGGAAATCTGTGTTTCTATAGAATATTTAAAATCGGTCGAATTTAGCTGCAACACAATTTTTTAAAAATGTTCTTGACTAACTTTTTAGAACTATGTATCCTGCTTATGCGTATGAAGAATCTGTTTATTCATTTCGATAAAACAGGACTTGAAAGTTTGTATGAAATGCCGTATGGAGCCAACGCTCTTAAGAGCGTTGATCGCGCGTGGGCTGGCAACATCGCGTTTCTAGAGGTTTTTCTTGATTATTTAATTAAATTTAAATCAAAGGACAATTACAAAATAGAAAATAATTGACAATATATAATTTTTTAAAAGTAAATTCCAAAATAATTGTAAAAAATAGCAAACATACCAACGATCTAAGAATTTTTCATGGGAAATTGTCCTTTGATTTTTTAATTTTAATGAAATAATATTGAAAAACCTCTAGAAATGCGACGTTGCCAGCCCGCGCGCGATCAACGCTATTAAGCATAACTCTAAGTAATAAAAGCTTGGATCACGTCACGTACTTACAATCAAGTGAAATTGAACACCTAGAGGTCCTGGACTAGACTAGAAGAATGTTGGAGGCTAGATTAAGTGGACGGGCGTGTTCTTGTGGTCGCAGATAAAATGATAGTTCTGTTATAGTAGTAGTTCGTACACTATGTAGTAGATTTGATTTAGGTTTGAGATTATTAATGTTTATAATATACGTGGAGGAGCTTGTGGCTAAGTAATAACAGCCGTACAGGTTGATCCATCAGGTTAAGCTACGCTTGCCGGGGTTGGTCCGTGAATGGGTGACCATCTTTACATACACAGATTCCTCCGTGCCTCGGAAAGCTCGTTAAGCCGTTGGTCCCGGCTGTCATTCGTGGATCTTTGACAGTCGTTACGGGTCGTCAGTAGCCCGAAAGCCTGACAGCTAGTCTTACCAAGGGGTACCGTATTACCCAGTAATTGAGTTGTGTAGGTCAGATGCCTATCTGCCTGACCTAGTTGCTCCAAGTAAAATACTGGTATTCAGTTGCATCTGGTTAGACTGGAAGCCGACCCCAACATAGTTGGGAAAAGGCTAGGCAAATTGATTTAGTGTTTTTAATATACCTACTAAGATGAATAGGGATGATGCCTGCGTAAAAAAAGAAATTATATTTAGTTTGTCAGTCAGATAATAAAAAAATATTAGACACGTAGAATTATTTTTGCTTTATCATTTTAATAAAAAAATAATTGGATAACACGCATTATCGTTGGGGAGTAAGGGCTCGTTACGTGACTTCTACGTTTAAAAACTAGCTAGGCGTGACGTCATGCCATATACAATACAAATACAACACAACAACACACACACACAACACCCAACGCAACACAACACACAACACACACAAACACACCCATACACGCACATACACTTATACTTATATATACTTACATATGTGCACACCTCACTGACCGAGAGCTGCTATAAATTTTATTGTTTTCTTTAAATTATTTAATTACTTAGGTATTAGCCTCATCACTGTCAAGCTACCTCTTAAGGGAAGAGTGAGACTGCTATGACATAAAGTAACTTACTGGATCTACACATAAACAGCCTATAACGTTTCCACTGCTGGGACACAGGCCTCCTCTCTGTGAGAGGGAGTGGGCCCGTAATCCACCACGCGGGCCCAGTGCGCGTTGGTAGATATCACATATTTTCCAATTTTTGGTTCTAGGACATGCCCGTTTCCTCATGATGTTTTCCTTCACTGTTTTGAGAGCAGTGGTGATGAAACAATTTAAGTACACAAAGTAAAGCATCGGTCAGGGTTCGAACCTACGACCTAAATCCCTACTCGGTAAATCACGGCCGTTGCCACTGGGCCACCACTGCTCTACACAATGTTTAGTTGAAATAAATATTTTTGCATTTTTAACGACTTCCAAAAAGGAAAAGATTTTTTTTGAAAACTAAAACCCGACTACTGCAAAATCACGCTCTTAAAAGTATGAAACAAGAAAATATTCTAATCTGAAATTAGAATAAGACAGACAAATTCAAAATCGGGTGTCACACGTCATGTGTGACTCCGGATTTTTAAGTAAGAAGTAGTGTTTAGAAGTTATAAGGGACATACATACATACATACCTGTCAAAATCATAACCCTCCTTTTTGATTCGCCGTAGTCGGGTAAAAAGAAACCTTTAATCATCTCAGACCAGCGACATTGCCAAAATAAATTAGCAACAAAATATATATCACAGACTATCTCTGCGAGAGCTTACCAGCCGTGTTTGGGCACCTAACATCCCAAGTCGACCAACAACAGCGCCCTGGAAGCTTTCCAACCACAAATCGCGGAATTTATTTGCCTTCAACCGTTGCTAGTGCATCTACGTGGGTAGTATACAAAATGCATTGGTGTAAGGAGATAGAACTGCTGGATAGGATAAGGAGTTAGTTACATTTATTTCTCGTAAGTACGAAGACTCTTGGGATATGTAGCTTAAATGTTATATGACCATCCGTTTCGTAGTTTAGAAGAACAACGCAGTCACACGATTTTTCTGTTTATAAATGTATTATTTTAATGTAGGTAGGTAGTACGCAGACATTGGGTATTTATTTTAGTTTTTAATTAATCACATCACAACACACACACACACACACACACACACACACACACAATGCGTGTCACAACATCTTATGTATGGGGATTTTGTATGGGGTTTTTTTTATATCTACTTTAATAATTGTTTCATTTAAACACTTCCCTTTGTGTTTATATTTTATTCAAGTCTATGGCGCTCGTGTGTTGCAGCTGAAAATCAGCGTCAGGTGGTGTACCTTGTGTTGTCATGTGATATTATGTTGAGCTGAGGCCCTTTTAAAGCATTATAATAATAACTGTTTTCTGTTTTTTATAGTTTTGAGGTGTATTTTTTTTTTGCTGTAATGCCAAAACGCATTTTTAATTTTTGAAAAATCAGTCTGGTGGATCATAATTAATAAAAATCTGCTAAGAAATAATAATTTCTCAAGGTCACCTTTACTTAAATCGATAAGAAGAACAAACTCATAGTTAAAGTAAAACAAAACACATCCCTATACTTTTAAATTATTACTAACTAGCTTTTGTCCTTGGCTTCGTCCACGTGGAGGTCGGAAATTATCACACGGGAACATACTCCCGGGATAAATAGTATTCTAAGTCCTAATCCAGGTCATGGTCTACCCATGTGTCAAATTTCATCCAAATCCGTTCAGCCGTTTTAGCGTGAAATCGTAACCAAACTCACTCGCCCGCATGGATGTCGGAATTCATCCCACAAAACCCCAAACTTTCGCATTTATGTAATTAAAAAATCCTAACTAATCTTACTTAATTTCGCATGTTAGTAAGATTACTTAGGACTTGTGGAAATATAAATCGATTATATTCTTTATTTTGTGTTCGATCTAGTTAATTTGTATCTCAGTCTATAGTCTTGTAGCGGGAGGCCATATTTTACTCAGTTCAGTTATGGCGTTGCAACTCAAGTATTGGGTGATAAATAAAGTCACAATACATTCGAGTTCTATCTACCGATCGTTTAGTTTTAAGTGAACAGTTTTGTTGAGGAAAATAACATTTTATTTACGACCTTATGACTAAAGTTGAAAGGTCGCATTTCTGCATATTTTACTGGCCACAGGACCGCGGAAAAATGTTTTGTATAGGAATTATTTTAGGTGATGTAGGTACGCTACCTACTGACCATCTTACAGTCCCCCGCACCCTTACACACTCACACACACCCCCACACACAACACACACCCACACACACATACCCTCCTAGATTTAAGTTAAATTTCTTTTGTATGTACACTCCTACATTATGATTGTTTCTAGTTTTAGAAGAACGGGGTCTCCCAGTACAGGTATTTATTGTACTTAAAAGGAGGCCTCTATGCAAGATTATATGTATATTGTAGAAGTTTGTAAAGTTAACTGAAATATTGGGTAAGATGGCGAGATTTCTTAATGGTAAGAGTAATCAATAAAATTTATTGCATCACTTCGATGTCTTTGCCTTAACCCTCCCTAACTTTACCTGAAGTTCAATTCTCGTACCTAAAAACGTTCAAATTCAAGTCGCAATTTCATGCCAGCGAAAATCAAATGTCAAAAATGTAGGTTTAAAGGTGAACGTCCACTGTTCCGCACCGCATGTACGGCAAGCAACGGATTTTGGTTTGCTTTATATGAATTTCTATACCATTGCGTCCACTACTGGTGCCGCCCGCATTTTCATTTCTTCATACAAACAAACCAAAATCTATTGCGTGCCGCGCGTGTTGTGGCCGGCGCGGATCAGTGGACGCTCAATTTTTTTACAAATTGATACTGAGACGAGATTGCGAACGTTGTTAAAAGTACGGGAGTTGCCCCCTCACACTGAGAGACACACAATAGAAGTTATATGGTTAGTTGGTTTCACAATCTCTTGCAAGTCGCCAATAAGACGGTTGCTTATGTCATCCGCTTTCTTCGATTCGTCGGTATAATTATAGTGTTTTTCTTATAAATATGTACTTTTTATTATTTTTTTATTTAGCATGCGTTCGTTGTCATACTTCAATGTTATTTCGTGGACAATAGTGTGGGTTATACGTTTTTCGTTTTTTTTCGATTGTATAATTTAACTACTTTGTTAATGCTGTAATGTATAACTGTTTTTTGTCCCAAATAAATAAAATAAAATAAATAAAATATTGTTATGACGTCTAGTGACCCGCAAAGTGATAATCCTTTGTATTATTTTCATACTTTAAAATCTGAGCTGACTATTGTAGTGCCTGTCACCTTGTCACCTTATGCACCTACCTCATGAGACTTTACCATAAGTACATAAAAGTTTTTGGTAAAACTACATTATAATTATTATCAAGACACACATTGCTGTATTCTCAGAACCTAGAATATTAAACTTACTAACACGCTAGATTAATATACAAACACCTAAATCTCAAATAATTAGTTATCTGTTCACAGAGCTTCAAACAGACACCTCTATTAAATATACAGGGTTATTAATAATACACCAGCAAGCTCCTAAGGGGTCATTGTACTCATCATTATCAACAACTTTCAATATGGGACCAAACCTGAAATCGCGAAAAAAAAAATTGCTGTTTAGTACATTTATCTACATAAAACTCGTCAAAATGTGGCATGACATCGACGCGCAAACTGTAACCTTGAATTCAGCACATGATTCAAGAGCCACTAGCGCAGAAACGCGTCGATGTACCGCCCAGTTCAGGTAAAAAACACAAATTAAAAAACACAATTATTTTTTTTTTTTTTTTTGGAATTAGTTAAATAACACAAGTTTTGTTTTATACTATAAATATATTAGTTTGAAAGGTATGAGTTAATAGGCCATTGTACACGCAAAGAGTGCAGTTACTGGAGTCAGACCGCAACGGCAACTTCAAGGCGTTCGTGGTGCAAGTACATAATTGTTACCTGTCCGTCGTCATGGAAGAAGACTTTTGTCCACAGGACGTGGTCTTCCGTCGCTTCCGCGGACTGAACCACAGGACAGCACAAGAACAAGCCAGTGAAGTGAAGTGCTACTAACATAGTTTTAAGCTCTATGAGGTGCTGATAACAAGGTACATTAGATAATCAGAATAATTATATTTGATTGGAAACCAATTTGCAAGTAGAACGGTTTCCTTGAAGTAATTACCTGGAGCACTCAATCATTATCAATCTGCCTAGCCTTTTCCTCTTTCATATTTTGGGCTCAGTTTCCAGTCTAACCGCATGCAGCTGAATACCAGTATTTTACATGGAGCTACTATCTATCTGACCTCCACTACCCAGTTACTGAGTAACACGATACCGGTCACGACTTGTTTTCAGACATTCGGGCTTCTTACGACCCGTAACGACTGTCAAAGATCCAAGAATGACAGCCGGGACCAACGGCTTAACGTGCTTTCCGTGGCACGGAGGGTCTCGGTATACTATGATGATCACCTATCCACGGACTGACCGCGGCAAGCGTAGCTTAACCTTATGGATCGACCCTTGCGGCTGTTATTACTTAGCCACAAGCGCCTCACCTGATACATTCCGTTTATAGAACTATGAATAGGCTTGTGTAATTTTTTAACCGACGAAATAAAAGGAGGAGGTTCTCAAGTCGACAGTTTACAGAAATGTTCGATTTGAAAGATTCTTATTTTATTCGAGAGGGTATAACTACTTCGAAGTTGGTCTCATGTATTTATTAACTTTGCTTGGGTAGATTTTGGGTTAGCTTCAATAATACATATTTTTTCTTACTTTTTATGTCGATGATGTTCTCATTTGTTTTGTAGGTAGTGGTATTCGAAATTGTGTGGGGTAGTACCACAACAAAAAAGTGAAAAATAACTTTAATTTCTGCAAAAAACGAAAATACCACATAGACACCGACTTCCAAAATTAAAGTAATTTTTCACTTTGTAGAGTTTTTTTTGGAAGTCGTTTGTTTTTTTTTTTTTTTTGTTAAGAATTAAGTTAGGCAGTAAATAACGTTACTCCATTTTACTTAAATGGGGAAGAATTTTCGTTTTGGCTACACACACAGCTATTTCCCGAAATAACAGACAAAAAACTTTCCTTGTAACATTAAGCAATGCCTTTTATTATCGTAGGCCGACTTCAAAGAGCAAATTTGGCCCTTCGAACGTATACGTTCCATTATACTTTTCCCGTCCTTTCCTCCCAATTATTATCTATACGTACCTACATATCACTCAAATCAACCTTTGACCTAAAGACTTAATTAGCGTCGTAATTAACGTTAGTACAGTATAATTACATTAATTTCCATAATTTATTAAGGTCCATGGAATTACGAAGGGTGTATTTAAAATAACACGTTAACTTTTGCGGCAGTCCGACGAAAAAATACAGTGTACGTTGGTACAAAACAACTGTTTAATTTACCTCGGAAATGTTTATTATCTTTAGGGAAATTTAACAGAATCGTGACTGGGATGTTGAATACTGTATTTTCATCAAACGCTCGCTCCGGCATCGGGGAGCGCTACAGCTTTTTTGTTGTAATCTTCATCAAATAAAATTTGAAGTCGTTTTTAAAACGTGCATGAGTTAATGGGGGATTTCGAGGTTTTATGTCGGTTGTGCTTACTTTGGAACATTTAGATTCAGGCAAATTCTTTTTGTCATGAGTATTTTTTTCTGAGTCGTGGTGTTTTGGCGGCAACACCAACGGCAAATAAGAATAGAATAGTAGGTAGTTATGTGTGCAATGTACGTTTTTTCTCTACTAGAAGGACTCTACTTTTTACTACTTATGAGTAATTTACAGGTTAAATTATAAGGTACCTACTTTAAATAAGAAGAAAATAAAACTGTAGAAATATAGCAGAACAAAGTATAAATCACTTATTATTTTACATACTCCGGCGATATGTCTAAGCAAACATCACCAAAACGCATTTGAGAGCCCGAAAAAGTATTCGCTCAAGGTTTTTTCCGTTGTGTTGACGAGACGAATAGACGATCTTATTCAGCCCTGTCGAATGTATGACGTGTGAATTATTCATAGAATATTTTATCTTTTCAGTGCGAACAGGGAATCGTGTATGTTTTAGGGAGTTGATACTCGGATCACGGCATTTTCTGTCTCGATGAAGGAACCTAGGAGTTTCAATAATGCTTTTTTTTATTTTGAGGGTTCCGTACCTCAAAAGGAAAAAACGGAACCCTTATAGGATTACTTCGTTGTCCATCTGTCTGACTGTAAGTCTGTCAAGACCATTTTTTTCAAGAACGCGTGGAGGTATCAACATGGGAAGTCTATGGTCCCTTGGAACCTTATAAAAATTAAGTTTCTAAGTCAACGCAATAAAAAAATACTGCCATTTATGTGACATATTTGGATACTCGCATGTAAATCAAAACCTATAGGGTACCAGGAAGGGGAAGGGAACCTCCCTAGGTTCCCTTCCCCATGGTTAGAATCATGAAATTTGGCAAGAAGCAAGGTCTCACAGCACAATTACAGGAAAAAGTCCGAAAATTGTTAATTTGTAATGTTTTTTTTTTATGGGATTACAAACTTCTTGCAGTTAGAGAATTGAGCGTGAGCGCGAGCGTATGGGAGAACATGTTTTTCAACTACAATGTTAAGTTTGTTTTTGGTATAATTTCATCCCAACTACGGAACCCTTCACTGTGCGTGGTTTGACACGCACTTGGCCAGTTTTTTTTTAATTTAACAGTTTCGGCAGGGTGTTCGAAAGTTGAATTTTGTATTTGGAAGCTAAGATTGGCCCATTTGACGTTTAAATACCAACATAAATGAAAAAAATTAAAACTGATGTCATAATTTCATGAACTTAGTGTTAGTCACAGTAGGTACAATCTAGTTTTATTGAGACTTTGGATACAAACAGTATGACCTTTTATCTACAATAGTGGAAGACAAGAGTTAAGCTTCTTAAACCGTTAAATATTCGATAGGTCGAGGCAGCCGCGGCTCTGTTCAAACTCTGCCAGTAGTTGTTACGACTGAATGAATTTAATTTTCCATCTAAGGACCAATAAAATATTTTTAAGATAACACTTCCAAAGGAAAATACCGTTCTTCCATAATTTAAAGTCTTACAAATTTTGAAGATAAACAACAGGTAGCATTAACTTACTGGTTCGCGTCCTTTTTGATCGCCTTTAAAAAACGGCGATTTTTTTTGTGTTTAAATTACTCGAGATTTTTTTTTTGATTTTTGATTTTTGAGATTTTTTACTTTCTTAAGTTGTTTCTCAGGTTCTTTACCTCAAAAGAAAAATAAAACCCTTATTAATAGGATCACTTCGTTGCCCATCCGTCTGTTTGTCTGTCAAGAACCTTTTTCTCAGGAAAGCGTAGAGGTATTAAGTTGAAATTAATATCAAATACGTAAATACGCGCCAAAAGCAATCTTAAAAGTATTTTAGTTTCGGCCATTCCGCTACCCTAGCCGAACTATACCGGGAAAGTGGGATTCTCACCGTTTGCCAACTATTCATGCCACAGACCACGCTGAAACAACACGCACTTCTTTCTTACAGTCTCACACCTATGCTCGACAAGAGGTGTTGTGTTATGACCCCGTTAACCTGTCCCTTGGTAGATCTACTACCTGTTTCTCCAAGCGATTCTCTTGTTTTCTAGTATCTTTATGATAAAAAACAATAACCGACTTCCAAAAAAAATACTACAAAGTGAAAAATAACTATAATTTCGGAAGTCGGTGTCTTTGGATCTGTATTTTAGTTTTTTGCCACCGACTTCCGAAATTAAAGTTATTTTTCCGTTGTAGTATTTATTTTTGAAGTCGGTTGTTTTTTTTTTTTTTTTTTTTTTGTAAAAAGTTTTTATTTTTCACTTTTTAGTGGATCAATTTGTCATTTTTCTAAGTTACAATAGCCTAATGTCAACTGCTCATCACTTTTTACAAAATAATGCTTTTCTCGATGCAGGGATGTTAATTGTTGAGGAGTTCTCCTATTAAGAAACCAGGAGAACTGGAACTGATGATGAATTCACCATCAGCTCCACGTCCCCATAATGCGTTGTGACGAGCATAAATAAGCTTTAAAACTATAGCTTAGCAACTTAGCAACCATATTAGCTTAGCAACCATATTAAAGTAATCGAAGCAAGCGTTTGCTCGGCAGGAATTGGGGGATCGGCCCCAAGGTCACCTACTGGCTATACACCACTGTTATCAGACCATCACAATTGGCTCACTAGTCTGGTGACCCAGGACAGACTTGAGCACAGCCGGGAGAGATCTCGAAAAGCTGCAGTGGTTCGCATGCGTAGCGATCACTAGTTGCATAAGAACGGCACCCACGGCCGCTCTACAGGCAATGCTGGGATTGCCGCCACTGCACCTTATCGTGCGAGAGGAGGCAGCCCTGGCTGCCTTTAGGCTGCATATAGCAGGAACCTTGAGTAATGATTCTAGAATCAAGCATACACGCATAAAGGAGGATGCGATCAAACGACAACCAATGATGGCGTCACCATGCAATAGAGCCCCGAAAAAACACTACTTTCAAAGAATTATAACATAATACTCACAGAAAAACGGTATGACTACTCAGGCCCGCAAGAGCTGAGAGTATACACCGACGGATCTAAGACCGACTCCGGAATCGGAGTCGGAGTCTTCTCATACGACCTCAACATAAACATATCAGAGTTACGGATATTCGTATACGTATACTCTCTGACAGTGCCTCCGTACTCCAATCTTACAGAGAAAACACATCTCCTCGAGACTTACGCTAGAATGTCACATTGCACTAGAGCGTATAGCGATATCTAACCGCATTCCGTATAAGTTTATCTCTACCGCAGGCACATACTAATATGGCACTCAACAAACATTTAACAAACACCAACTTCTCCATCGCCCACACCCACACACTCGCACTCCCACACAATCGTACACCCACTCACTCCACACGAACACTCTTTCTTAAGTCAAATGTAAATTATTGTCTGGTTTTAATTTACGGGAGACCACCGGGGATGTACTTGGAGCAGAGACCTGCTGATCTATAATACAGCTTAGCTTACGTACCAATCTCCCACAATATTTTTCTTAGAGCCCATTACTGGACAATATTGTTCTTTGTTACAATTTTATAAGAATATTGTGGTGAAATTACTATTAAATTATTAATATGTCTACGGTCCCTTGGAGCTCTAAAAAGTTCTAGCTTAAAAGCTTGAATTTTTAAGTCATCGCAATACACATAAGTAAATCAAAACCTATAGGGTTACTTCCCGTTGACCTGGAATCATGAAATTTGGCAAAAAGTAAGGTCTCGCACCAAAAAGAAAGAAAGAAAAGAAAGAAAAATGCGTTTAATTGGCAAAAGTTAAGGAAAAAGTCCGAAAATCGTTAATTTGTATTTTTATTAAAACAAAAAAAAAATCAAATCCAAATTCAAAATTTAAATTTGAATATGAGGCTTTTGCTCACATTGCTTTTGAGTGTATTTTTTTTTAACGTGCGTTTTATTTGTGCAGAATAAATAAGTTTTCTTTTTTTTTTTTCTTTCTATTATCACTTTTTTGCTATTACAAACTTGCATTTGCAGTTGGAGAATTGACCGTAACGTACATCGATTTAAGGGAGAACATTTTTTCAACTACAGTGTTAAGTTTGTTTTTTGGATAAATAATTTATCATAAAAACAAACTTAACATTGTAGAATTATTCGTTTCAACTTTGGAACTCTTCATTGCGCGTGAAAAACTGGCGAAGTGCCTGTCGGACACACGCACTACTTACTGGTACTTGGATGTATCGACATCTTACGTTTAAACAATTTATTGTTTTAACAAATGAATTCAAATTATATCGACAGAAAAACCAAAGAAAAAAAAATTTTAAGAAAAGAATAAAGACAGAAAAGACGAGGAGGAGGGAGAGAATTTGTAGCTTTCTTTTTTATAAATGCATAATTGCGTATACTTTGTTTTCTCTTTTACGCACAGAGTTGGTACAAAACCACAGGCGCTAATAAATTCTTGATACGGTACATGCATATATTATTGAAAAACAGAGTGCCGTTTCTTAAATAAAAAGATAAAAACCGTTAATCTGTTTTAGTAACAGATGGATGAAAATATTGAACCTCAAAGGTTCAATATTTTCATCCCTCTTAAAAAAAAATTGAAATTGAATCGAGGGATGAAAATATATTGAACCTCAAGGGTTCAATATTTTCATCCCTCTTACATGAGAAGCTAATATTTAAATAATTATATCCAGATAAATCAAAGAATACACAATTCTGGCATTTATTATTATTTCTTTACGCGGCTTTCGAATCTTTTGAGCACAAGGTGCAAAGTTAGTTGACGTATATGCGAATAGCATATATAGTAATTTAGGCGTGATTGTATCGAAAATAAGCTTATGAAAGTATAACTTCTGCGTGTTTTAGGGTCTCGTGGCTAATTATAACAGCTGCACGGGTCGACCGAAGGTTTAGCTTCGCTTGCCGTGGTTGGTTCGTGAATGGGTGACCATCCATTACCTAACGAGTCCCCCCTGCTTGCCCCCAAAAGCACGTTAAGAGCCCTGTCGCATTTGGTCACCACTCTCGCTCACACGGCACCAAATTTTTAATATTGTTAAATGAAAAGATGCTTTTTTCAAAAATGTTATCAATAATTAGCGAACTAGTAAATAATATTAGTTAATTAGGTACCTAATTATTAAAAACACATTTCTTTATAAACTCAGCACAAAAAGTTGGTATTAACTGTTTTTGAGATGAGTTAACTAAATACTACTATAAAAATGTGTTTTTAATAATTACATATTAAATTAATAATAATATTATTGACTAGTTCCCTCTTAGAAAATATGCCGCTAGCGCATTATGTAAACAAACGCGCGCCGCCGGCCGAATGACGTCAGCGGGTCGTACACTTGACTAGTTTTTTAAGCGGGCGTACCTGCCGTGTGAGCGGCTAATTGATTTATATCAATCTGCTTAGCCTTTTATCAACTATGTTGGGGTTGGCTTCCGGTCTAACCAGATGCAGCTGAATACCAGTATTTTACATGGAGCGACTGCCTATCTGACCTCCACAACCCAGTAACTGGGTAACACGATACCCCTTGGTAAGACTGGTTGTCAGACTTTCGGGCTTCTGACGACCCGTAACGACTGTCAAAGATCCACGAATGACAGCCGGGACCAACGGCTTAACGTGCTTTCCGAGGCACGGAGGAGTCTCGGTGCGTTAAGAATGGTCACCCATTCACTGACCAACCCCGTTACCAACCAAGCGTAGCTTAACCTGATGGATCGACCATTTTTCAAGAAAGCATCTTTTCATTTTACATTCTTCAAAATTTGGTCCCGTGTGAACGAGAGAGGTCACAAAATGTAACCCTCTTAAGCCAATAAATACCCAGTAACATGGTTTGTGAAAGTGAGACAGGCAGTCACTCCATAATAAATACTGATATTCAGTTGCATCTGGTTAAACTGGAAGCTGACCCCAACATAGATGCAAAAAGGCTAGGCGGATTGATTGTTTATGTTCGACGAACGCCTACGCTAAATTCGAAAGGCGCAGAAATGTGTTGCAGAAAATCTATTACCGAGTCCGAGGCTCTACTCAAGGTTTCTTTTCCAGCACAAATAAAATTAATCTCAGCCAATAAATAATATCGGTCGTCCTCCAATGTTTAGCTCGTTATCGTGATCGGGTATTGCAACAATGCCTTGGAAGCCTTCCAAACGCATCATGAACATCATATTTCAAACTGGCAACGACGTCGCTTTTTAGTCCCACTGACAATTATTGCTCTATTTATTAAAAAGTGAACCGACCGAGTCAATATTTGAGCAGTTTATTCGTGCAATTTGGTAGTTTTACAAAGTTTAGTTTAAGTTATGTTAGTTGCTGGTTACGTTTTTTAGTATCTATACTCATTATAAACTAACTTTTGCCAGCGGCTTCACCCGCGTGTATGTCGGAAAATGTCCCACGGGAACGTACTACCGGGAATTCCTTCCTTGTTCCTTGTCTACATTATAAAGGGAACCTCTTTGCAAAATTTCAGCTTTCTAGGTTCTAGGGTAAGGGCTGGGCGTTGATGAGTCAGTCAGTCAGTCAGGACTTCTCTTTTTATTTATATTATATATGTCGGAGGAGAATGTCAGCGTTCGTTGCGGGACTGGTTCGTCGTCCATTGTTATAACCGAAATAAGACTCAATATGCACTCTACGGTTGTAATTAGATCGATTTAACAAACAATTAGTTAAAAAGTAGCACACGCAAATCGGATGGAACTGGATTCGTATCGGAACGCGGCGAGGTCGGGGCGACGTTGTTAGCGCACGTCCGTTCAGTTCGGTGTCTAATCACGAAGTCCTCCTCAAGTACAGGAACCTTGAATGGCAGCCGTCATCTGTCACCGTTATTTTCCCCCGCAAACTCAAAATGACATTGACAGCTCGCACAGTGATGCCAACCCCCGTTTCCGAACACACCCAAGTCGGTACAACTTGACGTTCCATTCGAAATCCACGACATAAAGATATAGATAGATACAGTAGTTTTTCGTGTCTGTCTGTGTGGCCGCGTTGTTCTTCTAAACTGCGCAACGGATTTTGATGCGGTTTTCACTATCATTTAGAGAGTTTATTCCAGAAGGTTAATATGTATAAGACATTAATATTTAACTAATATATACTATAGAAACCTTCATGTTTTGTCAAATCATAAAAACCGTGCGAAGTAGGGCCGGGTCGCTAGTACCTACAAGAATAATAGGTCAAACATCTTGTCATAGACTAAATACGTGTCGCTTGGTTACGCTATTGACAGGAGATTTATGTCATTCAATAAAATACTGCTGTCACGAAATATAATATTATGCTTTAATTCATATTTAATACATCTAAACCATTATTTATCATTTTGTGGGCCTTAATGATTCCTGTATTAATTTGCACAGATGTACAGTCTTATAACATTCAACATTTTTTAAAACAAATAATGGACCACATCAGTCGTGAAGAAGACGGATGAAAATAGATTGCAGCGGAGATGAGAATGTTGAGATGAATGTGTGGAGTGACGAAAATGGATAAAGCAAGAAATGAGTATGCAAGGGGAAGTTTGAAAGTGGCGTACTCATATGAGTAGGAGGGAGGAAACGCATGTGACTAAAAGAGTGATAAATATACAATAACATATTGTTGGGGGGCTTGTGGCTAAGTAATAACAGCCGCACGGGTCGATCATTCGGGTTAAGCTACATTACCATTTTTACATACCAAGAGCCCACCGTGTCTCGGAAAGCACGTTAAGGCGCTACCTTGAAAATAAATAGTAGTGTGATAGGCGTGGCTTATTTTCCCCGCACGCGGGGAATGGCAGTTCCATCTTCCGTGGTCGGTCGGTCGCCGCCACAAACTTATCTGAACCAGCCGGTCTATTCTGTAAAAATCTCACCGTGAAAACCATCATGGTATTAGGTCTTTACCTATGAAATTGCCGTTCTGCAGTACTGGCCATTTCAAATCAAAATAATTTTTGTTTGGCTAAGAATTCTAATTTCAAATTAATTTTATTTTAAAAACATGGACTATTTTTCCAAAAGTAGTCATTTGTTTATTGATTAGTGTTACATTTTCATCGCATTTCAATCTTTTTCGTCATCATGGATACGTTAAAATTTCGAGTAATTATGGAATATGAGTACCGTCCGTCGTGGCAGCAACGCGGCACAAGCGGCACGCAACATCAACGACGTTTACGGAGCTAACACTACAAACCAACGCACCACTTGTTATTGGTTTGCTCGCTTCCGTTCTGGAAATTTCGACCTGAAAAATGAACCTCGCGGTCGTCCGAAGACTTTGGTCGACAATGACGAATTAAAGGCGATTGTGGAAGCTGATGATACACATTCTACGGCTGAATTAGCAGCAGCTTTCGACGTTAGCGTCAAAACAATATTGGTCCATTTGCGTCAAATTGGCAAGGTAAAAAAGCTTGACAAATGGGTGCCCCACGAACTCAATGATCGCCAGCGCGAAGTACGCGTCGAGACGTGCCTTGCACTGCTCTACAGACACACAAATGAAGGAATTTTGAACCGCATTGTTACCTGCGATGAAAAATGGATTCTGTTTGATAACCGTAAGCGCTCAGCAAGTTGGTTGGATCCTGGTTCAGCACCTAAACAATGCCCTAAACGAAAACTTACTCCTAGAAAAGTGATGGTAACTGTTTGGTGGTCTAGCGCCGGTGTGATTCATCACAGCTTCTTACCAAACGGGGTGAGCATTACTTCAGATGTGTACTGTGAAGAACTGAACACAATGATGGAGAAGCTGGCACATCTCCAACCAGCATTGGTCAATCGCTCGTCTTCGCTGCTCCTGCACGACAACGCGCGACCTCATACTGCACAGCAGACGGTCTCCAAGTTGCAAGAACTGGGGTTGGAAGCTCTTCGTCATCCGCCCTACTCACCAGACCTTGCGCCTACAGACTACTACTTTTTCCAGAATTTGGATAACTTCTTGGCGGGAAAAAAATTCAATACCCGAGAGGTAGTATAAAATGCCTTTGAAGAATTTGTTGCCTCCCGTCCAGCTGATTTCTTTAAGAATGGCATCAATAAACTGCCACTGCGTTGGCAAAGATGCATTGATTGCTTGGGTGATTACTTCGATTAATACAAATAAAAAATGCATGAAAAAAATTCGTTTAAATTTTTTCATACAAAACGGCAATTTCATAGGTAAAGGCCTATTATTAATCTTTCTTCGACAGCAATTTACCATAAAAATACTGTCACGCTACATTAAAGCCATACCTTCCAAATTCGAACATCCAATATTGTACTGAGCGAAATACGATAAAAGAGGGATTCCAACCTATGGAAAAAGACCAACCTATGAAAAGAGGGATTCCTTACTATGTATTGATTATAAGAAAAAGTGCGTGCTAAGTAACGTCAATTTATCTCGGTCTATGAAATTTTTGCACATAGCGAACCGTGGAGTAGCAAGTAATACAAAATATTTAATTAACAATTGAAATATTTATTAATTAGGTATGTTCAACATGAAATTAAAAATTGTTAATTATTCTTCTATATTTATATAAAATCCAGCCAAGTGCGTGTTGGACCACGCACAATGAACGATTTTACGATTGTACGATTTCGTCGAGCAGAGATTATGTAACAATCTTGTCTGCATGTGGTGATGCGAGCTCTGCCTTGCTACCAGTGATGCGCTAACGTGTCCAAAGTCGACTTATAATACTGCGTAGTGCCCAGAGCGATGGCTACAGCACATTGCCGAGAACCAGCTTTCTACATTCCCACGGCTCTGATCATTTCTTTTCTGATCACGTCTTCTCTCCATAATAATGTTCATTTGTATTGATGTCACTCAGAAGTATGGCAAAAATTTTACATATCTGGCCTCAAACCCATTGCAAGACTATAATTATAAGAGTATGACTTGACGGAAGATTTCCTCTTTTGACTGAAATTCAAAAACTATTCGCTTTCCAAACGACGAAATTTACTAAAAAGTATCCTTAAGAGTTACTAAAATTATATTAAAAAAAACGAGATTTTTAGTAAGTAGCAAAAACGTGCTCGATTCATGCATTGCCGGTTAAAATCATAATCCTCCTTTGAATTTACTGTAGTCGGGTAAAAAATCGCCTTTTTTCACAATTCAAATGCGACTCCATTTCTTTTTGTGCTCATCATTCGTAATGACAGTACTTGACATATTAATGTATTGTTGACGTATTTCAAACCTAAAAATTAATCACATATTTTAAATAAACTATTATTATAATTTGTGGGTAAAAAAACAGACGTTCTTCTCTAGAAAATAGAATGCTTACCCAATACTTTTGCAAGGCGAGTATAGATGGTTGTTGGTTATGCTTTAGTGAAGGTGGTGAATTCGACTCATTATTAGATAATAATGAGTCTAATAATGATAATAGCATTATGATAATAAGATTTATTATCATATTGCTATTGAATTCCTGTAAAATTAGTTAGTTGATTGCTCTTTGCAGCACTCCAAACGTTGCAGGTAGGTACTGTTCAGTTTTATTTTTTATTTCTTCCGATTTTTAACATTTAAATGTCGCCAAGAAATAATAATAAAAAATAATGTTATATCGTACACAGTCACAAGAATACACACACACGCAGTCTAAATACCTATTCAACACTTTTTGTATCAAAAAAATACTTTATCTTATTATACAGAATTATACTACTAACTTTTCTGTAGACAATTATTTTAAATCACGTAAATTTGATCGCACCGATTTTCAAAAAAGTTACATAGATTCATCGTCGACGAGTCCCACCGGGCGACTGATCTTTAAATAAACGAGAGTGATGTACTTTTGATAGGCAAAAGAAGGGATGGCGATAATGTGTGTGCGCTCAGAATAAAACAACGTATGTGCCAAATCAAATTGCCCTACGTTTTAAAGTAAACTTCATTGAATAACTCATAAGCGTTACTCTTTGGTACTCAAAAAAACATAAAAGTAGATAGAAATTTGCATTATTTTTGTATCGAGAAAATTTCATTGTATCGTGTATTCCTTTTCTAGGATACTAGGTCATATAGTCAAAAAACATATACTAAAATATTGAATCCCTATTCCTTAAACCTAATCAGGTACACGATAATGAAAAAGCACATTTTTTTCAGTATATCACCTTAAGTTGTTAGTCCTGCCTGTAGTTCGTGGATCTTTTACAGTCATTACGGGTCGTCAGAAGCCCGAAAGTCTGACAACCAGTCTTACCAGGGGGTATCGTATTACCCAGTTACTGGGTTGTAGAGGTCAGATAATCAGTCACTCCATGTAAAATACTGGTATTAAACTGCATCCGGTTAGACTGGAAGCCGACCCCAACATAGTTGGGAAAAGGCTACTAGGCTGATGATGGATGGAGCGCTCTCCATCCATCATCTGCCTAGCCTTTTCTAGAGGAAGGGCAAATAAAATATCGTATGAAAGGGAAGGGAATGAATGATAGCGTAACGTTTGACACCCAATTGAAGAAGAAAACGTGTTGCACCGATCCCACGTAACATGGGGGACAATTAAAGAAGAAAACATGTTGCGCCGACCCCACGTAATATGGGATAAGGGCAAGAAGATGATGATGAATTTCTCCTGTTAAAAATTTAAAATGAAAGACAAAAGTTCACAAATGATAATGAAATTGATTGAAGAAGAAAAGTATCCACCAAATCACTTCCATGCTGCAAATAAAAACTATCTTAGAAACTATACTGATTGCTACTGACGCTAGTAGGAACTCTTAAAATGATACAAGTTATAAGCTTTTGTTTATTTCTGTCTTATTGTTCTCGAGCTCGTGGCTAAGTAATAACAGCCGCACGGGCTGATCCATCAGGTTAAGCTACGCTTGCCCGGGTTGGTCAGTGGATGGGTGACCATCTTTACATACCGAGACTCCTCCGTGCCTCGAAAAGCACGTTAAGCCGTTGGTCCCGGCTGTCATTCGTGGATCTTTGACAGTCGTTACGGGTCGTCAGAAGCCCGAAAGTCTGACAACCAGTCTTACCAAGGGGTATCGTATTGCCCAGTTACTGGGTTGTGGAGGTCAGATAGGCAGTCGCTCCATGTAAAATACTGGTATTCAGCTGCATCCGGTTAGACTGGAAGCCGACCCCAACATAGTTGGGAAAAGGCTAGGCAGATTGATTGATTGTTCTCTTAGGCCCGTCGTCCATGCCATTACACTCAAAAGTAACGCGATACCAACTCAAATCACCAATGAGTAGTTTCTGACTACTCATTGGTGATTTGAGTTGGTTACTACACAGTCTTCCAATTTCCAATGGTGGTCCGTACACGATGCAACCAATCACAAACTATTTGGCAACGCGTAAGTAATTCGCGTCGTCGGCGGGCCTTACTGTAGCCCCCTTGCTTAATTAGCCTATGTACCTATAATGTTCCTTTAGTGAGCATGCCGATTCCTCCAACGTCTTTTCCATGTCAACATCAATGGTAAAATCTTAGACGTTGACGTCCACGATAACATGACGTGTACAATTATTATATTAAAAACGCTCATTAGCTAGGTGCCGCCTCAGACACATTTGTGCAAGTGGAGATTCGACCTTCAACTTTTTTGGCCCAAGGTATCAATTCCGGGCTCGAACTAGATATCACGACCATGGAGATAAATCTCTGTTTCAAATCTCCGCATCAATGTCCGGTTCAAATCTCGATACTATCAAAAAACCGTATTCTGGTAGACCATGGAGAAAAATTTACTCGTACAACGGAGAAAATAATCTCTTCTAAGACACGTTCCATTTTTATCGATTCACTTTGTTTATAATCGATTACGCCACGTTTTTCTTTTTTTAGTAATAATGACGTATGTTTAATTTATCAAATCAAAGCAAACACATTATAAAATATTATTTTAGTATACTAATGTGTTTCTATAACTGTGTTTTTTTATAATTACTGAAAATAGTAATTGCAAAGTGACGTAATCCGAAACGCATTTCGCATGATTTGTGTTTGTGTCCTTTTTCTGACGTATAGTGCTACTATGTGTTGCTGTTGTTCAAACCAAGTTCAAACAAATACGACTTTTATAACAGCGCTGTCGCACGTAAGTATCTTGCGTGACTGTCTGACTGACTGGCTGTCACTCACTGTCGTGATAATTAGCTTCTAAAAAGTGCCGGAGATTTTACAAAAAGTTTCCCCAAATTTTTGCATTTGTGAATATGGAACCGCGCTCGGAAAAGCAGAGATTCCTTTGAGAGGCGAAAATTCTTTTTGAATTCTACATCACTCGTCTCGAACGGTTCGACTCGACATGGAGCTCGAGGTGCAGCAACAGCAGCTTCAACTTCATCCACAAGCTCTGGGATAAAATTAGCGATGAATTCATCCATAATGACAGTTTAACAAATCGTCGTTATGGACATTTTACGTTAATTTGTTTGATATTGGTGCCGATTCTGTTGTGCACAAACTAAACTTAATTTAGGCTATTGCTAACTTTTTCTCTCTATTATGACAAGAAAGGGACGGAAGTAAATTAGAGCCGTCAAATTAGTTAGAACTAATTTTTCCATAGACATTTAGACGACACGTAAAAACATGTCGACTAAAAACACGGTGAAGCGCAAGGCGTGAACTAGTTTGACATCTCCAACTTAGTTCATAGCTATAGCCGTCCTTTTCTCGCGCTGCCCGTTAGTAAAAGAGAGCGATTCTCTCATTTTAGTTTAGTGCGTTCACAAGAGAATCGGCACCAATTGTCAATTTTGACTGTTGTTCCAACGGAGATTTCATATCTCCATACCTTACGACCAGCCGTAATATCTCGCTGGTTTGCGATCGAAAAATGTATGAATGGAAATCGTTAGAATAGCAATTTTTCGTTTTCGACCGAGATAAGCGGTTTCCCGACTGATATTTCGACCATGAAGATAATTTCCATGTCACCAGAATTGATGCCCAGCAGTGTATAAGGGCCCAATCGCACGTAACACAAACACACCACAACGATAACACATGGACGGGCGTTAACTTGTAAGAAAATTAATAGTTTATTCACACTGACCACATTTGGTTGCCAAAGTTAACTGTGTGGGTGATACCGACCACGTTGCAGCCACAACGCACCACCAGCGAGACTGTGCAATAGCGGCCGGCCACATCGAATGCTGGAGTCGTTCTGTCTGTCTGCAAACACTAGCCACAACGTAACCACATTGCAACTACTAGCTAGAACGCGACCACATCGAAATTTATAGTTACCACAACCCAGCAATAAGAAACTGCAGTGACACTATCCACACGTAACCACTGCTTATCTACATTTTGTCATTTGCTGTGTGCTTGGGCCAGGTCTATGTCCAGCAGTTCACGTCTTTCGGCTAAAATGATGATGATGTGATACGTGTGATCAGGCCCTTAGCGTTGACCAAATCTGGCTATACCGATTAGTGCAGGCTACAGCGTGTACCAGCTTATAACTTGCGCCAAATATCTTTTAGTTTCTCAACATCGTCCAAGAGCGTCTAAGTTGACATCACGCGCAACAAATATGTCGGGACAACACACAAACTTCAGTAACTTTGTTTGGATTTCTTGTAACAGTCTCGCAACTTTTTAATTGGCTTTTGTTATATCGTGTGTCGGCTTAGTTTCGGCTATTTACGTTGAACACAGATTGGTTTTGTTAATAGTTTCGTGATTTAATTTAAGAGTACATTGTGTGAGTAGTTTGTAATATTTGATTTATTTAAACTTCATGTACAGTGGAACAAGCTATTTTATAATAATACAGGAAAAATTGTTCATCATTCCACTAGTAAACTACCAATATAATTTTTTCTCGTGTACGTTATTTAACTTTTTAACCATATGGCTGGCATACTTGTCATAAGCAAGTGATATCAAAGAATTAGCAATTTCCTACCTTAGATCAAAAAAAAAAGGAAGTTGGAGCGCCGCGAACACGCCCTTATTTCCTAACAGTCTTTTCTTTTAATTTTCATCAAAATTAAAAACTAAGCGGCCTTAAGAAAAAAAAAAGTGAGAATGTACAAACAGAGCTCATTCATATGACAAGCCCTAGTAGACCTACTTCGAATTTTTAAGACCCCCTTTCAACCCATGTTGTAAAACAAAATTTTTTTTTTCCTTTGCAAAATTGTTAGGCAAACGTCATCTAAAACTGTTCCTTTCAAGTTGATAGCATTAGGAGTTCTTGAGATATCCAGCTGTGACAGACGAACAGACTGAGTCGCACCATTTTTACCATTTTAGTACGGAACCCTAAAAACGATGTCAAGTGATTTCAAGTACTTACAGTGAAAAGTTATTCCGTGAGACTTTACGTGTGATTCGCTATTGTTTTTACAATTTTTCACTACACAAGGAGCATAATTCTATTTTTTTTAAACTATGTTAACTAAACGACGACTCGCCACGTGCTAAAAGTGGTTAGCACGGTTTTAGTTGTGTGTGTGCCTGGGCGTATATTTTACTTGCAGGTTTTGTGGCTTCTTTTTTGATGTTCGTGGCGCTCCACCTTCCTTTTTTTATTTATCTGAGCTACCTACATAGCACGTGCATTGTTTAAAAGTATTTGTCTGTATACCAATTAGCTTGTTTCATTGTACAATGGTGTTACATACGCGGACAGATTCTCTGCCCGTCATTGTAATTGTCATTTTGGTACAATTCTTTCAGTATTTTACGCATACTATATATTTTATCGGAAAACCTAAAAAGGATGTGTGTGTGTGTGGGTTTATAGACAACATGGCCAAGCTATGATAACTACTGACATGGGGTGGACACTCAAACTCGGTTAGCAATCGGACGTGAAACAGGCATAGGCAATGAGTTTGGTCCCATTAAGCGCTTTGAAAAAGACTTAAGTTTCTGCATATTTCCTTAGCAAAGATAAAACAAACAATGCTGCTTATTATTGCACAAGTTCTAAAAGTTCTCTGTGAGGATTGCAGTTTATTGGTAATGGAGAGATCGAGTTAAATAGCTTTTTCATGCGACCTAGTTTTTAAAGCATTGTTGAAGGTTTTTGTACAAAATATAGTTTTTTTTTTGTGTTGTCTTGAGTGTGAAAAAGTGGGCAGACGCCCACTCTTTGCTCCTACGTCGTGTATTCTAAAAAATGTTAAAGCCATTTATTTGAAACGTGACGCTATTGAGCAGTTCCATCTTCACTTCCATTCATACTAAGTACAGTATTTCTGCGAAAACCTTACGAACACAAACTTTTTTGTAACAATTAATATATCACTAATGTTATTTAAATCGTTAAGTTATTTTAGACCTGGTAAATATCTCATTTTAAAATATCTTTTTTAGTGAAAATAACCATGAGGAGAGACGAAACGCATGTGACTAAAAGAGTGATGAATATACATGTTGATGGATGGAGAGGCAGAGGAAGGCCAAAGAAAAAATAGATGGATTGTGTGAGGAATGATATGAAAGAGAAGGGAGTGAATGATAGCGTGACGATTGACAGGGGAAAATGGAAGAAGAAAAGGTGTTGCGCCGACCCCAAGTAATATGGGATAAGGGCAGGAAGATGAGTGAAAATAACCATGTCAGTTTAAAATCCTATAATTGTACATATCCCACTTAAAAAATACCCCACTGCGGCAGTAGGATAATAAATAGCATAAAACAAGCTAAGGTAAGTAGTAAAATGTAAGTCGAGTCATTGCTTTAAATTACATGTTAGGGCGTCATGATGGCGCTGCTTTCATCACCTTTTTCAGAAAAGAAAAATAAAAAATCCACAAATATTATAAAGGCGAAAGTTTGTGAGTGTGTGTGCTTGTATGTTTGTTACTTCTTCATGCTCAAAGAGCTGGACCGATTTGGATAAAATTTGGTATGTAAATATCTTATACCCTGTATTAACACATAGGATACATTTTACCCCGGTCTTCGCGGGTGAAACCGCGGAGCGCAGCTAGTATTAAAATAAATTAGACTATCATCATTTTTTAGCTTTCAATAGGTACTTCAAAACAACAACAAAACTTGCAGTCTTAAATTTAATGGTATACGGTTAAAATTGCGTTTCAAAAAATTCTGCCAAGCTGCAATCAGATTTATATATGTACTACAACGAGTTATATGAGCATTTTTTGGCAGCACCCGTTTGTTCTAAACAAAAAGTTACCGTCGAGGACTCTTCTCACTAGACGAGATAGTTTTGGCTTCGTTTATGATATTAGTTTTTGTACTGTAGACTTTCTTATTGAAGTTTGTTGGGGACCTAACACGAAGACTAGAACTGGTCTGCATACACCTCGTTAAATAAAACTTGCTCAGCGCTTACCAGAATCTCGAAGTGGTTCGCGGATATGTTTATCTTGGGCAAAACCAGTGCGAGAATAAAAGAAGATTTTTGCTGAGTTTCCCATTGGGAAACTACGTCGTGTCTACACCACAAAGTCCAAAGAATAGGAGCGATTTTCACCAAAGATCAGCACACTGCCCCTCACACGAGTTCGGTGTGAATCGGGTCCGAGTAATTTTACCTAATATTGTACGTAGTATGAGTTCTATACCAAGAAAATATTTTTTTATTATTACTTAATAGTGATGGAACAACGTTAATAATAAAAAAATATTTTCTTGGTATAGAACTCATACTACGTACAATATTAGGTAAAATTACTTCACACCGAACTCGTGTTCGGTGTGAAGTAATTTTACCTAAGATCTGTTAGTGTCAATATTCCACAACAATGATTAATTAATGAATTTGGCTCAAAGGCCGTTTTATTTATTTATACTTAATTTTACTTTTGTAGTTAGATGGTTAACTAATTAGAAGGTGATCTGCTCAGCCATATAATGGAATTCTATGAGTTACTCTTTAGCTTCGGAGTGATTTACAGGTAACCCAAGTTGGCGGTATTCTCCACAAGATAACCACACAAAACACGCAACGAATCGTAAACAGTAGGATATTATGGTGTCGGATGCCCTGAGTCCTAATTAAGCGGCAGTCCAGATTAAAAAATTATAGATAGGATTTGGAGTGGCAAATGATCAGATTCCTTTGTGTGCTACTTCAGGGATCTATATCGTATGACGAGCTTCTTTCTTTCTCAATTACGATCTAATATCTCGAAACTTTCTGCATAAACAACCAATCAGCGTCAACAGAACAGTTCCAACTTTAGTCAAACACCAAAAATAGTGAGAAGTACTCTTTAGTTTTTAACCGTAGAACCAGCAGACAATGTTGTTCAAATACTGTCGTTCCGCAACTCTTGGTTCGTTAGCGGCCACGTTCTGAATCACGGTGCACCCGCGAAATAAAGTTGCCACAGCAAAAATAAGCTTTATATATTTTTATGTTTACATTGTACAAGTTGGCTGCATAATGTTTTGTTTGTAAATTTTCCTGTGCGTTTTATGGGGGTAGGATGTTATTAAAATGTTCTGGGTTAAGAATTTTTTTCGGGTTTTTATTGATATTCTTTGCGTTGGGTTTTGATTAAAGTCCGCGTGTTTTGTGTACGTGATTCAAAATGTTAATATACTGACTGTGATCTTTGGTAAAACCCATGGAGAAGCTCGTGGCTAAGTAATAACAGACGCACGGGTCGATCCATCAGGTTAAGCTACGCTTGCCGGGGTTGGTTCGTGGATGGGACTATCAACCATCTTTACATACCGACTCCTCCGTGCCTCGGAAAGCACGTTAAGCAGTTGGTCTCGGCTGTCATTCGAGGATCTTTGACAGTCCAAGGGGTATCGTATTACCCAGTTACTGGATTGTGGAGGTCAGATAATCAGTCACTCCATGTAAAATACTGGTATTAAACTGCAACCGGTTAGACTGGAACATAGTTGAGAAAAGGCTGGGCAGAAGAAGGTTTTTACTAAAAACTAGTAAGAATTTCTATGGATATACTTTAGCTTAGGGTTATGACAGCTGAAGCCTGTCTAGTTAGTTGAGGTTTAGTGCCAAGGATGTGGCCGTTACTCTTAAGAGTATGACAAAGGGCAAGAGTCTAGGTCATGATTAGCTATGTTCTACTCGTTATGCGAGTCACTCTTATCTTCCGCCGGACCTTATGAAAACTGTGGTTGTGCCTATAGTTAAAGATAAAACCGGTGACTTAGCTGATAAAAGTAACTATAGGCCTATTTCTCCAGCTACAGTTATAGCGGAGGTGTTTGACGGTTTGCTTAATACACAGTTAAGTAAGTATATATCTCTGCACGATAATCAGTTTGGATTTAGGCCCCGATTATCAACAGAAAGTACCATACTGTGTCTTAAGCATACCGTCAGATACTATAATGACCGTAAAACCCCGGTATATGCGTGTTTTCTCGACTTGTCCAGGGCTTTCGATTTGGTGGCGTATGGTCCCTTGTGGCAAAAACATGAGAGTATCAATCTACCACCAGAACTTGTTACCATCTTCAAGTATTGGTATGCGCACCAAGTCAACAGCGTGAGATGGTCGGGGGCAGTGTCGGAGCCATATCGATTACAATGTGGCGTGCGGCAGGTCGAACTGACCTCTCCCTCGGTATTCAACAGTCAGCATGTCGGCTGTCACGTAGACGATGTGTGTATCAACAATTTAAGCTATGCAGACGATATGGTTCTGCTTAGCGCGTCGATTTGTGGCCTAAGGAGATTGATAGCGACATGTGAGGATTACGCTGTTAAACATGGACCTATTTATAATATTAAGAAAAGTTAGTACATGGTCTTTGAGGCCGGTGGTGCTATAAAATATGCTCCGACTATGTACCACCCGTATGTCTAAATAGTGTACCCTTAGACAGGGTGAATCAGTTTAAATACCTAGGACATATGACTATATGTCCTACGGCTACGGCTGACCTCAGGGATCATGCTGACTTGGAACGAGAGCGGAGGGCTTTATCTAAAAGAGCTAATATGCTGGCCCGCAGGTTCGCGCGTTGCTCATATGGCGTGAAAATAACTCTTTTCCGAGCATATTGCACGTCCATGTACACCTGCAGCCTGTGGGCTAATTTCACGCAGAAAAGCTACAACACCCTCCGCATTCAATTTAACAATGCTTTCAGAATGGTTTTGGGTCTGCCTCGCTACTGCAGCGCTTCAGGTATGTTCGCATGGGCGCACACGGACTGTTTTCATGCGATCATGCGGAAGCGCTGTGCGTCTCTTGTGCGCAGAGTGCGAGCCAGCTCCAGTTCCATTCTCGGTATGATAGCAAATAGGTTGGACTGTCGCTAGTAAAAGACTAGGTATAAGTTAATAATTATTGATTATGAATTTGATTTATCCAATTTGTATGTTCATGTTGTATTTATTCGTTTATGTTTATTGTTGTGTGCATTGATTTTTGTATAATGTAGATGTTGTATAATATGGGTTCCTACGAGAAATAAATTAATTTTATTTTTATTTTTATAGGTATATCATGATTTTCTACTATTTCACCATTTGCAAAATATTTATAAAATTAAATTAAATTCATTTATTTCTGACTACATTAATGTCCATATGTTATGTTAGTTACAAAGGTCTCAAAAAGACTAGGTTAGTATTGCGTAAACGTGGTGAAATTTATGAATAGCACTTCCCGCGCGGCTTCACCCGCGTAAATTTCGGAAGATATCCCACGGGAAAGAAAATCCTTCTTTATTCCTTGTCTACGTTATAAAGGGAACCTCTGTGCAAAATTTTAGTTTTCTAGGTCCAATGGTTTGAGCTGCGCGTTGATGAGTCAGTCAGTCAGTCAGGACTTTTCTTTTTATGTATTAAGATTTCTTATCATTTCCACCTTAATCCCCGCTATCATTGTCACTGATGGTAAATAGACTGAAATAAAAGTGACGACTTGTCTATCTCTGTAAGTTTGCTCTGCCTCTCCATCATTCCTTCTAAGGCACTGGAAAAAACACCATGGAAATTTTCAACTCCACGCAGTGACGCAACTTTACGATACGATACATCAAGAGCTGCGCCCATTAGCGGCATTTCCAAACGCCGTCCATATTCTACGTGCCGGTAAAGAGCGTCACGTTGTCGCGATTATCACGCTGTAGCTAAATGTTTCCAAGTCACCCTAAATGCTGTTTAGAGGGCGATTATTTTTGTTTTTGTTCTGTTGTTTTTGTTTATTTTTGGATAATAATTATGTTGACTTTAATATTAGATATTACTGGCTTGTAACTGACCCAGGCAGGGTTAAAGGCTTATCTCCATAATACAATAAGCATTTGTCACGCTTGTTCACTATTGGCAATGTTGGCGATTTTAGAGTAGATATTAGGTGTCACATTTAACTCGATCAAGCAATTCAAAGCTACCCTTGCGACGGTTGATTCGCGGATGGGTGACCATCTTTACGTACCACGACCCCTACAGCCTCGGAAAGTACGTTAAACCGTTGGTCTCGGCTGTCATTTGTAGATCTTTGACTGTTCAAGATCGTCAGAAGAACCAGTCTTACCAAGGGGTTATCGTATTACCCTGTAACTGGGTTGAGGAGACCAGATAGGCTGTCACTCCATGTAAAATACTGTTATTCAGCTGCATCCGATTACACTGGAAGCCGACCCCAACATAGTTGGGAAAAGGCTAGGCTGATGAATTTTAATTGGATATTTTCCTAGACTATATTCAGTTATGTCTAAGATAAATATTACATAAACAATGAACAGTAGTGGTAGAGCAGTGGTGATCCAGTGGTAACGGCCGCGACTTACGAGTTGTACGTCGTAGGTTCGAACCCAGACAGGCGCTTCACTTTGTTTAAAATATTTTATCACCACTGCTCTCAAAACGGTGAAGGAAAACATCGTGAGGAAACCGGCATGTACTAGAACCAAAAATTCGAAGACTTGTTACATCTACCAACCTGCACTGGGCCTGCGTAGTGGCTAACGGCCCACTCCCTGTCACCGAGAGGCCTGTGTCCCAGCAGTGGAAACATTATAGGCTGATTATGCTAATAAATGAACACAGATTTTTGTTTTTCTTCGCTTACTACGTATTTTAATCCTCTCCGTCCGAAACACAAACCAAAAAAGCAAATCGAGAAACGAAAAACTAATCCGTTTAAATAAACCCAATCAGCTGATAACGAGTACCTACTGCTATTTTTAACCGTTTTCACGATGACCGCAAAGGAATTAGGAGTGAACTGGAAAACATAATACTGAACAAGGAAAATTACAGGAACAAAACACCCGAACTGTGAATAGAGGCTGCGGAGCGCAAAATTGATTGAATTTTAAACTTTTGCTACCAACTCGTTGAGTTGGGCTGCGAAATAGGCGGGCGCAGTTGTTATATATTGAACATTTTAATAGGAAAGGTCACATAAATGTAAACGAATGTTCGAATTTTCAAATTGTGGCGGAATCTACATCGCGACATACGAACTACGCGTCACCCGTACGATAGTTCATATAAAATACATACGAGCGAATTGAGCGGATTTTTGCGCTGCGACCCGACCCGCTGCGGCCGGGCAAAATGTTAGCGAACCTTTAGAAGTACACAATCATATTAGTGAATATTTGTTTGAACTTTACACCATGTTCCTCATGCCTCTATACTGGTGACCCCGACGTGACAGTATAGAGGCATGATGAACATGGTGTAAAGTTCACTCATTCCTCTATTGAAAAGGGAGGATTCTCCGACCAGACGGGTGTCGTGTCTGGTGGGCAACTGCCCGACGGTTGATGTCGGGACGTTGTATATATGCTAGTCGCACGGTAAACTCTAATTGCGCGATGCAGGATTGCGTGACGTCAGTGTGACGCGTAGTTCGTATGTAGCGATGTAGATTCCGCCACATATTGAAAAAAAGAAAATCTGTTTTTTATTCAAATTATGACTTAGAACCCTACAGAGCTTCAGTAAGGTTTTGTACAGTTAAGGTTCACGCACATTTTGCCGGGCTGCAGCGGGTCGGAAGTATGACACATTATATATCATTGCCCGATAGTGTACGATAGTTCATATAAAATACATACGAGCGATTTGAGCGGATTTTAGCGCTGCGACCCGACCCGCTGCGGCCGGGCAAAATGTGCGCGAACCTTTAGAAGTACATATTAGTGAATATTTGTTTATCATGCTCTTTTCATCAAAACTAGCAGCGCGTGGCATAGGATATAGAATAGGTACACCGATTTTGTTCAAAAAGGCAGTAGATACTCACAATCCGTGGGCCTGTGACTAAATGATCATGGCCGATGCAAAAATATTATGACACGATCATAGCTTATTATATGGCTCTGTAGTATCCGCCTCTATAAGCAAGAACTTACTAAAGACGTACTACGTATCAGTGCACAGGTACTATAAAAAAAATCAAATATTCATACATCTTCAGTTGTTTTAACAGCCGTACCCTTAGACCTGTTGGCTTCCCCCACGAACAGCGGAGTTAATTACCTAACTCTCGCTTTGAAGCTCGATAGATAACTTGTAGTATGGGATGTACTTTAAAATCTTAAATGTAGTTGTTTAACTTTTGCGTTCCTATATAGGTACAAGTATATTGAAACTTCGGAGAATTTTAAATAAGCAATCTGTAAGTAGGTATAGGATGTACTTCTTGTGTTTAGTTGAGCGCTGTTTATTATGTTTTATGTGCGTTGTTACCTTGTGAGTTATGTTTCTGAGTATAAAAGTTACGATTATGGGCGCGGTGTTAAAAATGACGTCATATAATGAGTGGAAGTAAAGCTTAATAAAAGAATATATTGAAGCGTGATTTAGTTCAGAGTGTAGGTGAAATGGCGTTATGGCTGCCTAACTTGACGCGAGTGAGATAGAAGACTCTCACGCGCACCGGAACTAAACGCGCTTCGTTTAAATGTAGATTTATAACATAATACTTTAGTAAATTTTTAGCTTAGTAAGTTCTTAACATATTTAAATACCTAAGGTTTAAAATAAATTTGATTGCACAATAAGGAACTGTAAACGTATAATCGTATAAAACAGAAAATAGACGGTGCTACTTTGGAATTTTTTTCTATCAAAAAAATTTCAAGTAATCATGTTTCGGTTTTAAGTGCAACAGTAGACAATAAAATCAATAACACATGGAAAATCTAAATGATTTACCATACCTACACATTTGGTTCTACAGGGATTTTAAAAACACAAAATTATCGTTTTATTCCTTAAATGAATACTCAAAGTGGCTGTAAAGTCAGCTTTTGCGTTGCAGTTCATGGGTTTGAGTCCCGTGCGGGTCAATTTTTGTATAGTCCATGAGTAGTTTCACAGGGTACGGGAATAACTTTTTAAAAATAAGACATGAACAGGAGAGACGAGGCTTTGAGATGACTATTCATGGTTCAAAAAATAGATGGAAGTTAGTAACCTACGCGTACTGCATGTATGACTGTACCTATTAAGTGGATATTTCTGCACAATCATCTTAGTACTAAAGCAACTGCAGCCATTGATTCTCGTCGACGGCAGCCACTGACGCGTCGGTGGCAGAGGCAACTGCAACCGTCGGCGAAGCGGCGACGCGTCGACGCGTATAACTTTAATGCAATACATAAAACTTTTGACATAAACTAATATAAATTCTAGCATCAAAGAAAAGCTACATTTTACCATCCAAACAAAGTAAATTACCCATAGAGTAATCCCCTTCTAAGTAGAAAACTAGAAATCAGAAACACCAGTAATTAAACTAAAAAGGATTGAACGGACTAGCACTATCCATTAGCAGTGAGGGATCGGGATTCTCTTTGTTTCTCAGCCTTTCACTTGCAAGACAAAGTGCTTGGAAGCACAAATAGTGAGCGATAGTACAATCGTTAGCAAAAGTGATTTTGTGAAAAGATTGGCGATGTCTTGTGGAAGTTGTGGTTTGTTTGGCTATATTTTATGTTGCTGTAAATAGCGTAATTGATTTTTTTAAGTGAGGTTTGCTGCTAACTAGTAACAGACGCACGGGTAGATCTATATTAGGTTTGTCTCGGTTGCGTAACTAACAAATCAAGACCCCTCCGTGCCTCGGAAAGTACATTAAGCCGTTGGTCCCGGCTGTCATTCGTGGCTCTTTGACAGTTGTTAGGCGTACCGCCAGAAGCACGAAGTCTGAAACCCAGTCTTGTTTTCAGATTTTCGGGCTTCTGACGATACGTAACTTACCAAGTAGTACCAATGGGTATCGTATTACCCAATAACTGGGTTGTGGAGGTCAGATAGACAGTCGCTCCATGTGGAAGCCGACTCCAACATACTCGTAGTTGGGAAAAGGCTAGGCAGATGATGATAATAATATATTTTTGTAAGTTTCAACTTTACGGACAACCGAATACGTATGTTTTGAGGCGATCCATATCGAATGGTCAATCTTATAGAAAAATTAAGCCTGATTTACACGGTGCAATTTAATTTTCTGTGGCATAGCAACAACAAAAGTTGCGCAGTCTGAACAGTGTCAAGTCATTTGTTGTATGTCACAGGCAAGAAACTTGCATCATGAAAATGGGAATTATTTGACTCTGAAACTTTTCATACTCGTTCTATTTCGATTATAAAACACTAGCTTTTGCCCACGGCTTCACCCGCGTGGATGTCGGAAATTATCGCGTGGGAACCTACTACCGGAATAAAGAGTATCCTATGTGTTAATCCAGGTTGCCAAATTTCATCCAAATCCATTTAGCCGTTTTTGCGTGATTTAGTAACAAACATACAAACTTTCACATTTATAATAAATAGGATTTATTTGGTGAAGATGAAACTTCCATCTCCGCACAAATGAACTCTTTTCAGCTGTAGTTCGCGTCATGTATGTATGTTTGCCGCTCTGAAGTAGGCTACATATGATTGCGCAATAGTCAATATATACTAAACCGACGTTCGCACGGACGTAAAAATATCGCGGCGGGAATTTATCGCGCAATGAATTTTCAACTCGTGGTGTTGAGTCGAGCTTCGAGAATCCAACCTAACAACTACAGAGTGCATCCCAGCGCGTCGAATAAACACACTGTTGGATTTTCAACTCTCAGCGCTAAGCAGGGCATTGAAAATCCAATGCGCGAAAAAAAATCGCCGCAATTTTTTTACGTCGGAAAGCCTGGTTTCCGAGCGCCAAACTTACGTGACGCTAACTATAATGCTGTATATTGTTTTGGTAAGCACGTTGAGGTTAGATAGCAAAACATATATATAAATATAAAAACTTTTTTACAAAAAAATACAACCGACTTCCAAAAACAACACTACAAAGTGAAAAATAACTTTAATTTCGGAAGTCGGTGTCTAGTTAAATGTACCTATTTTCGTTTTTTGCCACCGACTTCCGAAATTAAAGTTATTTTTCACTTTGTAGTGTTGTTTTTGGAAGTCGGTTGTATTTTTTTGTAAAAAAGTTTTTATTTTTCACTTTTTAGTTGTGTACCTACCCCACACAAATTCTAATGCCACTACCTGCAAAGCAAACTAGAACATCGTCCATATAAAAGTGGGGAAAAAATACGTATTATTGAAGCTAACTCAAAAACTACCGAAGCAAAGTTAATCAATTTTATATGGGACCAACTGTGATGTATACCCTCTCGAATAAAACAAAAAAAATTCAAATCGGTTCAGCCATCTTCGAGTAATCGGGAAACATACATAAAAAAAATTAATAAAAAAAAAAAAAAAAAGGTCCCGACGAATTGATAACCTCCTCCTTTTTGAAGTCGGTTAAAAAAGAAAAGTCCTGACTGACTCATCAACGCCCAGCCCAAACCATTTGACCTAGAAAGCTGAAATTTTACACAGAGGTTACTTTTATAATGCAGACAAGGAAGGAACGATTTTTGTTCCCGTGGGTTATTTTCCGACCTCCACGCGGGCGAAGTCGCGCGGGATGTGCTGTACATCATAATGATGATAAGCAACATTAAAAAGTATATATATTTATTTAACCATTTATGTACACATAAATAAACAGACAAATAGATAGGAACAGAAAAATAAGTACAAAGGTGATGCTTATTTCAAAAGAAATCTCTTCCAGCATACCTGCGATAGGACAGAGGATAAAAAGAGATGTAGACAACGTGTGTGTACTCACAGTAGAGAAAATAAAATGCGTAAAATCCAAAAAAAAAACAATTAACTCATTAAATAAAACAAATAATATATACATAAATACACACATACTTCTAAAGTAAATATCACTAAAATCACTAACAATTATGGCAAACTTATTACCATTCTATTTTGAAATTTTATTATTAAACCTGACCAAAAATTTTATAGTTTACTCACAATTAATATTTTTTATGTTAGATTTATGTTACTGAACGCACACGAAAATTAAATATGATTTTAAGCATTAATACAACTTTCTACGAAACAAAATAATAATCGAAAACTTAATTATTATTTTGTAAATATAAAATAAATATAAAACGGAACAAATGGACGTCACAGCTGAATCAACCGTCCCGAGAGAAGCGAAATGGCGAAGAAATTATTCACAATTTGCCAACGTTACCGTGCAAGCAATGAATGCTTTTATTTCACAAGAGCAAGATTTATTCGCTTTTGTCTAGTTTGAGTGAAGTGGAGTTGTCAGTGCATCTGTTGAAGAGATCGGTGAGGTAGTTAAGATGTTTTAATAATAGAATAGAAGGAATTTTAATAATAGAAGGGGGATAGAATTTGGTTGATTAAATTATTGCTTGCATGTGTGAGTTTGACTGCAGCCAAAAGTTATTGATGTGAGGTATGGTGTACTAAATAGGTACCAAAAAAAAATATATAGGTAATACTCATTTTTAACCGTCTTCCAAAATGAAGGAGGTTATGTTCTCCTTTATGTATTTTTTTATGTATGGTCACCGATTTCTCCGTCAATTGTGAACCGATTTCCATGGAAATCGAGGAAAACCCTCGAATTTTATAGGCACACCTATGGAAATTTGGGTATTTTTTATAGTACTCGTGCAATTTGCTCTTGGAGAGCACTATTTGGTGAAGTGAAACTGATGATAAAGACCACAGATGGCTATCGGAACTACTTTATAATAAGTATTTCACTGGTGACTAAGCAATTTATGTATACTGTTTACTTTAATATGGTTGCTAAGCAATCTGGTTCTTACTAGGAGAACTCCTAAACAATTAACATCTCTGCATCGGGAAAAGCAATGTTTTGTAAAAGGTGATGAGAAGTTGACATTAAGCTATTGTAACTTATGTACATTACAAACTGACCCACTAAAAAGTTAATATAAAAAAACTTTTTTACAACAAGTTAAAAGTTGATATTTAAAAAACCCCTGATCCAAAACCCTCATTTTTTTGTTACTCCATCATCAGACCCTGATTGCCATAACTCAGAACAACACAGACTAACACAGAACTCAGACCTCTAGTTTTGTTAATGTCTTTGAGCAAAACAATTTCGCAAAATATTACACTGCGCAAACTACTAGTTTTTGAGAAAAAAAAAATCTAAAGTTTATGTCAACCCATTACAGAGTACACTACACACTAAATTCTTAAGATGCAAGAGCGAGCGAAGCGAGCTCAGGACTTGGGACACCCCGACTCGGACAGGTTAGGTTCGAAGTTAAAGTAATTTTTTTTTAAACCACCCAAAACTAGGCGCCCCGCGAAGCGGAGCTTCGTCGACCACGCCTTACTTCAAAACAATTATATTAATGTGACCTTGACCTTTGAGACGTTTGACAATGACCTTAAAAAAGACCTTTTTTCTAAGTAATTATTTTTTTGCGCACTTTGAGGTTTTCAAAAATACATTAAAAGGGGTCAATTCTACCCAAAAAAAAATAGCTACTATAGAAAAGCGACGGGTGCTAAAGTACAGTGGTTCCCCATATTCTTCTTGATGACTAAATAGGCCTTAGTTATCAAATAAATTACCAATCCCTTTACTAGTTTCCGGATCAACAACCAAACGTACAATTTGATTAAAATGTGTTTTTAAACCAGTGAACCAGTGAATTAAGAGGCCCCCGGAGCATGTGTAGTTCACACAAACAAAATACCGAAATAATTTGTAAATCAAACATATTCTTAAGGTAGTGTGTATTTATTCCGATTGGATTATAGAATATCCAGGTTCCCAAATTTAAATTTTGAAAGGACACTGATTTAAAAACGAGATATTATGAGGAATTTCAAACCATGAAATATTTATTTTTCTCATATTTCATGTTTAAATCAATGTTCTTATTTAATAGTGTTGTGAACTCCTACTGATGGCGATATCTCGAGGCAAGACATTAGACCAAAACCTACGTCATACTATATCTCGACTGTGATTGGTTTTGATTCCAAATATTGTTCCTACTCTCCCCTCTCCTTGAACAATGTAAGATGGCGAATATACATATTTTTGCTCGAAAAACTGACGCTTCGTATTTTATTAAAAATCCTCTACACAATCTATAAAACACCAAAGTTTTCACCAAACCTCCTTGCTGCTGCTACAAATATATATATTTAGGAACCTAGATATTTTGTAATCCAATTGGAATAAATACAGACTACCTTAAGAATATTTTTGATATAAAATTAATTATTTTGATATTTCGTTCGTATGAACTACGCATGCTCCGGGGGCCTCTTAAGTAAAAAGTGCATAAACATGAAAAACATTAGTGCTATCACTAGTGATGTTGGAAAGCAATTAAAAGTTATCCCCATTTATCTGGTGTCGACGTCGCACTTATATTGTACAGTAACACAGAGTAAGAAAACCGTATAGATGATGCCGAGAGAGAGAGAGTTGATGACGGAACTCGTGTAGGTACGGACTTCCAACAATAACCTACTGCATCACATCAGAGCATATCTTTGAGAGCAGTGTAACCCAGTGATAACGGCCAGGACTTTCGTGTCGTAGGTCAAGGATTCGAACTCAGGCGGGCACTTTATTTCATGTAATTTATTTCATCACCAATCCTCTCAAGACGGTGAAGGAAAACATCGTAATGAAATCGAAATGTCCTAGAACCAAAAATTTCATTCATTCATTTCATTTCATTTTTTCATTTATTTTTCATTAACAATTTACATTGTGTTGAAAATTACATATTAAATAAAATTATCACATGCGGAAACAATACATTTAAAAGTCTAATTAAAATTGATGTGAAATGTATGAGTCAATTAATTTAAAATATGTCAACAAAGAAATTAATATAATGTCAAATTAATAGCAGGTAAATGTTCAATGTCAAAATATTTAGTGTACAACTTCATCAAGGTCCCAGTGATGAGAACAGTATTAGGTCAAAAATAATTTAATTTAAAGCTTACTGCTATATATGTATGTCTCTATCTCTTCTCACAGAAAGGAGGTCTGTGTCCTAACAGTGGAATATAAGCTTCCTCAACATCCCGCTTCGACCCATGCTCGCCTAAGCCAAAAATAGCGATAATCGAGCGTAGATCACGTAACGTGTCTGGTGCGGAATAGGGAAATGTTAAAGTCATCAAATTCCAGAGCAAAATGAGATGACACTATGTTATGTGCTGTATAGTTCCGTCTTTTTCTCATACTGAAACCGACAGCATTTTGAATACGTTTGAAACGGAAGTGTCGCTTCTATGTAAGTATTTTTATTCTATGACAGTAGTTTTTGCTAATCGCGTTCACCATACAAGTTTTAATTGCCAAGTGGTCACGTGTAAATTTATCTATCGCAGTTTTGTTACAAAATAAAAGGTTGTACACATGAATTGTTTTAAATTGATACTGTAAATGTTGGTGACTCAACGGTGAATAATTAAAGTTTCTTTAATTTATTTTGCTGTTCGGTGTGTTTTGGGTCACAGTTTGTGTTTATTTTATACTTTATGGTAGGTACGCTTCACACAAAATTTTCTGCTTTCCACAACTATATTAGACTTTATTATAGAATTATTCTTCTTCTCCTTCCTTCTTCTTCTTCTTTTATTATTCTTTTTTTTATTTTATTTTTATGTTTTTTATTCTTTATTTATTGTTTCCATAAAACAACATGGATTTACAATGCATCAGTTAAAATGTATAATAATATTATTTATAAATAATCATTATTCAACCTGGCTATGTTGTAAGAATTATATTACCTTATCAATAAAAAAAAAATATCTACTATTTACTAATAAAAAAGTAATCGACACATCCATTCGTTCCGTCCATCGTATTTACTATCAATTAAATTAAAAACAAAAAATAATAGAACCCTATCGTTCAATAATTCATTCACTGATTACATTGTGAGTTTATTTATTTGCTTTAAACAATTCAGCTGCACATAAAAGTTCGCCTTTGATTAAATACTTGATTAACAATGTTTGCCTAATCCAAAAGTGGAGATACATTGAGGCACATAACATGTACAGTCTAAAAAACGATGTAGTATAGAGGCAGCTAACGTGTAACTACTTTTAAACAATGATGTGAGTGCGCTGCGCTGAGTAGTCAATTCTTTTACGTCACTCTCATATTGTCAGGGAAATTAATTGTTTATTAAATTCCACTCTACTTACGTTAATTTGCCGTGTTATAGCCATTTAATAAAACTGCCAAAGAATGATAATTGTGATTTGAATATCATCATCATCATCATCATTTTAGCCAAAAGACGTCCACTACTGAATATAGGCCTCCCCAAACACCGCCACTTCGAGCCCTAATTGCGTAACACAACATCAATCGAAATCGGTTTCACTTTGACAGTTCAACAACATTCATTACGTTATTTACATTTTTCGAACAAGAAGCAATGGATTAGCAATTTGCTTCAAAATGATTCAGATTCCGATCGATAGTGTGTTACGCAATTAGGGTGCGGTTCCGTGCTTTCCACATCCAGCAGATTCCCACGGCCTTCACAAAGTCATCGGTCCAACTTGTGGCAGGCCTTCCAACACTATGTTTTCCGGTACGCAGTCGCCAGTCCAGAACGGCTATCTGTTCTGCAAGCAATGTGCCCAGCCCACTGTTACATAAGTTTGGCAATTCTTTGTACTATGTCGGTTACCTTATCTTACCTCGATCACGTAGGGAAACTCCAAGCACAGCCCTCTCTATTGCCCTTTGAGTGAATTTGTTTAGCCCTCCAATAAGGCCCATTGTGAGCGACCACATTTCAGTGCCGTAGGTTATCACTGGCAACATGCACTGGTTTAAGACTTTCGTCTTGAGACAATGCGGTATGTCGATTTTGAATATATGTAATTAGGTACAGACAATTTAAGTTGATAGTCAATTTGATGAGCAATTCATTTTCTCTAAATTTACTGTACACCAGATAGCTTTTTCAACTGTACCGATATAAATATTGTATGAGTTTGAGCCCGAAATTGTTCGTGTTGGAGGTGAATCGTTACTCGTCTATGTCAAACTGCTTCAGAATGATCGTTAATTATTTGGTTGCAATTTGAGTCAAACGAGCATTTCACAGAGATTGTAACCATAAGAAAAGGAAACTTACTCCTAGAATACGGTTATTTTAGGCTTAGATACTACTAGTTATGTTCGTATTACTTGGTCTACATACAAAGAAGGGTTTCAAAGTAGGTAATTGACATTATTTGATGTATGTCTTGATATCTCGGGACCTTGGAGTCACGGCACATTGGAAGGCGTATGAGGAGCCAAAGCCAACTCGCACATACCTCTTAAACACTTCTAATGAAATGAGTCGGAATTATTAGACATTATTATTATTGAAAGGTTTGCGTTTGACCTAAAAAATAAATGTGCATTTTTTTATGATATTGATTATCAAGCATCTGCGAAGCAGAGGCATCGAGGTGAGCTAGTTAAACCGGCCACCATATCCTTTTAATTCTGGTTGCTTTTAGATATTGAATAAAAAAAATCAGCTTCGCAAAAAAAAAAATGCTGGATCTTTTTAAAATTAATTATTTTTTCAAGCATTAATTAAAATTCGAAAATGTATGTTGATGAGCTTAAACCGGATTTTCTCCCTGGATTTCAATCTCCAGTGTTTTTTTCGAAGCGAGTATTTTAGTATTTTGTTGTACCCTATTGGATCTAGGGCACCGTGCATTGACACAAAGAGAATTTGAATGGTCGAATGTAAACAAGGGCTTAATACTGTTGACTGGTTTCAATCGTTTGAAACTTTTGTGGGTTTAAATTGACTACTTCGTTTTATTGCGGTCAATGCTGCTAGTCGATTTTTATCATGATTTACTTTGATAGTGCTTTGATAGTGCGCAAAACCAATTCGGTTTTATGCCTGGTCGAGGAACAGCAGATGCCATCTTTGCTATCCGCCAGCTGTGCGAGAAATACAGAGGTGCGCATAAAAACTTGCACATGGTATTTGTTGACCTCGAAAAGGCATACGACCGAGTGCCTCGTGAAGTTTTGTGGTGGGCACTTAAGGAAAAATGTGTACCAGCGAAGTATGTGCAGTTGATTCGCGCGATGTACAGTCGATGCAGTACCCAAGTCCGGTCTACAGTGGGCACTACTGACAGCTTCGATGTGGCTGTCGGCTTGCACCAGGGGTCTGCACTCAGCCCTTACCTCTTTGTGCTGATAATGGATGCTCTTTCTTCGGATATCCAGGAAGAGGCTCCCTGGTGTATGCTGTTCGCCGATGACATTGTGCTGGTTGCCGAGAGTGGCTTAGAGGTCCAGAGCAGATTGGAGGTGTGGTGGAAAAGACTGGAGACCGTTGGCCTGAGAGTAAGTCGGACCAAAACAGAGTATTTGTTTTGTGATTTTGGCGGACTCTCCGGTCCTGTGCCCATATCTCTTGCCGGAACGCCCTTACCGATCTGCTCCGACTTTCGGTACCTCGGGTCGCTTGTCCAAGGGGATGGCGAAGTAGACCGAGACATAACGCACCGGATCAACGCAGGATGGATGAAATGGCGACAGGTTACAGGAACAACTTGCGACCCACGGATGCCCCTCAAGTTGAAGGGGAAAATTTACAAGTCCGTGATAAGGCCTGTCGTACTTTATGGATCGGAATGCTGGACAGTGAAGAAGACGGATGAAAAAAAATTGCATGCAGCGGAGATGAGAATGTTGAGATGGATGTGTGGAGTGACAAGAATGGATAAAGTGAGAAATGAGTATATAAGAGGAAGTTTGAAAGTGGCGCCAGTGACAGAAAAGTTGAAAGGAAATCGTTTGTCTTGGTATGGGCATGTAATGAGGAGAGACGAAACGCATGTGACTAAAAGAGTGATGAATATAGATGTTGATGGATGGAGAGGCAGAGGAAGGCCAAAGAAAAGATGGATGGATTGTGTGAGGAATGATATGAAAGAGAAGGGAGTGAATGATAGCGTGACGGTTGACAGGGGAGAATGGAAGAAGAAAACGTGTTGCGCCGACCCCAAGTAATATGGGATAAGGGCAGGAAGATGACTTTGATAGTGCTATTTTAATAACGTAAACATAATCTTCTTTACTTCACACCTTTTAAAATTAAAATGAGGTCACATTTAATATTAATTTTGCGAGAAAAAAAACCTTCTTGTGAAAAATGTACCTTCTTGAATTTTTAAGGTTGAAAAAGTTAAATGAAAACTGACATTCTAAATAAAAAAAATGCAAATTAATATCGCGCGATTCCTCCACGTGCTCTTATTAAAGTTTCCACCCACCTAGACTGTCGGTAAACATTTAACAAATTGTGTCGCGAAATTTTATTGAAAAAAACTTTTTTACAAAAAAATACAACCGACTTCCAAAAACAACACTACAAAGTGAAAAATAACTTTAGTTTCGGAAGTCGGTGTCTAGTTAAATGTATTTTCTTTTTTTGCCACCGACTTCCGAAATTAAAGTTATTTTTCACTTTGTAGTGTTGTTTTTGGAAGTCGGTTGTATTTTTTTGTAAAAAAGTTTTTATTTTTCACTTTTTAGTTGTGTACCTATCCCACACAAATTCTAATACCACTATCTGCAAAACAAACTAGAACATCATCCATATAAAAGTGGGGAAATAATTCGTATTATTGAAGCTAACTCAAAAACTACCGAAGCAAAGTTAATCAATTTTATATGGGACCAACTGTGATGTGCCATCTTCGAGTAGGTAATCGGGGAACATACATAAAAAAAAAAATTAAAAAAAAAGGTTCCGACGAATTGAGAACCTCCTCCTTTTTGATGTCGGTTAAAAATTGAAGAGACAACCATGGTATGCACATAGTGCCGCATTAACACTAGCCACACGTGTTAGTCTATATAAAACAAATTCAAATCTATCTATCATCTTACATAGATCATCAATATGAGAGATCCCGAACTATTTAGGGTCGGCGCAACATATCCCTTTTTTCCATACTTCTCTATTAGTCGTCATCTCGCTACCAATGATTCTATATTACGTTTTAATACCAAGAAGCGATAATGCCTTAGTATCTACATCATCTGCCTAGCATTTTCCCAACTATGTTGGGGTTGGCTACCAGTCTAACCAGATGCAGCTGTATACCAGTATTTTACACGGAGCGACTGCCTATCTGACCTCCACAACCCACTTACTGGATAACACGATACCCCTTGGTAAGACAGGTTGTTAGACTTTTGGGCTTCTGACGACCCGTAGCGACTGTCAAAGATCTACAAAGGACAGCCAAGACTAGCGGCTTAACGTGATTTCCAGGCGCGGAGGATTCTTGTTATAATTATAAAGATGGTCACCCATCCACTGATCAACCCCGGCAAGCGTAGCTTTAACTGTTCGATCGACCCGTGCGGCTGTCATTACTTAGCCACAAGCCCCTCAGTAACTACATAGTAAATAACTATAAGGTTTATCATGTAGATCTATGAAAAAAACTGTGCATCATCAAATAATATAAAACCAAAATGGTTTCTCTCTGTTTAAACATTTATAACTATAATTAATATTTTCACTTTGTTAGCTAACTTGAACTTCATCACACCAAAAACATTTAATGTAAAGTATGTTGCCAAGACTCACGTAAAAAAGTTATCGGATCTAATGTCCCGCCCCTGCCCCCCTACCCCCCTGCCCTGTGGACCCTAAGTCTATATAGCCTAACTCTATAAACCTTACTTCTTGATCAAAATATAAGTCTTGGTCATTTTGCGGCCGTCGCACTGACACTCCTGTATTGGGTTTGACTTTTGGGCTTATGGTAAGAAGTAAAGTCACTTGTCTTTAATGTTGTGTCATACAATAGTTCAATAGAACGGCCATGCCATACATTGCGACCAAGACGAAAGGTTTGTATGATTAGGTCTTCTAGAGTTAGGGGCTTGGCTCTACATTAATCTGATAACTTTTTAACAGTGAAAGCGTTTTATATATAAGTCCTGATATTGAATTGGTAAGACTGGCAGCCGATCCCAACATACGAGTAGTTGGGAAAAGGCTAGGAAGATTGATTTATTTCGAAAATGGCTAACTATTTCGATGAAAGTTGCAATATAGGGAATAACGGGGGCGAAAAATCGAGTTAGCTAGGTCTCGTATCTGAAAAAAATAGTTTTTTCTATTTTCACCCGAGCAGAGCTCGGTCGCCCAGGTACTGTTTTATAAATCTGCTAACCGCATCCTATCCTCAGAATTTGAGCTCTCTAGTAATATTTAGACCGAAGCTATGACGGTTTGGTTAAAAATACGACGGAACGGTTCGAGAAAAGGTAGGTAGTACCCTGCTTTTGGTTTTTGCTCGTCGTTTTTGCCCCCGCACAACCGTGCCCCAGATTGTAGATACAATATAATTACAATAAAATAATTAAAAAAGTGCCAGCTAGATTAACTTGCCTATATAAAATTAATTTTGAACGAACATTGACATGCCTGCCTAACAAACGTTGATAAAAATATCAGGATAAATTCAGATTGACTACAAAATATTGAAATTTTGATTTTTTTTTTGTCTTTTTTTCTTTTTTAATTTTATCTTATAGTCTGTTTTTTTTAACAAACAAGTACTGAGTTATGTCTCTTGCACATTTCCGATATTGACAGAGTCAGATGGGTTATTGGTTAGGATGGGGCCAGCGCCTTTGTTTTGTTTTGAAATTGTTAAGGCCCGTTCATATTGAATACTTCTAAAATTTACTGTACAGGAGACATGTCCTGGCACTCACGCACAAACAATATCGTCTGGTTCACTCACTAAAACACGTGCGACGCGCAGTTAGTCGGTGACTCAACTGAATGTACATATGTAACTACAGCATTTGGTTTATGTGGAATGTTAATTACGTGGACCAATAGCAACGCAGTCAAAATTTTCGGTACTCGTTTGTTAAAAAAAAAACAGACTATAGAAACTAAATAAACAACAGGACAGAAACAAAACCTACAAAGTTAAAATACGTGTTCAATCGCAAGTTAGTAGCAGTGATAACCATAATACAGAGCATATTGAATATTATAGTAACTCTACAGAGCAATTTTGTGATACTCCCATTTATGGCTCGAACAGGTGCTTTACAACGTCGAAGGGATGTAAATCATCACTATTCCAGATAAATAATACGGGAGCAAAAAAAAAAACACTATTTTCAACATAATAAATAAAAATGCTAAAACGCAACGCTACACTAAGTATATAATTGGTCTTACCCTATGAAATTTCACATTTTTGATACCGGGTAGTGTGAATTCTGAATACTTGGAATACTTTGATATTTACAATTCCAAACTCAAAAAAGTGTTATAATATAGCATTATATTAAAAAAAAAAGTCGGTGCATTTGTTTTGCTGCCATTCGATTTTTCTTTGATAACAACATAGGTTAATAAAAAAAATATTAAAATTAATTTATAAAATATTTTATTATAAGGTAATTAGAAAAAATGCAGCTGAATTTTCTCCTATTGTTATTGCAAGTCATGCCACTTAAAATTTGCTTAGTAGACAATTGGATTCAAGCTTTTTATTTCTAGAATTCAAGTGAAAACATGAATAAAAACCTATTCCATGAAAAACTAAAAAAGAAAAACTTTCCAGCAATAAGATCATGATAACCTGAAAAAGATTTCACTTACTACACTATTCATCCAATCTGAAGAAACGTTGTGCAAAATCACAAAGACGAAAAGTACCCAAGAATATATTTTATTTTTTTCCTACAAGGTACAGTTTCTTTTAAGTCCTTTTTGACTCAATAGGTTTACCTTATCCGAGGCCTAGGGCGATGTCGTTAAATCGGCTTATGCGGATTTGACGGATACGCTTCTAAAGCTAAGATAAAATTAAAACGTCTGCTCAAGTCTTCCAGCCAACTTATCGATATTGTGTTGAAATTGTACTTATAGTATTGTTTTTTAGTTTATTATTATTTTGTTTATTTTTTATTTTGCGTACGTGACACAATGTAGTCAACCTCATAATTGTGTTACCACTTTTGACGAAAATCCTAGTAAGTTAAAAACCCCACCAAGGTTGAAACTACCTATCCATAGAAAATCATCCTCCATAGAAAAGACAGGATCCTTCGACCAGACGGATGTCGTGTCTGGTGCTGCCCTACGATTGATGTCGGGACGTTGTATATGTGCTAGTCGTGCAGTAAACTCTAATTGAGCGATGCATATTTTGCGTGACGTCAGTGTGATGCGTAGTTCGCATGGGGCGATGTAGATGCCGCCACATCCTTAACTGTCACAATGGTCTTCAAGCAATAATAAACCTTGACGTTTTACATATGACGTACAAGTAGCATTCAACCTTACGAGTGATACAGAAATTATGAGGTCGACTATACATGACAAACAGATAGCACTAATAGTATTTGGGTTATTTGAGTATCACCGACGACATAAAATCTCCATACTTATCGCGAGGCGTACACCTAATCCATCATCGGCCAAACTATGCATGTACGTCGTCAGCCGATCGAACCAAACATAATAAATGTAGAAGAAAGTGCGTACACTTAGTTATCGGACGTCATCGGCCGAGTTTGGCCGACCATGTACGAGCATAGTTCGGCCGATGACGGAATATGTGTACACGAGTCGCTCAAAAGAGATGCTCAATCTAAGAAGTTCTACTTCATAACATAGTAAAGCCAAAGAAATCAGGTTGGGATCATAAAAAAGCAATTGAACTGAAAAATTCCTCATTCTTAAAGTCAGATAGTAAGGAGGAATGCTCAAAAATGACACTGGAAAATGTCGTAAAATAGCAATTTATTCGAACCAGTTATGGAAGCAATAACATCACAATTTTTATGACCAATACATATTACAATTTAGCTTCTGCAATTGAGCTTCAAAGAGATACTTTGTGTTTTACTGTCACTGTAAGATGCATTTTTGTAATACCACTATTGTTTGAAAAAAAAACAAACTCTTAACGTCTTTTTTAGGGTTCCGTACCTCAAAAGGAAAAAATGGAACCCTTTTAGGATCACTTCGCTGTTTGTCTGTCTGTCAGTCTGTCAATACCGTTTTTCTCAGGAACGCGTGGAGGTAGCAAGTTGGAATTAATACTAAATACGTAAGTTTATAGTCCCTTGTAGCTAAAAAAAATCCAAGCTTCTAACTCAATGCAGTAAAAAAATACGGCTATTTATGCGACATATTTTGATACTCGCAAGTAAATCAAAACTTATAGGGACCGTAGAACTAGAATCATGACATTTGGCGTAATGCAAGGTCTCACAGCACAAGTAAAGGAAAAAGTACAAAAAATGTTAATTTGTAATTTTTATTTTTTTTGGAATTAAAATGTTAAGTTTGTTTTCGGGTTAAATTCTTTTCAACTACGGAACCCTTCATTGTGCGTGCGATGACACGCAGTTGGCCGGTTTTTTTTCAAAAATCCTTTAACATAACATGCCTGCATGGAGAATGATGAGACAGCAGCTCATGTACTTCTAATCTGGCCGGTGGTTTCCACATACAAGGCAAAGTACTTCAGTAACCCAGGTACCCCCCGAAAAATTATCAGTATCACCAGGGCGTTGCTGGCCTTCATTGAGAAGCTAGGGTGGATCGAACAATTGATTTTCCCATCCGTAGGCAAAATGCGCGGCTTAACGTGTAGTTGTGGAGACTAGTCCGTATTACTAATTAAAATATTATCAAGCTTGTAATCCCCAAAGACATAGATAGAGGTAAACCTAATACACGAGCCTATTGCCATCAACCGGGCACAAATCCAGCCACCGGGCTGTTACTGAAAAATTTCAGATGGAAAAACCAAATAACACTTTGCCCAACCAAGGAATAGAACCCAGGACCTCAGCAGTAGCGCTTGCGACCACTAGTCCAAAGAGGCACTCAAGTCCTTTAATTGAGCAGACGTTGGACAAAATACTAATTAACTTGCTCTTACTGAAATTCTAAACACAACTTACCTTACCATCTGATGGGTCAATTTCCACTAAATGGAAAAATCATCGCAAATGCTCGAGCACGTTTTAAATTTTGCTGAATAAGTAACTGTATCAATATTGATTTTAAGTATAAAATTCAACGAAGACATCAAGCGTTTAATTGTGCATTTTCACCCGAAGCAGGAGGCACGGCACGCGTGTGGGGCACAACCCCACCACTCACGGATTGTCGCCATTTGGGCTAAACGAACAACCACAGAGGGTTGCAGCGCATAGCCTCAAGCATCCTCGCGCAGCTTCGAACATCCTCGAACATTCTGTTGATCCTCCGCGGCGCGTTACGTCTGAAGCGCACTTTTGCCATTGGTGTCAATGATCGGCCAGGAAGATGCCCGAACATGCACGAGGATTTTTCCACTTCCTGGAAACTGACCCTTGAAGACTGGAGAGAAGGCCTAGACAAGTGGCAATAGCTTTCAAAGCGTTTTGTGTTTCTAAAACGACTTTCAACAGAATGGAATTATAAGCTTTTCGCTAGCTTATATGAAGATCATTAGGTTCATTTTTGACGGTTCCCTCATCGTTATTGCTGATAGAATATTACTTTAACTACATAGACTAGGCCCTCAGAACGAAATTATTTTATCACATTGGGACAATATAGTAGAAAAACAATACGGGAAAAATTAAAAGAAATATGCTCGTTCTTTGGCCAAAGAATTAGCATTAGCATTCAACGTGGCAATGCTGCCAGTCTTCTGGGCACGTTTCCGGATGACATCGATGCGGACGAGTACTTCGACGCCTTCGTGTACTTTTGTTTTTGTATTTATTTATATAGTTAGTTAGTTAGTCATTTAATTTAGTACCTAGTGTAAATAGTGTTAACTTGTATATTGTTTGTAAAAGATAAATAAAAAAATCGTTAAATATTTAAAAAAAAAAGAAATTTAAACCGCCACGTAGGTATCGAGTCGTAACTTCATCGATTACTCATTCGGAAAAGATCACACTTGCGTAACTTTTCGAGTAACAGTGTAAGATGAAGACAGCCTAGAAGTAATACGCTGTCACTGAGCCGATTGTGAAAGAAACTTTAACAGATCTCCGACTTCTACTGTAACCCTTTGACTGTAAATAATGTACTAATTTATGAACCCAAAACCCCAGGGGAGGGGGGGGGGGTTAGTTGCGAACCCCATAGGTTCACAACTACTGATGATGATTTTATTCCATCGCATGATGTTTTTTTACGTTTACATATATATGATATAAGCTTATATACCTATTATATAAAGGATTTTTCCTTATGCACACCCAGGTGTTCATGCGACGTTCAAAGGGTTGTAAGGGGGTTACTACACTAGCGTTCGTTTTACGGGTCACGTTAGAATCTTATTCGCAAAAAATTGACAGTCATTTATTCAAATTAGGCCGATAATCAGTACTTTTTGACCGTTAACATTACTGACAGCCGACAGAAGAAGTGGCGCAACAAACGACTTATAGTAAGCGCGACGTATACAACGATAAACGATTTATAGTGATTTTAAACTGAACGTCCCGTCTAAATGAGTAGTATTCATGATTTAGAAAAAATATATGTTAAAAAAGAGCATATTCTAAATAACTTAATTATGTGAATATTTTAGATTATATTCAAATTCTATAGTGTATTAATTTGTAAAGTTAAATATGTCTGACACAGATAAAAACTGAGAATAACGCAAAAACTATCAAGCGTATTTTAATGAAACCTTCACCATTTTAAATATAATTTAATTATTTATTTTTTAGTTTAAGTGTTTTAATTTAATACCTCAGGGGCAATTCCCGTATATTTTTTTAACAACGTTCACTCATCTCATCTCAGTCTGTCAAAAATTGTATAATGTTTACCTACATTTTTGACATTTGATTCTCGCTGGCATGAGATTGCGACTTGAATTGAATTGACTTGTCATTTCACGGAAAATTATTTTACAAATTTTCACTTGACATGGCAAAAACACTATTTGTCATTTCAACTTATTGCAACAACTCGTTTGGCAAATACGATATTATGGCTGGTTTTTAGAATAAATAAAATACTGTCATGATCACTTTGTTGATGTTTTACACCGTGTAGCAAATGTGATACGATCGCGTAGCCAAATTGCTACGACAAATTAAATAATGCATAAAATAGACATCTTGAGCAGGGTTTTTTTAACCTCAATATTATGTTGTTAAAAAAAAAAACACGTCAAAAAGTTTTCTAGATAATTTAACGCAAAAAGCTTTTTATCAGAAATCCTATTTATTGAATATCGTATGTACAAAATGTACTAGCCCTAAATTCCCAGACGACATGACGACAGCTGATATCCTCCTATTTCAAGATAAGTATAACGGATTGTTTCTAATACAGTAGACATGACTGAATTCAAATAGATTCTTAGAAAACTTACCTATCTCAAGATAAAGTTTATCGGAAATAATTTATAAGTTGAAAGGCAATTTTCTATGATAATGCTGTTATTGATAGATTTTTTAGGTTGGTAACTTACTGAATTTTATTATTTTTTTATTTAATTTTCGGATAGAAACAACACGAAGCGGCTTCTCTTATGTAAACGGTAAGTATTTTGCAAGTTATTACATACTACCTCATATATATTAATATTATTATAAATACGAAAGTCTGTCTACCGGTTATCTTTTCAAATTTGTCAGATATGTATAGGGACATAGGCTGTTTTCTATTCTACTTATTTGTATAAAAAAATATGAATTACAAAATACATGCAGGTGAAGTCGCGAGCAACATCTTTTAGGTTATAAATAACAGTTTTACATGTCATGAAAGCACTAGTGCGATTATATCTGATCAGCTAAACGCAAGGCTTTACATACATACATAAACTCAGCCTTCTCCCCACAGAACGCCACCTGCTACGATCCTTACATAGACTTATTTTGCCTCGTTTACCTTTATACATCTGGTCATACACGCACGCCGGTTGCGAGTATTACAAACCTGACCTTTCTGAAGAAGGTCACTGGTGTCTCCTCCCAGCGTTTCCACTCACATCTGCCTAGTATCTTTAATCACGAGCTATACGATAATAGGAGACGCTCTGGGCGGCAGGAATCTATCACCGATTCCCGGCCACCGTAGGCGCGGGCTTGCGGACGACGAGTAATGGGCAGCTCGCCGTCCGGTAAGGAACAGGCCCGGGTCGACGGCGCGTTGTGTTCCACGCGCGCCTCAAAGAGAAGTCAGCAGTGACGGGGTCCAATAGGGCCGAAGCCGCCGGGGTTGCGGGTACTTCGAAAGAGATACCGTGACCCTGGCACGGGCAACTGAAGGAACACGGGTGGGTTTTAGTCAGTAAAAGTCTGACACGCCCTCCCGCTCTGCCCGGAGCGGGAGAAGTCATTTGATGATTTCCCATCCACAAACAAAAAAAAAAAGCTATACGATAATACCTGATTAGGTAGTTCTTTTACAAACGGGTTTGGTAATTGTTCGGTGGGGCTAAAAGCTCAAGGTATGATGGACTGCCTCTCCAACTGTGCTGTGCCCAACAGGGTCCAAAATGTTCATGTCTTTTTAAACCTACCAGCTAAGTTCACATTGTGGAATGCAATAAATATATTGAGTATTGACAAAGGTGACTTACATTAGTAGATTGTTTACATGGGATGAAAGAAAGAAAGAAAGAAAAATATTTTATTTGGGACACGCACAGGAAATACAAGAAAGAGAGAAGAGAAGAAGAAGGAAGGAAGGAGGAGGAAGAAAAGAGAAGGGAAGAGGTTATACAAGAGATGAGGTCCCCTATTTAGGCACTCGAACTATACGCTCGTATGCAAATAGTTCGAGTACCTAAATAGGTCTTTCACGCGAGGTAAACACTCAATTTAACAGAGTAGCTGTATAAAAGTGGGACATGGTTTGCATAGTTTAAACATTTTTAGACAGCAGGGAAAATCATTTTCCAGGGACGTAAAGTACTGTTTTCATCCCACTGATCAGGTAACTTCAAGCGTACTTTCCAAGTATGAGAAATTAAAAAGGTATTTACAAGGCAGATGTGAGTGAAAACGCAGGGAGGGGACGCCCTGGGAAGACATATAGGTGACCTTATTGGTGATGATCTTCAGAAAAGTCAAGTGCGTATAGTACTCGTAACCGGCGTGCGTGTATGATTAGATGTATGAACGTAAACGAGGCAAAATTTGTATATAAGGATCGTAGCAGGTGGCGTTCTGTAGATCCTGCCAACCCCCATGGGAAGAAGGCGTGAGTTTATGTATGACAAACTCAAGTAGGTACTAACCCTCTTAGAGAGAAGAAAGGGCCTCACCTAGTTTTCACGGTGAGATTTTACACAATAGAGTTGTTACTTACCTATCCAAAAAAATACAATTTTAGCATTCCCTATAATATTATAAATAAATCTAAACATTTCATGGTGCTAATATAAGCCAACACGACGTCACGTACTTCGTGGAGCTTTTGTGACGTTTCCCCCTTTATTAAATTCTGTCCACGTACTAAAATACTGAAGGTTTCATAAAAAATAAAAGTAACGGTATGATAGTAAAATATTGCATGAAATGGTTGGACCGTTTTGTGCTTTTTTAATGGCGACTACGTTTCCGTTGCGTAATAAAATTGCATCTTAAGACGCAGAAATATGCCAACGGCCTTGCGTGGTTAGCTTGCGTGTTCTGTTTTGAGCTCAGGCAACGCATCGTACGTCCACCTAGTAATAGGACTAGCCCATCAAGGAGCGCTGTCCCAAATTAGACGCATTATTAATTTATTATACATAAAACAAAAGGTATTATGTTAAAACATGTATACTAAGAGATAAATAAATAAGTTATCTTTAAAATGGTGAACGTTTCATAAAAATACGCTTGATAGTTTTTGCGTGATGCTATATTTTTATCCGCGTAGACATAACTTTACTAATTAAATACATTAGGGGCCTAATTCACCACCTACGATGAAGTTCCTATTAACTTTCTCGGCAGATAATTACATACAAATTCTGTTCCATTTTTGAATTTATTCGGTAAGTAAGTAGTGGCTATTTGGATATCGTGAAATAGGACCTAAGTAATATAAACATAATCTACAATATTCACCTATTAAGTTATTAAGAAAATGCTTTATTTTACATATATTTTTACCATATTATTAACCCTACTCGTTGAGACGTGATGTTCAGTTTAAAATGATCAAATGAAAAGTCGTTTTTCGTCGCTTTAAACCCCTATCTACACAGTTCCGGGGGCTTTCCGGGTTACTTGTCGTCGAAACACGGTTTATTTACCCGACTGTACTACAGCAAATGCAGGGTTGCATCAAATCAAAGATTGAACTAGAATAACTTGCCTCCAACTAAATCTGACTACTTAAGGTTTAGGTTTAAAGATATTTACTCTCAATAAAGACACACGTCACTTACATGAGGGCAATGCATAAAATCACACTTCACACTAATATTATAAAGGCGAAAGTTTGTAAGTGCGTGTGTGTGTGCGTGTGTACGTTTGTTACTTCTTCACGCTCAAACGGCTGGACCGATTTGGATGAAATTCGGTATGTAGACAGCTTATACCCTGGATTAACACATAGGCTACTTTTTATCCCGAAAAAATGTAGTGCTCCCGTGGGATGAGCAAGGAATTCAAATATATTTGTTACTCTTTCAAACTCAAACGGCTCGACCGATTTTGATAAAATTTGATGTGGAAGTAGCAGACATCCTGAATACACATACCACACATAGGCTACTTTACATCCTGAAAAAATGTAGTGTTCCCGTGGGATGAGAACTTTTTTTGTGAATACTTTTCTCACCGATTAAATAATACACGTTTTAGTGTATCTCATAAACCGCGGGTAACAACGCGGGGCGCAGCTAGTAAATAATAAATATAAAGTTCGTCACACACGTCACGGTAGTAGCATTATGATACAACCATCCAATGCATTCAGCTTTCAGAAAGGGTGTTGTTTGTTATTGAATAAAAAAAAATAGTGTATTCTAAGAAATTAGCAGATTAGATTCTAATTTCTTAGAATGCACTATTTTTTTTTAAAGTTAAAACTTCTTTAGGTATGTTAAGGGATTTTTGGTAGGAGAAAATCTTACGTGTTCGCGTTACCGTATTCACTTCACCGTTTTCACTTCTGTCGGCAGTCCTATGGCTGCCAATTTATTTATTTTTTTACTCAACATAATACTGCTTTGTGAGCCTTTTAGTTTAATATATGATAAGTAAATGTATTTCCTTCCTTTCTTTTCTTTTATCTTGCTTTGAATTTTTCTTACCAGCAGTTTTTTTTTTGTTTGCGTCATGGTATGCGCTGAAGCATAGTAAGTCTTGAAGGAATCGAGAGACATGTGTTACCAGTTCACATGAAATATAATGCAAGCAGGCTCTTTCCCGTCTGTGACAGGGTACAAAGCCCGGACGGCTTGAGCTCTTGAGTTGATGGCAAGATAATAAGGATTTAAGGAAACAGTAGACCCTGTCCACTTTATCTCTGTTCATAAAAGGAAAGGTCTTGCCCATGTCTTGCCATCACTTACGATCTAACTTACAAAAGTAACTACTTGAAGTGCACTTAATGTTTCATTTAAATATTTCAAAAATAAAACCTATTTTCGCAAAAACGCCCATTTTAAGTACTCGACACACCGGGTCAAAAAGAGCGGTTCTCAAAACGCCAACAAAACTGACACTGTCTTTATTACGTCCAATGTGATCCGGGCTTAAAATTTAAATGAAAACTTTCCGCGGATCGCCCGAGGCTGAAGTCATTGTCTCCTTCAACGATTATAATAGATCTAATTTTCGAAGCACTCCACAAATTAAGACTAAAATATGGAACGAGCCGTTGAGCTGACGCTCAGAGCTACTGTTATTATTATAGAAGATTGTGAAGTATTGTGTCGTTTGTGTAGGTACCTATATTACTGTGTGGGATATTTACTTCGAAAATATTATGTTTTATTTCATTATATGGTATGATACAGTGGCTGAGCAGGTTATTGCAATGTGGGTTGGGTTGGGTGAGCTCTAATTGATCGATATTTTCTATGTGGTGAACATGTGAATGTTGCAGACCTAGTAGACAGTACATTTGTTGACTATTTTCTATTTTGTTAAGTACCTGGTAGTTGTTGAAAGGCCTACATTGTCCTCCCATACCTATTAACACAGTTATTTGAAAATATTGAAAAAGCCAATTATTTTTAAAAGAGTAACCATGGAGTTTCTTGCAGGCTCTTCTCCATAGGAAACGACCAATTTGGAACCGTGCACCTAGCTTCTGACGTTTCATATGTGCCCATGTAGGTAGTGAAATAAAATATTTTGATTTTGATACCTAAACATTACTAACAACAACATAATTACAATATTTATATTACGAATAAACTCACGCCTTCTTTCCATGGGGGTAGGCAGAAACTACAGAACGCCACCTGCTACGATCCTTACATACTCCTTTTGCCTCGTTTACGTTCATACATCTGGTCATATACGCACACCGATTGCGAATACTATGCACCTGACTTTTCTGAAGAACATCACCAATAAGGTCACTATATATTTTATGTCCTCCTAGGGCGTCCCCTCCCAGCCTCCCACATCTGCCTTGTACAATATTATTATTAAAACAATATTTAAAGTTTTTTTTTTTTTAATAATTTACTGATCATCCACAATGAAATGTAATGTAATTATGTAACTGGGTTGTGGAGGTCAGATAGGCAGTCGTCAGACTGGAAGCCAACCCCAACGTAGTTGGGAAAAGGCTAGGCAGATGATGACTGAACTCACCCACAATACACGAAAATTCTTCATGTGTTGAGGGTGCCAACATATTGCCAAGAATCAAACGAAAATACAAAGTGCAATAAGCACTATATTTATGTACTATTTGAATGAGGTTTTCATGAAAATTCACGCCATCACTTGGCGCCACTTTGACAAGAGGTCTCGACAATTAATATTATATAAAATAAATGATGATGTTAATCATTCGTTTCATTTATTCGTTCATCATTCAGTCACGACTAAAGAAAATATAGCCGCTTTGACACTTTTGACAGGTGCCTAGACTTAATGTCTCAGTGCTGCCACCTAGTGAGTGTTATTTTAGGAAACTAATTGTTCTTTACTTCCAACCTGACGTTTGACTGCTTCGATGAGCTTCCCGTTTCCTTATTTATTTTCTGTATTTTTGATTATTTCTCACACGAGGGGCTCATGGTTAAGTAATAATAGCCACAAGGGACGATCGATCAGGTCAAGCTACGATTGCCGCGGTTGGTCCGTAGATGGGTGACCATCATTACATACCGGGATCCCTCCATGCCTAGAAAAGCACGTTAAGCCATTGGTCTCGGCTATCATTCGTGGATCTTTGACAGTCGTTACGGCTCGTCAGAAGCCCGAAAGTCTGACAACCAGTCTTACCATGGGGAATCGTATTACCCAGTAATTGGGTTGGTGGAGGTCAGATAGGCAATCATGTAAAATACTGGTATTCAGCTGCATCCGGTTAAACTGGAAACCGACCCCAAAATATTTGGGAAAAGGCTAGGCAGATGATGATCTGTTGCTCTAAGGAAATAAAAATTAATGAATAGAATTTTGCAACATTCCAGTTTATTTCAAAAGATGCAAACCTTTAACATTCACACAACACGCGCGCAATCATGAATGAATATCGATATGGAAATAAAAATCGAGTAAAAATCGTAGTCTACAGTATCGAGTATCGTATTAGATTGCTTCGTAAGTGCAATATGCTGTTCTTACCATGCCATGTCTTCATGGTACTCCTGATAAGAGATTTTATTTGTACATAAAATGATTTTGCATTCATGTAGGCGAACCATTTGATATTATGCCTTTGACGTTCAGGAAATTACGCGTTTGTAAACTTTGGAGAATTATTTCAATGTTATTTCATGTTGATCAAAGGTTGGAGGAGGAGGAGGAAGGAAAGAAAAAGAAGGAAGGGAAGGAAGGAAGGGGAGGGGAGGGAAGGTTGGAGGTTGGTTGGTTGGTTGGAGGTTGCTTGGTTGGTTGGTTGGTTGGTAGGTTGGTTGCCTATACTTCCGACCTGATAAAAGAAACCGGAATTGAAGTATAATTATTATGAAAATCATTTATTATTGAAACTGAATATGAACAATGAATTCAAACTAGGTATTCTTATTAGTTTTTAAATGATTGTTTCAAACAAATAAAGCTGTAGTTACTAAGTAAAAAAAATGCTTTTAACTTAATACAGCTCATAAGATAATAATATTTTTGAATCAAATAATTAACCAACATGTTTTTGATGGCGCATCAGGTGGCGCCGCCTCGTTTTGGTACAATTTACTGGAATCCCAAAAAGGTCGGATAAGAGTAATACTGGCTGGTGGCAGTCACTCTAGCAGAGCGTTGCATCTATGGTTGCTTAGCAGCTATTATCTGATCACAAAGATGATGTCAGAGAAGCCACTGTCGTGCCACGTCCACGACGAACTGTTATAATCCGGCACAATCTCGATGATATTGAAGCTGCCGAGCCACTTACTGCAAATTTTACCAAAGTCGGAATAAAATTGACGACTGAGAGTTTTGTACGAAGAAACTGTCAAAAATTTAAAATTTATTCGAAGGCTAAGACATGGGGTATAAAAGTTTAGTCGAAGTCACTCTTATATGATGACCACTTCTGGTTGGCTATCCCTATTTAAGGGCTAATTTTTCAATAGTCAGATAATTTTTATCTGAAGAATAAACGTGACAGTCTAACATATTTTTACAACAGCTGTCAAACCGCCATATTAAAGAGTTCTCTAACCCATTTGCCAACAAAACCTGCACGCAGTCGGCTGAACTTTGACTTCTTCAAAAGTGCATAGTGCTTTTGTACCTTTTATATATTATGTTTAAAATAGAATAGAATGAATGAATAGTTTAGAATAGAATGCATTTATTTGTCAGAATATTGTACAAAGCTGTTATGTGAATTATGTATTACGATCATAATAGTCTGCCGTTTCCGGCGTACAAATATGGTTTGTCAAATTATGGGTCATCATTACATTAAAATTAAATTATTATTCATTAGAATTATAATTACAAATAATATAAATAATTGAACAATAGTTGTAAAAGAGATTAATTATATAAGTCAAAATTCATTGATGTCAAGGAGATAAAGTCTGATTAATAGGCAATAATGTACAAATGTTTAGGTAAATTTTTCAGTCATAAAATCTTCAGTCGAGTAATAACATTTGCTTATAAGAAAGTTAAATAATTTACATTTAAATGTTCTGAGGCAGAGAGTTTTGAAGCCATCAGGAAATTTGTTGTAAACAGTAATGGACATGCAGTATACATTATTAGAAAATAATTTAATTCTTCGCCTAGGAACATTAAGCAAATGAACTTTGCGGCTGGGTCTGGATACAATAACATAAAACAAGTCAAATTCATGTTTGTTTTGGTGTACAAAGACACAAATTACAAAATGAATAGACCTGGAAGTGGCAGTATATTAAGTTTATTAAATACTGGAACACAACTATCCAGTGTGTGCGCTCCACAAATTGAGCGTACGCATTCTCGGGGGAGTCTGGGTCGCTCCAACGCGAATGTATACGTACATCCGTGGTGGAGCGTCCCGAACTACCAGGCACTTCTTCTCCTGCAACCGAGCGGGTGGGCAGGTTGCGGATAGCCCAACTTCGGGTGCGGGACTGACTGTTAAGTCGAGTCCCGTGCCCGGAGCATCTTTTAGAAGATCCCGGACAAGAGAAGTTCCCGAAGCTAAATCCCAGGCTTAGGGTAACCCATATACCCCCTTTCCTATGTTCCTATGTCCTAGCCACCTATCCCTCCTTATCCACCACACATCCCGTCGACTCCAAAATCCCTAGGCCAAATCCCAGGCCTAGGGTGACCCCCAAACCTGCATCCTCTGTCCAGTCAATGCCTTCCCTCCTATCCGTATATCCCATCGGTCCTAGAGGAGGGGCAACCTCGATCCCCAAAAAAGCCCACCCCTTACCAACAAAATGAAGCAGCAAGGTAAATTAACTACCCAGGTGGGTCCCGGCCAAGCCGGGGAATCCCACACCGCTCCGGCGGTCAGCCCCCAACGTAATCTGGGGGGGGCACCTAACTGCTCTTTGGGGCCGCGCTCTCCGCGGCAGGCTGCTGATTCAGCGCCCATTACACAGGCTGCGACACACGCGCCCATAGACCCAACACCGGCTGCGACGAACGCGCCTAATAATTCATCCTCGGCTGTGTCCCACGCGCCAACACCCACTACCCAGTGCATGCCTCTCATGAATATCTGGCAACAGAGTATTGTGCGGAAGAGCATCACCTACCCTGATGATGACCAAGACAGACGGAGCGAGACGGGGAAGGATGTCGGACCTGGCAGCTCTACCACTCTCCCGGTTGATGTTGACAGAGTACGCAGCAGAAAGCGCGGAAAAATCTTGGCCCGGGAGAGGGAAGTAGGCGACCGAGAGCGCAAAACCCGCGAAGGCATTAGCCAGCGCGAAGTGCGATCGGACGCCGAAGAGATGGTACGCGACCAGCCGCAAGTACGCGAAGGGGAAACCCAGCGCGAAAAGCGGCCGGACGCGGAGCCATGCGAGCGGGGGCAAGTACGCGAAGGGGCAACCCAGCGCGAAAAACCTCCACTTGCTTTAGAGTCTGCTGGGGACGCCAGACGACCCCACGACACAGACAGAGCTCACGACGGGCCTCGACCTAGGAGGAACCGGGGTAAGCGAGCTGGAGCCTCACGCCGGGAGTCGCTGGCAAAAGACACCTTGCCAGGCACCTCCGAACCGCAGCCTGGACCAAGCGGCACAGGGCCGGCGAAGAGGGAGCGCCCTGACGATACGGCGTCACCAAGTACGCTTCAGGGGGACGCCAAACGGGTGAGGGTCCACTCTGCTCAGGGGGAGCAGAGAACCTATGCGCGAGCCACGAAGGATATTCCTGCGCGGCTGGCTGTAGCGATCTGCTTCCCTGCCCCTTCCAGAGACCTGACAAAAGGAGAGGCCGACTTCATAAAGACAAGCCTGGAAGAACTGTTACTCAGCGTAGACACGGACTCGTCGTCACAGCTCCCGGCCTTCCGCGGATACCCACGGGTAGCGGAAGGCACTGTGCAGATGTGGTGCGAGGACGACAATGCCCTGACTTGGTTGACCCAACATGTACCCGGAATAAGACTACCAGACACTGACCAGACTTTAACGGTACTGAAACAGTCCGACGTGCCCACCCGTGTCCGAGCCTCGCTTTTCGTCCCCCGATACAGGGGTGACGTGGCCAGGCTCCACAATCTTCTGATTCGTCAGAACATTTGGTTTAACATCGCCAGGTGGTCACTGTACAGGGCAACTACCGTCGGTGGAGATAACTATGGGACGTACTTGACCATAGGTATGCCACCGGAGGAAGCTGAGAAGGTCCGGGGACGGGAGCGACGTATATCTTACCTGCTTGGGTCGATATATGTTCGCTTCTGGCCCACGACCCAACCCCCTGTGACTCAGACTGACAGCACGGATGGTAAGACGACCCAACCGACACCGACACAGACGATAGACATGGACATTGCCAAACTCGAGGAGGACATGGCCCGAGCGGCAATGGCCGATGAAGACGTTGACAGCTTACCGCCCTCATCACCTGCGTGGAACGAGAACCTGCTGGTCTCGTCGCCGGATGTAGGCCTTGAGGATCAGCACGGAGTGGACGTGGGGGATAGGCCATTCGATGGATCCATCTCCGACTAGCCCCACTCCGCCACCGTCATCGCCTGTAAGCATTATCCAGACCAACCTCCAACATAGCCAGACTGCAACGGCTAGCCTACGCAGGGCACTGGAGGAAAAACCCCGAACAATCGCACTGATCCAGGAGCCGTGGATCAGGAACAACAGAATATGCGGCCTCGGTAATATCGGAGGTAAGCTAATTCTTAACACACACGGCGCGGACAATCCAAGAACCTGCGCCTACGTACCCAAAGAAATTCCCATCACACCACTCACTCAATTCTGTTCCAGAGATCTGACAGCCGTCAGGCTCCATACGGAAGGTAGCGTTCCAGATGTTGTGCTAGCCTCGGTGTACATGCCAGGCGAGAGTGCAGACTGCCCACCGAAGGAAATGGCGGACCTGGTGCAACACTGTGAGCGCGCCAAACTGGACCTGATCATCTGCACCGACTCGAACGCCCACCACCCGCTCTGGGGTAGCGAGGCACCGAACCCTAGAGGAGAGGTACTATCCACTTATTTATTCACTACTAACCTTAACATTGTTAACCGTGGCACAGAACCCACTTGGGTAACAGTCCGGGGTCAAACAATTATAGACTTAACACTTGCTACTGAAAACGCGACTAATCTCATCACAAACTGGCACGTGTCGGATGAGCCTTCTTGCTCTGATCATAGAAGAATCCGCTTCACACTATCAACGAATACAAGGAAATTCACACCGAGGCGAAACCCGCGGCGCACCAACGTCCCCGGGTATAAACGTCTTCTAGCTTCACTACTAGATAGGCACCTTTCAATGATAACCATAAGAGATCAGGCACAATTGGAATACACCGTGACTAAATTATCAGAATACCTAATTGAAGCATACCATGCATGCTGCAAACTAAGGGCGCCACAAACTGAGAGTGAGAGGAACCCCTGGTGGAATGCTGAACTAGGTAAACTCAGAGATACATTGCGTAAGCAATTTAATAGAGCTAAAAACACTAGACTCCAGGATGACTGGGAGATATACAAAGAGACCCAGTACACATATAAAAAGCAGATTAGAACTGCCAGGAGAGCCGCTTGGCGGAAATTCTGTGAATCCATCGAGACAAACAATGAAGCTGCAAGAGTAAGGAAGATCCTGTCAACCGATCAGGACCGAACTCTTGGTGCACTGAAAAAACCAGACAACTCATATACACTGACCGACCAAGAAACCAGTAAGGTCCTTCTTGAGACTCACTTTCCAGACTGTAGACTCTTAGAGGACAGGACGTGGGAGGCTGAACCAGGATGGACCCCAACGGATCAGGACTGGTCGAGAGCACACAACATAGTAACAAAGGACCGAATAAAGTGGGCTATAGACTCCTTTCAGCCATATAAGTCCGCAGGGCTGGATGACATATTTCCAGCCCTGCTGCAGTGGGGGGCGGATCTTTTGACACCATGGCTGGTGGAGATTTATCAAGCCTGCTTAGCACTCAGATACATACCTCTTGCGTGGCGGGAAGTGAAAGTCATTTTCATACCCAAACCTGGAAAACCAGATTATACACAACCCAAGGCTTACAGGCCTATAAGCCTCACATCATTTCTACTGAAAACCCTTGAGAGACTCTGTGATAGATACATCCGTGACGGACCTCTTCGGGTAAAACCTCTACATAAACAACAGCATGCCTACTCCACTGGCAGATCAACGGAATCAGCACTACACAGTGTAGTTTCCAAAATTGAATGCGCGGTGGACTACAAGTGCTCATCACTGGCCGCCTTCATTGATATAGAAGGCGCCTTTGACAAAACCATGTTCAACAGTATCAACATGGCACTCGACAGACATGGCATAGATTCAACACTGAGAGGCTGGATCACCAACATGCTCAAAATGAGAGCTGTGCAAGTGACGGTGAACGACACTACAAGGGCCATCGTGGCAAAGGGCTGCCCGCAAGGTGGCGTCCTCTCTCCGCTACTATGGAACCTGGTAGTAGACAGCCTCATCAAAACCCTCAATGACAAAGGATACTTTACTGTGGGCTATGCTGACGACATAACCATAGTAATAAATGGCACCCATGAAAATACCCTATGTAATCTCATGCGCCAAGCTTTGAAAATAGTAGAAGACTGGTGCAACAAACACCAACTATCGGTGAACCCTACAAAAACCGAGCTGATTCTCTTTACAAAAAAGAGGAAGCTGACTACATTACAACTACCGCGTTTCTTTGGAACTATCCTAAGCCTATCAACTGAAACCAAATACCTGGGCATCTTTTTGGACAAACAGCTGAATTGGGCGAAACATACCAACTACATCATCACAAAAGCCAGTATATCCCTGTGGCAGTGCAAGCGACTGCTCGGCAGGAATTGGGGGATTAGCCCCAAGGTCACCTACTGGCTATACACCACAGTAATCCGACCAATTATCACATATGGCTCACTGGTCTGGTGGCCCAGGACAGACCTGAGTACAGCCCGAAAGGATCTTGAGAAACTGCAACGGTTCGCTTGTGTAGCAATAACTGGCTGCATGAGAACTACACCCACTGCTGCTCTACAGGCAATGCTTGGACTGCCGCCACTACACCTCATCGTGCGTGAAGAGGCGGCCCTAGCCGCCTTTAGACTCAGTTTAGCGGGAACACTGAGCAAGGACTCTAGAGTTAAGCACATACGCATAAAGGAGGATGCGATCAGGCGACAACCAATGATGGCATCACCATGCGATAAAGCCCCGAAACAACACTGCTTTCAGAAGCATTATAACATAATACTCACGGAAGAACGGTGTGATTACTCAGGCACGCAAGAGTTGAGAGTATACACCGATGGATCAAAGACCGACTCCGGAACCGGGGTCGGAGTCTTCTCACACGACCTTAACATTAACATATCCAGTCCGCTTGGAGTATTCAACACTGTCTACCAGGCGGAGTGTGTGGGCATCATACAAGCCTGTTACGCCATAGAAGCCAGGAGAGTTACGGATACCTATATACGAATACTCTCAGACAGTGCCTCAGTGCTCCAATCCCTACAGAAAAAGTACTTTACCTCGAGACTAATACTAGAATGTCACGATGCACTCGAACGAGTAGCGGTAACTAACCGCAACACAGTGACACTGCAATGGATTAAAGGACATAGCGGATCACTTGGTAATGACGCAGCGGATGAACTTGCTAGGAGAGCATCCAGCATGTCTGTCTGTGGATCTGAGCCGATCGTACCCATTCCCTTCAACCAGTTACGCAGGTGGCTACAGGAGTTCACCCATACACAAGCGGAGAGTTGGTGGTCCTCGACAGCAGGTTGCAGGCAGTCCAGGGAGGCCATCCCGTCCCTGGATGACACGCTTACCAGGCGATTATTACGTCTGGACAGGAACGGGCTGCGCCTGGTGACGGGGACCATCACTGGACACTGCTCACTAAACAAACACTTCCACACAATAGGAATAACGGACAGTCCTCTGTGCAGGGCCTGCATGGAGGCTGAGGAAACCGTTGCGCATGTGCTTTTTGAATGCACAGGCGTCACCCAGATTAGAACAGAAACTCTCGGAATATCCCGATCTTTCACAGATGTTCTTAACAAATCCGGAGATTTGATTAAATTCTGGAGGGAGGTGGGCTGGTTGGAATAAACCCCCGACGGCCGCCATGGCCCACGCACAATGGTCCACATGAAGGACTAAGTGCGGAAACCAAATCCTATAACAACATAGAGCGTACGCATTTTTCCTGAGCTCGAAACACTATTTTAAGTACAACTGAATTACCCCATATTATGATTCCATAGCGCAAAATTGAAGAGACATATCCACATAGTGCCGCATTAACACCAGCCACACGTGTTAGTCTATATAAAACAAATACAAATCTATCTATCTTCTTACATAGATCATCAATATCAGAGTTCCAGTTACAGTTCTTATATTATACAATATTGTTTTTTTTTCTCTATCGTGTCAATATTGTTTTTGTTAGTGATCCTATGATTTTTACTACTTTTTCTGTTTTTACCCGTGAGAACCTGTAATTGGCTGTTATAATCGCCAGCGATTGAAAAATTTGCCCTTATTCGAATTATAAGACGTTTAAAATGTTTCAACCTTTAATGCTTTTATAAATTGTTATAAAACAGCTTGCAGCATTTATAAATTTTATTGCTAGCTCTCGTGGAAATTGTAGCGAATTCGTGACCACCGACACTAAGGAAGAAAATAAAATGTTAACAATAAACATGCGATATTCTCACCAGTAAAGATTTCTTTCCCTAGAATGAAATAAAAGTCTGCTATCTCAACTTTTATGTTCCTTTCATTATTGTATTACTTACTGAAAAATCTCGGTCATCCACGCTTTCTAAGATTTGTTAGCGATTTTCGTCGAGTACATTTTATTTTTTATCGAGATTAAAAACGTGAACTGTTAAGATTTTTAAACTGTAATCCATATTTTCCTACCAAAAAAAAACGAATCGTTTTTTCTTTTCTCTTGTGTGGACAATGAATCTGCCTTTTCACAACCTCCTTGGGGTCGGCTTTTAGTCTTACCGGATGCAGTTGAATACTAGTATTTTACATGTAGCGATGCCTATTTGACCTCTATAATCCTGTTACTAAGACGATACCCATTGATAAGACTTTTCGGTATCTGACGAGCCGTAACGACTGTCAAAGATCTACGAATGACAGCCGGGATCAACGGCTTAACTGGTGTCCGGGCATAGAGTGGTGCCGATAAGTAATGGGTGTTCACCCATACACGAACCGACCGCGGCAAGCATAGATTAATCTTCGAACGACCCTTACAGCTGTTATCATTTAGCCACGAGATTCTCAAACATCATTGTTATAAGAATAACAAAAGCAGCAAGGTGGTCTTTATGCTCTAAATTAAGTCTTAAAGGCCCTATGATCCGGCTTTCCAGCCGCGTACTAAACTGAAGAAGACTCGCGAGTGGTTACCTCGCGCATTTGGTAGGTATTTAAACATGTTAATTATTTTAATCATTTTATCACAACAAACTCGGCGATTTGCGCCAAACAGTTTTACTACCTTTTTATTTCTATAAAAAATAAGAAAAAAACGTTTGTTTTGTAGCTATGAGATTGAATAAACATTACGAAAACGGGTGACTTTGGGTTTTTTTTCTATCCAGCAAAGTAAATCTAATCGTGTTAGTAAAAGCAATTTGCTATACGCCAGATCCTTAAATAAAATATATCTTTTTTTTTCAGAATTTTATAACACTATTTTTTATGTCAAAGTCAAAGTCAAATCGTTTATTGCGAACTAAGTGTACAATATTGGTGTTATTTATGTTAGTAGGTACTTATGACTTAGCAGCCTTTTACAAGCATTGCAATTATCATTCACCTGCCCTTTTCATCTTAAATTAGCCTGCATTAAACATTTTTTTTTTTTATTTAGTACAATCAAATTAAGAAATTATAGTTACGTCAAAATTAAATATCAATATTAATAAATTTAATACAATTTTTCAGCAATGTTAATGTCATCCTTTTTAGGTAGTACAAATTATAATTTTACATGAAGTTTAGTAGGATAGACTAAATCTTATTCTTTGTATAGGACAGATCGCCACTTTTGTACATTATTTTAAGCTAGACTCTAAATATTCTTTTACAGAGTAGAAACATTTTTGGATTAGGTATAGTTTTAGCCTTTTTTGGAATATTGTTATTGATTTTTCAGTTTTACACATGTTGGGCATCTTATTATATAATATTTTTATTGCCATATAGTATGGTTCAAATTCTTGAGGATGGAGCGCATAACCTCTTTTTATAGCGAGTGTTGACCTTGTGCGTATCTTCTACTTTAGTGAACTTGTCGATATTGTTAAAAACAAATACACAAATATCAAGTATGTGTATTGACGGCAGGGGAACCTGATATTCTATAAAGTATGGTTTGCAGCTCTCCATATTATCTATTTGGGCTAGAATTCTTATACATTTTTTTTGCATTATGAATAGTTCATCTATGTTAACACTATTTCCCCATAGCATGACGCCATATCGCAGCCATGAGTAAGCGTATGCGTAGTAAGCAGCCACAGCTGTTTGTTTGTTAGTGCTTTGTTTAATTTGAAAAAGGGCGTAAGAGAATCTGGAGAGTTTTGTTTTTATACGTTCTATGTGTGACTTCCAGTTGATGTGTGTGTCAATATTTATGCCAAGTAGGCTAAATGTATTAGCTTCTTCTATTTGCGTGTTTCTAAATGTTGTTTTTAGATTGAGTGGTGGTTTTTTGTATGATCTAAATTGTATTATTTTAGTTTTATTACTATTAATTTCCAGAGTTGTGGATGTGGAGCCAAGTCTCTACAGTTTGGAGACTATCTTGTATTTGTAGACTAGACTTATCTTTTCCACACTTGATTAATATTGAAATATCATCTGCAAATAATACTTTTAAAGCGTTTTCTTTATCTAATGTTTTGGGAAGGTCATTAATGTAGATTAAAAATAGTGGACATCCTAACACACTTCCTTGTGGGATTGAGCAAGTAATTTGTCTTTCTTGTGATCTAATGGTTTTGATCTCATTTTTTCCATGGTCGTAATTTTCAATTTGTACTATTTGTGTCCTATTATGTAAATATGATTTGAACCATGAATAAGCTGGTCCTCGTACACCGCAACCATATAGTTTAGTGAGTAAGATGTCATAAAGTATCTTGTCATATGCTTTTGTCATATCTAGCAGTAGCCCAATTACATTTTGTTTGTCGTTTATATAGTGTAGCGCTTGTTGAACATATTTATAAACTGCTAATGTTGTTGATCTATATTGCCTAAATCCATTTTGTGCGTCGTCAAGAATATTAAACTTTTCTAAGAAAAAATAAAGCTTAAAGCTAGCTTTTATCAAATATTTTGGAAAAGGTTGGTAGCAGTGCTGTATCTCTATAATTGCTTGGGGTATGTTTGTCACCTTTTTTATGTACTGGTTTTACTAAAGCTACTTTAAGTGCGTCTGGAAATTGGCCGTCTTGAAAACTTTGATAGATTAAAATCATTAGAGGCATGGAAAGTTCTATTGCGCATTGCTTTAATAAAATAGATGGAATGTCATCGATACCGCAGCTATGTTTATTTTTAGTTGACCTTATTATATTAACTATTTCTTTTTGGTCTACCGGGCGTACATACATTGAACAAGCAGAGGGGTTGACCACGGGTTTTTAAATGTTATTGGAAAACCCTTATGTAAGTAGTAAGTGCGGTCTCTGTCGGGTCATAGCGCCTTAACACGGAGCAAAAGGTCACTAAACTCAAAACAAAACTTGCATTATCTGAAAGTCATCTTAGAAGCTGCATCCAAGACTTACAAGTTTATATTGGAAGCATCCCAAGACTTTATTTATTCTGAACATCGCCAGTACAATATACTTGCAAATTTTTCGATATGTGCTGTCATTTGAGAACTATGAATAAAATATCGTAGTTTAAGTCACGCCATAATTCTGTAATACATTCATGAGAAGGCATATAAAATGCTATTACATTATTTACGTTAATATTAGACTTTTTACCTGGATTTGCCCGTGTTTTTGGAGTCGTAATGTGTATTTTCTGTTGTGAACATTGATCGTTGTCAATGTTTATGTAATGACAATTTTTTTAAAGTACATCTCTATTTCCCCTTAAATTTTTATGATTCTCTGATCTGCACCCTAAAAAACCTTACCCATGAAACAGTATTCAATCAAAAAGTTTTAAAACGTACCAACATGGGCCATTGTGTGCAGAAGCCACAAGGTTATAAACTATGGGAGCTTTGCACCCCACGATAAAACGCCAACAGTGAAAAGCGATATGCGTACCGTACGTAATTCTCACATAAAACATACCAGATAGAAAACAACACACAATATTCCAACGTAATTCTAAGTTTAAAGACTCACCATGTTTCCCATCTTGCCAACTTTGCCGACAAAATGTAAAGTAAGCATAAACGAGAGTTAAATTTTGCCAAACTGCCACATATAACGTTCAGACCTCGTAAACAAAAAGATAAAACAGTCGTATTTGGGTTGTGTTTGGTTGGTCGGTGGCGTTTCCTTTTAACTGATATGAAGGGACGTCAGCGTACCGTTTATAAGCGTAGGTTAATTTTGTTTGCGTATCTTTATTGCAAATCTGAGTTTTTAAGGATGTTTTTCTGGCCTCTCCTGCATTACTTTGGGAGGTACTGACACCTTAAGACGTCATCTGCGAGACAATAGACATAACAGAAAATTAATTGTTATTAACCTGTTAATGCTTTGCTGGTAAAGAGAAATTTAAGAACCCTGAATTTTCTTGAATTTCTTACAAAAAGTGGTTTTGAAAATTATTAGAATATTTTTTTAATCTTGTGAACGGTTGTTAGGTTTTGATAAAACCTACATTCAAGAAAAAACAGATGCACAAAGTTGCGACTCCCCTTTGAAGTGTTTGTATGATTGGTCTCCTCTTTTGATTTTAAGATTTTTCAAAGATTTTTTTTTTCATGGGAACGTGATAATTCCATTTATAAATGTCGGCCCTAACAGCAAAACTCATGATTATTTTAAACAATTGCACTTAAAACATTAAACAATATAAAAACTATTGAGCCTGATACCAAAGTATCGTCGCTACTTGTTAAAAACTACCCTCAAACGCGCCAACAAAAAACGATACTCAATGAATATTTTTTACAAGTTCTCGTTTGAAAATATTAAAAGTTTTAAACAAGCTCAGTTCTTTCGAACCGAACTATTAGAGAATTGTTGAATTCATGTAAGTAATAAAGAATGAAACATACTTGGCGAACTTTCAGAAAGATAAAATCCAATTATGTAAGGCAGTATTACTTATGGAAGAATCACTTTACTGTAGATTATTGTTGAAGTTTATTGGGGAAGTTCCGAAATTACATTATTTCTTTTAAGTTGTGCCACTAAAATGCTGTTTAATTTAGGTATACAGGAGGAGTTAACAAACTTACCTAAAGTATGACTTATACAGGGTTACTGGTAATTCGACGTATATCCGTCAGGGGCTGATAAGGGGGCCAAAATGCAACAAATTGAACCCCCCATATGTATGGTCGAAATTCAATAGTTTTCGAGATATTTGAACTTTAAGAGTTTTTCGATATTTACCCAAAATTTGACATTTAATTCCAAATAAAAAAAAAATACATATTTGAATGGGTACCATTAAAAATTATGTTGTAGCTGGCACTTTAATTAAGCTATGGACATAATTAAAACTACTTAATTTAACAAAATAATTAAAATAATGAGCGATTTAAGAATAATATCTTATTAATATTTTCATTTTACGCTTCAAAAATGTTGTCTCGTCACAAAAATTACTATGACATTAATCGTACAAATAACTAAAACAACTTGCCTATTCTGTAAGCTTTCCAAAAAGGTATAAAACTCAATTTTAAAATACATAATTCGTGGCATGGCATGTGTTTGAACCGGCGCGGCGGCGCGCGGTGCGGGGGAGACATCATATGTGTTTTTAGTTTATGATCCTCGCTAAAACAACCGATTTTACTAGCGAAATTCTTCGTGATGGGGCGGGGTGTGCGGGCGGGGGAGTACACGGCGTCTGCTGCGCTCGCGTCGCCTTCCTTAGTAAAATTCGACGCTACGCCGCGCAAGCACGTGTGCTGTTATCTTGCTATAACGAATCTCTCATCGCGATAATTTGTTATCGATCAATATTGTTAATTCTTGTTTCTCTTGTTACTCTTTTTGTTATTATTGTTATTTCGGATAACATGGCTTCGTATTCTAATAACGAATACGCAGACATAATGTTTTGTTATGGTTTTGCCGATGGAAACGCGGCTGCGGCTCGGCGAGAATACCAACGCCGCTTTCCCGATCGTCGACTTCCCCACGTTACTGTTTTCGGGAGCACCTATCGACGATTGTGTGAAACTGGCAGTGTTGAGCACAAGTCAACGCTGGCAGACCTCGACGGTACACGGCTGACGAAGAGGACACCATTCTTCAGTGTTTTATTGATGATCCAAACATCTCAACGAAGATTGTTACAAGACAGCTCGGTATGTCCCAGTGGAAAGTGTGGTCGGTAGTACATCTATCAGGTAGACACCCATACCATTATCAACCTGTCCAAACATTGCACGAGAGAGATCCTGCCAGGCGACTCGAATTTTCTCGGCTTATGTTAAACGCTGACGCTGACCAGGAACATTTCCTAAGAAGTATTTTGTGAACTGACGAGTCAAAGTTTGACCGAGATGGTATAACGATGGTATAAAGTAGGCAGGAATCCAAAAAACCTAAAAGAAACTGCGTCGCAATTGAGATTTTCCCTGAACGTATGGATGGGTGTCCTTGATAATTATTTGCTGGGACCTCATTTCTTGCCCCAAAATTTGAACGGCGAAAATTACGAGGAGTTTTTAAGAAACAACCTAGACGATTTGTTGGCGGATGTTCCCGAAGAAATAAAAAACAACCTCATGTTTCAACATGATGGTTGTCCAGCACATTACCGGGTTACTGTCCGACAGTGGTTAGACGAGAGATATCCAAACCGATGGATTGGGAGGGAAAGGCCAATTCCGTAGCCAGCACGAAGCCCTGATATCACACCACTTGATTTTTAAGTTTGGGGTCATATGAAGGAGTTAGTTTATATGACCCCAATAAATTCAGTCGAAGAACATCGACAGCGAATAATAAACGCGGCGCAACAGATGAGAACAACGTTCACATCAAGAGTGACGAAAACCGAAGTTAGGAAGAGAATTCGAACCTGCATTCGTAATCGAGGGGCTCATTTTGAACAAGATGTGAAAAATTTTTTATAAAGTTTGACGTAAACTTTTTAAATCATTTTATTTCATACAAACACAAATGACCCTTTCTCTTCCCGCGCCGAATCAAACAAATGCCATGCCACGAATTATGTATTTTAAAATTAACTTTTATACCTTTTTGGAAAGATTACAAACTAGGCAAGTTGTTTTAGTTATTTGTACGATTAATGTCGTAGAATTTTTTGTGACGAGACAAGATTTTTGAAGCGTAAAATGAAAATATTGGTAAGATATTATTCTTATATCGCTCATTATTTTAATTATTTTGTTAAATTAAGTAGATTTAATTATGTCCATAGCTTAATTGAAGTACCAGCTACAACATCATTTTGAATGGTACCCATTCAAATATATATTTTTTTTTTATTTGGAATTAAATGTCAAATTTTGGGTAAATATCGAAAAACTCTTAAAATTCAAATATCTCGAAAACTATTGAATTTCGGTCATACATATGGAGGGTTCAATTTGTTGTATTTTGGCCCCCTTATCAGCCCCTGACGGATATACTTCGAATTACCAGTAACCCTGTATAACATTACCTGTCTTACCAAGGGGTATCGTATTACCCATTAATTGGGTTATGGTGATCAGATAGGCAGTCACTTCGTGTAAAATACTGGTATTCAGCTGCATTCGGTTAGACTGGAAGCCGACCCCAACATAGCTAAAAAAAGGCTGACTTGATGACGACAATATCACAACGTTTTCCAAGAAGCCGTAGATAGAGGTGCAAAGTACACCCACATTGTGCAATTTATATGTCACATAGTAATTTGTTTGATAATAAATTTACTTTAAAAAAAAGTAAAAACCGACATCAAAACCTAAAACGAATAAAATAACTTTCATAAAAAACTTACCAGTTTCTGAAGTCGGTGCTAAGTAAAGGTGCATTGAAGAATGGAAGACACCGACTTCAGAAGCTGTTAAGTTTTTTATGAAAGTTATTTTATTCGTTTTAGGTTTTGAAGTCGGTTTTTACTTTTTTTAAAGTAAATTTATTTTTTCATTTTTAGTTGAATATACAATTAGAGCAATTATATGAGCCCAAGACGAAAGAAAAGAAGAATCATCACAAAATCCGCTTAGAAATGTCGGAGATACAGTACATTGATGCATATAACTTCGTACATAAGAATAATTACCTAATGTATTATATACTTAAACCTTCTTGAAAGTATTCAGAATACGGTAGTGAAATAATCATCAAAATTGGTTCAGTAGTTTTTGAGAAAATCGCGGACAAAGAAACATACATACATACGGGTCGAATATAGATCCTCCTTTTTTGAAGTCGGTTAAAAATAAAAGTATTTCATTATATAATATAATGTAATACAATATAATAAGGGCTGATGTCCGCAACTCCATGCATTGTCGTGAAGTTGGGGACACCAGCCCTTAACCCTAGCGTATTTTGCGAAAAGTGGGAAAATCGATTATTCGATCCCCCCGGCCAGCTCCTCGAGGAAGGCCAGGAACGCCTTGGTGTTACTGTAAAGCTAGAGGGTACCTGGGTTACCGAAGTACTTTTGCCTTGCACGAGGCAGTTTGGAAGCACATGAGCTGCTGTCTCGCCATCATCCATGAGGAGGTATTTCATCTAATATAAAACTATGATTGACATAGCTATCAAGAAGCTGTCAGCAAAAAACCTGTGCTGAATTTTATCAAACATTGCATAAAAATGAAAATTAATTCGCATTTAAAATGATATGAATTGATGCGGCCGACGCAAATTGTATGAATATCTTCAATATGCTAACACGACCTTTTTTTACTGTACCAATGCGCCATTTTAGCTTACAGATGTTTACACCAGATAAATCTGATAATACAATATCCACATTATTCCTTAAGCGTTAAAGTCTGAATCGCTATACGAATAATAATATCTTTCTTCTAACTACCGATAAATCTTCGAAACTTCAATATAGTGAAATTTCTAGGTTTATGTTCTTCAGAATTTTATTATGAAAGTATATTTATTGGGTAAGAGAATTAACAGCTTATTTATTGAGTTTTCTTAGACGAAGTTTTGTTAACGATGTAATTTTTACCCGGCTGCCCCAGTTAGAGGGTAATGTTTTTTGTACGAATATAGTAGATAGCAATTTTAATATTGATCAATGGGAGAGAGGAGAATAAATGTCGTTGTGCAGAAAGTTTGCGGCTGCTGTGCCCGTCCAATTAGTAAGCTGAGAAAAATGGATTATCCTGCAGTTTGTAGCATCGCGGAACTTTGCTTGTGCACAATTTTGATTCAAAAGCTTTGTATAATTTACGAGCATTAATTTACATTCAATGAAAAAAAGAATGATTAGGTACATGTTTCAAAATCGATTTTGTATTTCAAATTTATTTTTTGATTTTATTTTATTTTCAGTTTAGTCGATCTTAACCCTCTCGGTGGCCCAGAAACAGCCGTGCCTTAGGGGTTGTAGATCGTAGTTTCAAATCCAGCAGCCACTGTAGGTACCGTATGTAAATTATTTCATCAATAATGTTCTCAAAACGGTGAAGGAAATCATCGTGAGGAAATCATGGCAGGCATGTCCTAGAACCAAAAATTCTGAGACGTGACATCCACCAACACGCAATGCGCCCGCGTGGTGGATTACGGCCCACTCCCTCTTACAGAGAGGAGGCCTGTGTCCCAGCTGTGGGAACATTATATAGGCTGATTATTTATTTATTTAATAAGGCACCAAGACCCATAATACACATCACAAACACATACAATTAATTCAGTTAATTCATCATTAAAATGAAATACATTAAAAGTCATTAGATCATAAAAATAAAAATGAAACCCTCTCGCCAAGTGTAATCAGTATTATTATGTCGTTTATTATTTAATTTTTTTCATATAAAATATATTTTTAAACATTTTTATAAAAAAAATATAAAAAATATTTATAAATGTAAAAAAATTGTGGGCACCGGTATCGTGAGCAGGGTCCAAGCTTGGTGGTGGTTAGGGCTGCACAGACAGGAACCTCCACACGATGCAAGCCGTATCGAGGAGTACTATACCTTGTGGATCTAATTAATTAATCAGTATTATTATTGTCTTGCAGAGAATTTTCTAATATTCTCTTAGTTTGCAAACAAACCCTCTCTATCTGGTTACAAAAATTGGAATATGACGCCACGGAGCAGCTGCTTATTGTTCCTTCGTAATGTTTAATGTTTTTCGGGTTCTTGACTGTAACAAACACCATTCACATACACACGCTCACCATCATTCTACCTCTCCTTATACATAACACACGCATTACATTATACAATTTTTTACTTTTATATTAATAATTATTTATTATTATTTATATAATTATTTATTATTTATAATTATTTTTTAAATAAATAAATAAAAATAAATATTGTTATTATTCTGTTTTTCTTTTGTGATTAATTAATTTAAACATCAGTTTTTTTTTCATCAGCATTAAAAAAAAAATAATTTACCATTGATAATAGCTTACATTCGGGGTGAGAGTCTGGTGATCTGTCACACAGGGTATCCTAGTACGGACGCCAGTCTCTCACAAAGGATCATATTTTAGGTTTTGTAACAACGTTATTATTCTTGTCTCTATTTATAAAATAAATTTAAGTATACCTTTGTGAAGAGAGAAATGAATAAAGATTACTATTACTATTAGTTTAAACAATAGCGATCAGCTATGTGTCATTAGAAAACTCTGTTTCAAAAGTGCAAAGCAAGGAAGTCGGAATAATAATATATTCTAGCAATTACTCCAAACTCTTTACATACATAACCGTTAGATAATAAATCTTTATGTAAAAATACCCTCCATTTTATGTGTCGTTACGATCTTATGTTACAGTTTTTGCCCCTTTCAAGGGTAGGGGTTGAAGATCTAAGGGACGAAGAGGCAAAGTAGTATATATGTCGCAGGATAATTGGGAATATCGAATCTTTGTGAAAATCCTAGAATTTTTGCAAAACTATATTGGGAAGTGAATAAAATTTTCCTCATAATACAAGCTAATAATTAGGTTTAGCTTTAACAAGCTAATAAAAGGTTTTTTTGAAAAAACCCAGTCTGTCTAGGACGATTGGAAACTTGAACGCTGATTGGCTAATTTATGAGTTATTTCATAAAATCTTTATCCTGGTTGGTCAGAACATGGCTACAATATAGTTGTTAACGAATCAGCGGATCGGTCAGTGCAAAAAGTTCTTATCAACTAATAAGAGTGCATACTCATAGTCATTGTTCGAAGCTATTTTTTCATGCAAAAATTCTGAAATTAGCTCTTACTGTTACGAACATTTTTTTAAGTTTCCAATAATCCAATCTTTTGCAAAAATCTTAGGATTTTCACATAGATTCGATTCTTCCAAATAATCTGCGACATAAATATGAAAAAAGTCGGACAAGTGAGTTAAATGTGCTCACTGAATAGATTCCGTACGTTAAGCGCGGGGGCTGTGAGTACGCACGGCTACAGATCAAGCTATACATTTCCAGTATAAGCTGATCTCGCATTGTATAGGATTTCCTTACAATGAGAGGTCAGTGTAAACTGGAAATGTATAGCTTGATGTGTAGCCGTGTGTACGTGTGCGTAAAACTGAGATGTTTAGAAGCTATGTGTATCATACTTTGTACCCAGTGCCATGTGATATGTGGCAGTTGAAAAGGAATTAGGGTTAAAATAACTTAATAACTTAAGTAAAGATACCCATTTTAACACGTGACCAAATATATGTTGGTCTACTCTACACGTGACCAAATAGCTGGCCTATTTTTTGGCCAAAGATAATTCTTTGGCCAAAAAATTGCCACGTTGTATGGCAGTGCTAATGCACTGCCATACAACGTGGCAATGCTGTCAGCCTTTTGGGCACTTTTCCTGTCGACAGCAATGCGGACGAATTTTTCGATGCCCTATGATTATTTCCCCTCCTTTTTTATATACTTGTACAATCATATATTTTTTTAAGACTGTTAGATTTAAAATTATGTAAATTAAGTAAATTTTAACACTAATTCTTGGATTGGCTTAATGATCCAAAATAGCTTTCAGTAGGTAGTGGCTGAGGAATTTGTTAAACTTCTTTTTTATCTCAGCTTAAAATCACTTCTCTCTGGCTTAGAGGATTTGGCGAAGAATGACTGTTTCGGGGCTTTTGTAACCTTTGACGTTCAAAAGGTGATGATGAATTTGATACAAGAACCAAACTTTATCAGGTCCCCAAGATACAGGTGCTGCCTAGTTTGGGGACCACTGTTCAAATAATTATGTTAATTATTCTTGTTACAGTAAGCACACAATAGTATTATTTTTGAAATTTATTTTGTAACAATGGATCAATAAATTATTCTTATTCTTCTTATCCGTATCGGTTTCTCATCAGGTATACGTCTGCAATGTTTGTTTCATCTTAGCCCTATAAATGGAGACGCTATATTTTATCCTAACGCTGTGCCTATTTTTCAGTTTTATTTTAAAATATAAATCCAACTACACAACCGAAAAAAAAACGAAAAAAAAAGCCGGCCAAGTGCGTGTCGGACCACGCACAATAAAGGGTTAAGTAGTTGGGATGAATTTATCTTAAGAACAAACATAACATTGTAGTTGATAAACATGTACTCCCATACATTCCAACTGTAAATGTAAGTTTGTACTCACAATATTGATAGATTTACTATGTTATTTTAAGACCACAGACTTCTTATAGGTTTTTCCGTAATTTATAGGTAAAGATTTATTTTCTGTATTTTTTTCAAAATTTTAGGCTCAGTAGTTTCGGAGATGGGGGAGAATGGTCAATTTTCGTCTATTTTCTTAAATAACTTTAAAACAATTTATTTCAAAATTATATAAAAAATATTTTTGAGACCCTCATAGTAAGCCCTTTGATTTGACATGCCACATGGTGTAGTTTGCAATACTTTTTTTTTTAATTTTCTTATTTGCCCCCCAAAAGTTACCTCTATATTCAAAATTCATTTATTTACTTTCCCTTCCGTGTTTGAGTCACAGAAATTCATATGTGTACCAAATTTCAACTTAATCGGTCCATTAAATTCGGAGCAAATTGGCTGTGACAGACGGACAGACAGACAGACAGACAGACAGATGGACAGACAGACACACGAGTGATCGTATAAGGGTTCCGTTTTTTCCTTTTGAGGTACGGAACCCTAAAAAACAAACATTGTTAGCTGTCACACACAAAATATTACAAAACATTCAAATGACAACTTATCAAACGGCTATTTGACAAAATAACGGCCATACGTCACAAACATAGTGGATATTACAATGTAAACTTTAAAGCTCCCGCAGACAGGCACGACGCGACAACGCTACGTGACAGCGCGATGCGAGAACGCGACACATAGCGCAACGCGGCGCCAGTAGAACAAGTTCTATGAAAACTTCACGGAAATTATCCTACTAAAGTCGCATCGCGAAGTCGCGTCGCGCCGCGCCTATCTGTGGGAGCCTTTAGTCATTTTCCCGCCACAATGGTTTTATATAGGCTGTTACATACACTCGGCTTTCTAGCTCAGGACCTTTATGGGGAGCTCATAAAAATGATAGATCACTATGCGGTTGCTCTTTACATAGTAAGGTTGGCATCCCTCTTTTATCGTATTTCGCTCAGTACAATATTGGATGTTCGAATTTGGAAGGTATGGCTTTAATGTAGCGTGACAGTATTTTTATGGTAAATTGCTGTCGAAGAAAGATTAATATAACAGCATCTGGATACTGAAAATACGTTTTGTAATATATTATTGCTCTATAACGTGTCGTTTTGCATCCTCGTAAAATTTCTGGGTGTGATACAGAACATCAAACCGAAGAACTTTCTCCATAGGACCAACATTGTAATCGCGAAAAAATCGACGCAAATGTATGGGACGGCTGATTATTTTTTTGCTATTACGATGTTGGTGCCATGGAAAAAGTTGTTCGGTTTGATGGTCTATACCACACCCTTAAATTTGTCGAGGATGCAAAACGACACGTTGTATAGATCACTGAGCGTCCCGACAAACAAAAGCATCTGTAACGAAAATACATGCAGTTTGCGTTAGTCTTGACGGAAAACAATAATTCTCACAAAATTAATTAAAATTGAGTTTTATGCAAAATGCATCGACACGTAATTTTGAGTGACACAAATTACGTTTTTTTATCAAATTGACTAGGTATCAACTTAATTTGTCCTTATAAACAAATCACTAGGTAACATTCTGTGACAGTTGTGTGAAACGGCTACTACACGGCAAATTGACGTACGGTCAATGTCAACATTACTTCCCCGAGACTGTACTTGTTAATTTTTCTGATTCCAACTCATTTGTTGCTCGATACATTGAAATGCATAGCCGTTCTTTACTAGAAATTTTGTTGTCCGTCTGTCTGTCTGTTATATAAGATTTTTTTTACGAAACCATTGTTATAGTTTCCCTAACGCATCGAGTGCCTAAGTGCTATTACTTGCACTTAGCATAATCAGCATATAACGTTCCCACTGCTGGGGCACAGGTCTCCTCTTTGTGAGAGGGAGTGGGCCATAATCCACTACGCGGGCCCAGTGCGGGTTGGCGGATATCACATGTCTTCGAATTTTTAATTCTAGGTTTCCTCACGGTGTTTTTCTTCACCGTTTTGAGAGCAGTGGTGATGAAATAGAATACACAAACTAAAGTCACTTTCCTTCCCAAGGTTCCCTAGAGGAGATCGCAGAAAGCGATAATGCCGCCCATTGTATGTTTTGTATTCTTATTATTTTTTTTTGTTATGTACCTTCCGGTGTAATAAAATACATACAAATATAAATATAAATGAAGTGCCTGCCTGGGGCCGATACCACTGGACCACCACTGCTCTCGGGGCCGATACCACTGGGCCACCACTGCTCTCGGGGCCGATAACACTGGGCCACCACTGCTCTCGGGGCCGATACCACTGGACCACCACTGCTCTCGGGGCCGATACCACTGGACCACCACTGCTCTCGGGGCCGATACCACTGGACCACCACATCTCTCGGGGCCAATACCACTGGACCACCACTGCTCTCGGGGCCGATACCACTGGACCACCACTGCTCTCGGGGCTGATACCACTGGACCACCACTGCTCTCGAGGCCGATACCACTGGACCACCACTGCTCTCGGGGCCGATACCACTGGACCACCACTGCTCTCAGGGCCGATACCACTGGGCCACCACTGCTCTCGGGGCCGATACCACTGGACCACCACTGCTCTCGGGGCCGATACCACTGGGCCACCACTGCTCTCGGGGCCGATACCACTGGACTAGCACTGCTCCTGCACTTGCTGTATTTTTACTTTATTTCACATCAAATATAGAATCTACTTTTAACAATAACAAAGAGTTGAAATCAGTGTAAACAAAAGTGAAAAGTACTGATGTGGTAACGAAACCGTTGGCTCTGTTTATTTTTAATTAACAAACAGTTTGCCGCAAAACAAGGTACCTACGAACTATTTTCGTTTTTTGATTGAATTTACCTGCGCCAAGCTTTTGAGCACAGGCTGTTGAGGATTATTATAGTAAAATAAAGGTAATGTAAATAAAAGTTGTCTTTTTGTGAGCATGTTTAATTTAGATTTCAAAATTTATGTTTCCAGGCAATTTTTTTTTTCTAAATTTGCCTATGTAATATATGATTGATAATCTCACCTTTAGTGAATTTAAAGTCTTAATAATCTAGTTTTAAACATTCTGTTTGCTTTTTATTAACTCACGGAGTCATTTATTAAACTGCATGATTTATTTTATATATCATAATATGTTAAGTGAACTGTTTGTGTTCTATATGAGAATAAATTCTTTAAACCGAAAATGAAACGTGACCTATACCTACTCGTATTATTCATTCAGTGGAGCAAACTGACAGTGCAAGCTGTCACTTTGCAAAATAATATTTTTTAAATCCTTCACGTTTAGTCGGGTTAAATGGATAAATGTAGAATTTGTAAACTCAGTCAATTTATTAACATTTTAACTCTTCTTGTGCCACTAAAAAGTAACACCGGGTTAATTAACTTGACATTAGTGTTTTTTGAGTTGGGAACATAATATTGCAGTTCAATCGACAAAACATAGAATAGAATTGCAATGTCAGTGTGTATGTGCGCGTAATTTTGAGTAATGAAAAATGCTTATCGGATATTACCATTAATTGAGCTGTCAATCATTAACCAGCGTTATAGTCCTACCCCCGAATTTTAAAACCACACCAACTTTGCAACGTAAAGTTAGGAAAATTAATTATTCAGCAAATCGACAAGCAAATTCCCTGTTTACTCAAATCGCTACTGTCATTCTTTTTCTTTGAATGTTTATAACACGGCAAATTGATGTAGTGTGTCAATTTGGTTAGCAATTACTTTCCATGACCGTACTTTATAAAAGATTTAAAAAAAATGCACCTCTGCATTTAAATTAAAACTTACTGGTGTGTAATACACATTAATCAAACCGCACACGTAAATAATAATTGTAACTTTATTTTCTGGTCTAAAATATAACCACACTATAACCACGCTATTTTATAACAATTCTGGAGATGTTACTCGCACTAACTCCGACAACCAACTGCCGATCGCTCTTCCAATATTGGTGTGGCAAGTATCGCCCCACCATTGCTTCCGGAAGTTTGCAACGGAACAGTAATGGCGCGACACCAGTGCTGCCAACCTAAATATTAATCGAATAATTTTAAATAGGTATACGTTTGAGCAGTCCATAAAAGGTTATTAATTAAACGTTTTTTAACAAATAATATATGTAAATATGTATGACCGTCTTCGAAGCGACAACATCCGGCCGTCCTGCGCACGCATCTGTCCTCGGATAGCGACCCAGTCTGGTGCAATTGCTGAGAACAAAGTAGAAACAATAAGTCACAATATTTCATAGAGTGTAGCTGCGATTACTAATTACTCATCTTTTGAATTGAGCGTCTACTCTACTATTCCATCAACGGCCAACAGAGAAAGACCCCAACTCAAAAGACCTATTAACATTTCATAATGTTACTCCTCCTTTGAATTGTGCGTCTACTCTACTATTCCATCAACGGCCAGCAGAGAAAGACACCAACTCAAAAGACCTATTAACATGACAATGCTACTCCTCTTTTGAATTGACCGTCTACTCTACTATTCCATCAGCGGCCAGCAGAGAAAGACCCCAATTCAAAAGACCTATTAACATATGTTGGTATTTACATGTATGTATCTAACTGTTCCATCAGCGGTCAGTTATGTTTAGAGTTTGCAGTTTTCCCTAGGCGATGCCTTTGGCCAACCCTAGTTGCATATCACTACAAACCCCAAACTCAGTTGTCACAGATTTATTTTACACGAATAAATACTGTAACACAAATACCAAAATATGTTTGAAGGCAAATGCACTAGACAGCATATTATGATAAGTAGTAGAAAATACTAAAAAGACAAAAATTTAGTAAATTTAATCATTATTTGGGTTTAACAAATACCTGACAACATCTTAGGCCATTTCCAAACCTTCAACATCTAGGTCTGGCAACTTGATTCAAGGTTCCATATTTTCGGCACACGTGGTCCCCTCATAGCACTTCTTGTCCTTTCAGCGCTACGCATATCCTTTAAAGCGGTATGGCCTATACTTCTATCACCTGGAAACGTACTTTGAAAAGTGTTAATAATTTAGTACTTCGCCGGTCATTGCATGGACTGGGAATTCTTATAACTGCCAAATCGTTGACGTTGTAACTGAGCTACTTTTCTTTTGGAATCAAAAGCCTGTTTTGTTTGTCTGTGCTGACCTGAATACGATTGTTGACGTTATTCCTTAATAACGGGACGTCAAGAGATTGATCTTCCTGTGCCAGCATGTCAGCATCAGTTTAAGTCGGTATCCAAAGACTACGTCACTGGGAACGGCTGAAGTGGTTTTATTAATAGTACTGTCAATATCTTGTTATATACTGGTAATATGAGTGACCCATTTATCATAGCTGGTATTAGCACCCATACTTCTCAATGCGTCAAAGATGGTGCGATTAAAGCGTTCCACCTGACCGTTTGAGCGTGGAACAGCAGTAGTTATAACATGCTGTCGTATATTTTTGTCCTGACAGTACATAAAGAATAACTTAGACGTGAAAGAACTCCCGGCATCACATATAAGACGCTTAGGATTATCAAAATCCGTAAATATTTTGTCCAACTCGCTAATAACAACTTGACTTTAGTGTTACGAACAGGAGGTATAAATATAAATTTTGTAAAAGAGAAAAAAAGTCATCAAGAGATAGATATTTTTACGCGTCGTCTTTACAACTGGACCCAGATAGTCTATGTGAAGCGTGTGAAAAGGCTTTGCATATGTAGGTACCTAGGATATAGGAAACAGTTTGCCTTCCTTTTTGCCATGAATATTGTTATAGTAAATAAAGTTAATGCAATTTTTTAAGTATATTTGGATAATACTTTTTTTTTTTTAATTTTAGGAAAATATTCACGGCAAAATGGCCAAGGTCGTCTAGATTAGCTTTAATCATTTACCAAATACATTTTTTAGCGACAACCCACCGTCTACCATAGTCAGACCATAGTCGTAGCCTTATTAAGGTAATTATCAATCCTGTTGATTTCTGTAACTATGTGTATTTTTTTATGAATAAACATATATTATTATATTATTATCAATTAATACTCATTATACACTTTCTTATTAAGCTCGGCCTGACCTGATTCTAATGTTTTAATACTTGGTTCTAGTCACTCAATTGTCAATAACCAATCTGCTTCACTAATAGCCAACACACTTTCATTGCATATGGGGGTGGAATTTGTATCAACCGATTTTCGGCTCAAGGCGTCAACGTGTTGCATTTGAGCCCCTGATTTAGGTATTATTTCAAACGTGAATTCTTGTGTAAGTAATACCCACCTACAGATTCTAGAATTAATTATCTTGCTTATTTATTGTATATTTAACAGCACTGCAATCTATATAAATTTTAAAAGTGGATCCCAATAGTAACGGAATTTTTGCAAAGCTTGAAAGACACATAGGACACGATCAGACCCACGAAAAGCACGCGCATTGGCTTTTATATACAACATTTATCTACATTTCAACATCGTCCACTAATGTGTCAAAATCAGGAAACACTGAAGATAAAATAACATTTTGGCTTACTGCGGGAGACGCGCGCCTGGTGCGTCTCTTTTTCCTACGCCTGTGTCCATCAGAGCTGCTGCTGCTGGACGAAGGTAAACCAGAGCTCCATGACAAGCTACTCGTACGACTTATTTTTGAAGCACATCTTTTCCCTCGAGTGTGCTTGTGGCTTCATTATCTGGGCGCGTTTCCGTACCACTTCTGATGTAATACACATTAATCAAACCGCACACGTAAATAATAATTGTAACTTTATTTTCTGGTCTAAAATATAACCACACTATAACCACGCTATTTTATAACAATTCTGGAGATGTTACTCGCACTAACTCCGACAACCAACTGCCGATCGCTCTTCCAATATTGGTGTGGCAAGTATCGCCCCACCATTGCTTCCGGAAGTTTGCAACGGAACAGTAATGGCGCGACACCAGTGCTGCCAACCTAAATATTAATCGAATAATTTTAAATAGGTATACGTTTGAGCAGTCCTTAAAAGGTTATTAATTAAACGTTTTTTAACAAATAATATATGTAAATATGTATGACCGTCTTCGAAGCGACAACAGGTGATTTAAAAGAAGGTGAGTATTGTTGGAGAATTTAAATGTTATTCGGCTTTTAGCATACTTACCTAAGCGTACTGCTGTTAAAACCTATTCTATATTTAGCTCGGCTTTTCTATTCAATTTTATTATGCAGATTCATATTTGTATTTGTATCTATAAGTACACATGGAAATACCAATAAATTATTATTAAAGAAGTCGTCTAACCGCAATATGTACTCGTAAGATATATTTAGTATTTACGTCAAAATACCTCGCGTGGCGTAATGCGAAAACTTTTGCTATAGTACCGCCATCACAGAGGAAAGCTATAGAATATGAAGCAAGTTTACTAATTTAATGTTAAACAACTATCTTCTGGTCATGTTAGTTATGTAGGTATCTGAGTAATAATTTTGAGGGTTGGTGTCAAATTATGTGCTTATAATTATATTGATTACAAATACAGGGTCAAATTACATTAGTTAGCGAAACTCTGCAGGCGTGATGGTATCGATATCTAAAGACAAATTAAAAATAAAAAGTTTTGATGATTTTTTTGGGGTCAATGACCGCTGGTAGTGTTGTTGTTGAAGGTTTTTTGTACAAAATAAATAAATATGTATTTTTTTTTTACTTGCAATGTGAATTTATAAATTACCCATTTTTTAGTAGATTTAGACAAATTAATTTCTTAGTAGTTATTTTAAGTTGGTCTCGTAAAAATTTGGTGAAGATCTGATAAAAAAAAACACATGGTAAATATATTGTTTTAAATAAAATTTGTTGCAAAAAAGTTTGTGCTCGCGAGGTCTAATGTTCCTCAGACCTACTAGTTTTAAACCATCTCTCTAGATATTTTTGTTTAAGATATTTGAAATATCACGGTCAAGTACCTACACTATCGATATTTTATAGTATCCATCAGACAGTATTTCATAAAAAAAAATATTTAAGTACAAGTAGGTACATGTAGCGTCACTAATTCCAGAATATTCTTTACAAAAGCAGCGAAAGTTTAATAAGGTGTATAAAAACGATCTCTATTTCATACATGATAATAAACAGGAGGACTAAATCTACAATTCGTTCTAGAAAACCAAGAAAAACTGAGTATAAAAGTTTTAATAAAACAGTACAGCGTACTTTGGAGATCTCCCAGGGAGACCATGAAACGTTATAAGTTGAAAGCATCGCAGTGTTTTAGCGTTCTTACGTTGAAAGTACACTGGCTACTTTTGCTATAGTAAACTAGCGACTTTGTATGTGAGTCGAAACTGCGTTACAACTCAATACTAATTTAACATAACATCATGCTTGTTTTTCCAAAGGGTTAGGCAACGATGTACCTATAATATACCCACATTTTGCCAGGTATATTTAAGAGCCTCTACCCTAAATGGTGGCATGATCCTGCGTTATGTCGAAAATACTGCAGCATTAAGTTTGAATTAATTACTATTGTAAAGTTGTATGTTTGACGAAAACACGATTCCATAAAATTTTCTCACAGAAAACAATTCCCAAGTTACCTCCAAACCGAATAATAAACCGCTGGTATTCAAAATATATTGAAAATTAGATCATGAAACTTTTCATACTAACTGTACTAACTATAAAGCAGGTCTTATGTTTTTTATTTTTTTTCAAATTACCATTATTTTCACCGTAAAATTACCTAAACTATCGGCGTCCAGCACCGCACTCGCAGTCTCGCTCTCACTCAGTCCGCGAGCAGTATCGTGCGAGCTAAAAGCTGAGGTAGTTACGGCTCTCAAGTTCCATGTAATAGGAGGCGAACTTATTGCCATCAACCGTGCACTAATCTAGACTCCAGGCCGCTACTGAGAAATTTCAGCAAGAAAACCGTAATAACACTGCCCGAACTGCGAATCGAACCCAGGACCTCATGCGACCACTAGACTAACGAGGCAGTTACGAGTATATTAATTTGCTAGCCTCAGCTCGCGACTTCGACCGCGTGAAATTTCTTGTTTTCACATAAAAATATCTTACGACCCATAGCGTCCCATCAGATCGCCCGAGCTATTAGCTAGCTAGCGTTATTTCTGACTTTTTTTCTTTTTTTCGGCTCCTAAGGATCGTAGCGTAATGTTAAATAGCCTATAATCTTCCTCGAGAATTGAGCTATCAAATGCAAAAAGATTTTTTCAAATCTGACTCGTAGTTCCAGAGATTAACGCGTTCAAACAAAAAAACAAACAAACTCTTTTGCTTTATTACTAGTATAGATTCCTGTTAAACATTATTACAGCTAACACCTGTAAATCTCAATGGTTCTAAACAAATTTTCGTATATGGCTTCTATTCCACTTAGAAAACACACCATTTAATTTTTCAGATGATAAAAAGACCTGCAGTGTAGACAAACATCGAGAAACTAGATACAGCACCCTTTCTAAAAGCTGAATATATTGGATGGGTGTATCATAATGACGTGACGTGACGTGACGTCTGTGACGAATTTTATAATTATAATTTATTTTAAGCATTTTAAGCATTGTAAGTGGCTCGTGTCTTTTTTAAACGACTTCAAAACGGAGGAGGTTCTCAATTCGTAGGAACCTTTTTTTTATGTATGTTCCCCGATTACTCGAAGATGGCTAGACCGATTTGGTTTTTTTTGTCGTTTTATTCGAGAGGGTATACATGAAAGTTGGTCCCATAAAAAAATAATTAACTTTGCTTGGGTAGTTTCTGAGTTAGCTTCAATAATACGTATTTTTTCCCCACTTTTATATGAATGATGTTCTAGTTTGTTTTGCAGGTAGTGGTATTAGAAATTGTGTGGGGTAGGTACCACAACTAAAAAGTGAAAAATAAAAACTTGTTTACAAAAAAATACAACCGACTTCCAAAAACAACACTACGAAGTGAAAAATAACTTTAATTGCGGAAGTCGGTGGCAAAAAACGAAAATACATTATACCAGACACCGACTTCCGAAATTAAAGTTATTTTTCACTTTGTAGTGTTGTTTTTGAAAGTCGGTTGTATTTTTTTGTAAAATAGTTTTTTGAGAATAAATTTCTTTAAACCTAACCTAGATATATCTAATCATTACTCATACCTACTAGACCATTGATTATGTCCTATAGAAAGGAACTAAGACTGTCCCGGGTTTTTATTGCAGGAATCGGTTAATGGGACATTAAAAGAAGATAAAACCCTGGAGTGCTATTAAATTAGAGGGGGCAATTGGAGATAGGTGTGAAAATGCATCTTTTTCAGTTTTTTCAAATATCTCGCAAACGAGGCTAAATTGCGATAAACTAAACTCGAATACAGAATTATTTTTTTTTATTTATTTCTCATTCTGTCACAATTCTAATTACTTCTGTTTTCAATTCATCTATCTAACTACTCAGTGCAGCTAAAAGTATCGTGTCTGCGACCACCGCAGTGTACCGACGCTGCAAACTGCGAGCTGCAAACTGGGTAAGATAGTTTTTACCTGTATTATACTTTGTTAAGTAGAGTTGAATAGTTTATGTGGTAGGATTTATGTACATAGTAACGTTGTTTGAGCAGTGGAGCTGTTGGACTAACTTTTGTGTTGCTTTGAAATATTTCGAATATTTTATTTTTTAAATTATTTTTGAGATATTAAATGCAAGACAAATATGTTATTACTAAAAAAAAATAACCGGCATCCTAAATAAACACTACAAAAGTGAAAAATAACTTTAATCTCGGTATTGATTAAAGTTGGTGTCTTTGGTATTGTTTTTTCGTTATTGCCACGGACTTCCGAAATTAAAGTTATTTTTCACTTTGTAGTGTTTTTTTTGGAAGTCAGTTGTTTTTTATTCTAAAAAAGATTTTATTTTTCACTTTTTAGTTTTGGTACCTACACAAATTCGACTACCACTCATCACATAGTGGGAAAAATATTATTGAAGCTAACTCAAAAACTAGTCAAGCAACGTTACATTTTACATGGGACCAACTTCGACCCTCCTAAATGAACAAGAATCTTTCAAATCGGACTACTCTGTTAAAAGTTATACGTGGTCGTACATAAAAAAAAAATGTATGTGTCGACTTGAAAACCTCCTCCTTTCTTTTTTGGTATTTTTTTCAGCAGTGAGATATTCCAGGCTAGTTAAAAAATATCCGAAAAATATCTGAAGGTGTATTTATTGTTTGCTTTTTATATTCATAATAATTACAATAAATTTATCTTCCAAACACATTCGGCAGACAGAGTCCTAACTGCAGGAAGGCGAATATTGGTTCATAAAAACATTATGATGAGCAAACACATAAAAAAATCCTATTTTGCCAAAGAACAATCAAAGTGTTATGCCTCTGATAGAAAAATACTGTTTCGGTTCTAGTCTGCGCACTATCTAGTGCCTGACACAGTTGATGTGACCCACTCATAACAGAAATTAGTGAAGTAGAAGCTTATTTGTAAAGGTTACAATACAAGTAAAGAAACACCAGCAGACATCACGCATTGTTTGTAATATTAAAACAAGCTCTATAACTTCTGCAACATAATGTTCCGAAACATAGTTTAAAAGATTGTTCACAACAGATGAGCCAGCAAAAACGTGAAACAATATAATTACACTAGCGCAAGTGTTCAGTACATACGTGACTTGCAAGTCAAGAAGATAACTCTCGAAGCCCCGCAGTCTCCGTCAACTGTTGCCATGGTAACCGTACGGGGAAGATACTTGTGTAATAGTTAGAGTCTTGATAATCACACTTCTCACTAATATTATAAAGGCGAAAGTTTGTGAGTGTGTGTGGGGGTACGTGTCTGTATGTTTGTTACTTCTTCACGCTCAAACGGCTGGGCTGATTTGGATGAAATTTGCTATGTAGATAGCTTATACCCTGGATTAACATAGGCTTCTTTTTATTCCGGTCTACGCGGGTGAAATCGTGGGGCGCAGCTAGTATGATATAAATATATATTATTAATGTACATATGTCTATATTATTAAGTGAAGATATTGGAAGAATAAAATGTTGTTCTTCCAATATCTTCAAAAGAGTTTTCAATGGAAAACTCTTTTGCTTAGCCTGTAGGACTTTTCCACTGCTGGGCAAATACCACCCTTAAGTCCTTCCAGGAACTCTTTTTCATCCCACCTTGAGCAGCCCTCGCGGTACGCATCCAGTTCATTTCGCCACCTCTTTCTGAAAGCTTGAAATAGAACAATAATATGTATTTCACAAAAAAAATATAAAGTAGGTACTCGCTTTTGCTAGCTTCGTTCGCGTGGACTTCGTAAATTGTCTCATGGGAACGTACTTCCTAGAGAAACAATAACCCATGTCCAAACCCAGGTCATGGTCCAGCTGTGTGCAAAACGCATTTCGATGACAGGATGGTGCAACTTATTGGCCCATTCATCAAAATCCATTCAGCCGAAAAGACATGAAAAGGTAACAGACAGAAAGAGTGCTTTCGCATTGATAATAAATATAATCACTTGCGTAACCTTTTCCCAATCATGTTGGGGTCAGCTTTCTGTCTAACCGGATGCAACTGAATACCAATATTTTACATGGAGCGACTATCTGACCTCCACAACTCAGTAACTGGGTAAGTAATACGAAACCCCTTGGTAAGACTGGTTGTCAGAATTTCGGGCTTCTGACGACCCGTAACGACTGTCAAAGATCCATGAGTAACAGCCGGGACCAACGGCTTCACGTACTTTCCGAGGCACGGAATGGTCTCGGTATGTAAAGGTGGTCGACGGCGCAGCTTAACCCGTGCGGCAGTTATTACTTAGCCACGAGCCTCTCCTCGATAATAAGTTTAAGTATGGATCTCTTAAAGGTAAAATGAATAGTATTTTCATAATTATAGTCTCTTTATAACCTTGTAAAGGCCGCAGGAATACGCTGGATGCGGAAAGCACAGAACCGGTCGAAGTGGCGGTGCTTGGGGGAGGCCTATGTCCAGCAGTGGACGTCTTTCGGCTAAAATGATGACGATCTCTCTAATCCCCTCTTAATTAAAGTTTTTTTTTTACTACGAACGGAATACCAACTTCCCATGTTACCCCGTTTTTAGAATTTTAGAGTGCTTGTCCCCCCTATAGGGTTTGTTTGCATTAATAGACTGGTATTACCAGCCTGATAGTTCATTAAATATATTATAGAAATATGTTTTTTTCTCTTTGAACGATTTCTTGAAACAAAAAAAAACTATTACCAATATTTTTTTAAATCTACTATTATTTTTAAACACGATTCCACGCTGACAAGTCGCGAGCCCCAGCTACCATGAGAAATTCTACGAAAAATATCCGACCGTACATTTTCAAACACTGTATTCGGCATTCTTTATACACGCTTAACTGAACATTTGGCTCAATCGGATCGTGTGAATCTTCGATACACTGGGTCAAGAGTGGTACAAAATTTTCAGTGTAAATATTAAAAGGAAGATTTTGTGCCTTGCTTATAATAACAGCTTGCACGTGGCTTACAGAAAGTAAGACGGGTGTTCGAGTCCAGAGTCTTAAAGTTACGAGGAAACGTTTCAAGTTTTATTTAAACCGTTCTTTGGGAAAAAAACTGAGCTACAAATATAAATGAAATGAAATTCATTAAAAAGTTTATTAAATATGATCACTTTTACACGCCATATAAACAAATATATGGAGTGAATATTTTCCTATCTGACTACTCCTGAGAAGAAAATGGCGAAACAAACTCAGGGGTCAAAGTCTATTTTAAAGTCCAGACATAACCTTTGACATATTTATATGCCTGATAAAACACAATTTGAAGAGTAAAAAGCTAGTTCAAATATGTATTATCTGCTACGACAGCGTAGCTGTGACGTCACCTCTGCTACGCCGTAGCTACCTACAGCTACGCCATGCATCCAATATAGTGAGTATATTTTTAATTATTTGTTACAGTACATTTTTACGACCGTTTTTTTTTAATTTTTTTTTTTAGCCGTAGTTGTTACATTTGACAAATAATACTACCTGCATCGATGGTTTAGTGGTTTCAAGCGCTACGATTATACGGGACTTAAACATAAATGACGAAATATGCGGGTATATAAGGTACACCTCTGCATGAACCTGTTTGTCTGTTATTTATTATTATTATTATTTACCTGAAATAAAACAGCCGCACGGGTCGATCCATCAGGTTAAGCTACGCTTGCCGGGGTCGGTCCGTGGATGGATGACCATATTTACATACTGAGACTCCTCCGTGCCTCGGAAAGCACGTTAAGCCGTTGGTCCCGGCTGTCATTCGTGGATCTTTCACAGTCGTTACGGGTCGTCAGTAGCCCGAAAGTCTGACAATCAGTCTTACCAAGGGGTATCGTATTACCCAGTTAATGGGTTGTGGAGGTCAGATAGGCAGTCGCTCCAAGTAAAATACTGGTATTCAGCTGCATCCGGTTAGACTGGAAGCCGACCCCAACATAGTTGGGAAAAGGCTAGGCAGATTGATTGATTTACCTGAAATAAATTTATTTATTTATTGATTATGCGCCCGTGTTTGTCATGCATTCTTCAAATAAATTCTCCACGCTTTCGTTTTTACTAAAAACCGTCAACTTTTTACACCCATATAGAAAAGAGTACTTTCAAAAGTGTACTTGTATCGCGTTATTTGTTTACGCTCAACTAGGCATTTAGCTCAACCATCGTATCGTGTGAATCTCTTACACCGCGCAAAGAATAAAAAAAATATGTAGGTATACACTTCAAGTGAAACTTATTTTCTTTTGTGCGAGTGCCGATGCAGTGGAAATAATCATCTACCGCTTCCCATCAAATTGCTAGACCCACATATGCCTAAAAAAAAAAAATTATTCAGGTAAACCCATATTACATTATAATAAATATAACAATAAAATTTTACAATACTGCAACAGAATAAATCAAAATAGAGTAATGTCATGTAATTAAAATAAACGATTACGTAGGTACTTATCAAGGTCACAGAATTAAAATAAAATGTCAAATGCAATTAATAAACGGTTAGGGCAAAATAATATGGGTCACGGAATTTAAATCAAAATAAAATGTGAAAACACACAAAATTACAAAATTAAATTAAAATTTCATATAAAAACAAGTCTTTTAATATAGGTTAGTGTCAATCAGTTTAAGTGCCCTAGCTACACATGTCTGTCACAGCATTTTCGTATATATGGGCAGTCAAATCGTTCAGCGATCATTACCAGGACAATATTGAAGCTGGCTCGCACCCTGCGCACTAAGGAGGCGCACCACTTGTGCATGGTTGAGTGAAAACAGCCAACCAAAACACAGTAAAGCTAAACCAAAACACAGTAAAGGATTATATGTAGTAAATGTACAGCGATACGCATTAAAAACAATCAATCAATCTGCCTAGCCTTTTCCCAACTATGTTGGGGTCAGTTTCCAGTCTAACCGGATGCAGCTTAATACCATTATTTTACATGGAGCGACTACCTATCTGACCTCCACAACCTATTAGCTGGGTAATACGATACCCCTTGGTAAGACTGATTGTCAGACTTTCGGGCTTCTGACGACCCGTAACGACTGTCAAAGATCCATGAATGACAGCCGGGACCAACGGCTTAACGTGCTTTCCGAGGCACGGAGGAGTCTCGGTATGTACCGGTTTTTGTGTGTGTCTCGGTCACCCATCCACGGACCAACCCCGGCAAGCGTAGCTTAACCTGATGGATCGACCCATGCAGCTGTTATTACTTAGCCACGAGCTCCTCCGAGCATTAAAACAACCGTGACTGTGTTAATCATTACAGCCACTGACGTGTCCCGCCCCCGGCGCAAGCCCGGGTGAAGTGTATTATTGGCTATAATGTTCTTCTCTGTGAGAGGGTACGGTCTTATTAACCACGCGTGCCCAGTGCGGGTCGGTGGATGTCACGGGTCTTCGAATTTTTGGTTTTAATCGTTTTGAGAGGAGTGGTAATTAAATATTTTACACAAAGTAAAATGTCGTTTCCACCATTGCTATAGACAATATTTAAAATGCATTGCAAGCAGAAGTCTCGCTTCTACCCGATTCTTATTCTATACAGCACGCCTGTGACGTCACTAGAGATGTACCCCCACATCCCACGCTTGTTTATCACGATTATCCGAAACATTACGCGCCACGATCTCTTGTTCGTAAAAGGGAACGAGGCGATATCTCTTTCCTTAACGTTGCGTCGTCTTACGGTTGTTCTAAGAAGGCACTCTGACATTTTTTATAGAGTTTTCTTCATTGAGTTTTGTCGCTTGTGTACTTATTGAAATTTTTGGAGGGTTGTTTGGATGTGGGTGTGTGTTTCAGCGGTTTTGTGAAATTTGACAAATAGTATGTTTATTTCACGAAGTAAGTTATTTGTTTTTTTTTTTTTTTAATTTCCTCGGGTATAAATTGCAATAGCACACACACCCCCTTATTCATAAAAAACTAAAACGCTCTACAAACCAATTTTAGTAAAAATAGTGTTCTGTCAATTTCTTTCGAATTTTGATTTTAGTTTGAAAGAAGAAGACAAAACATTATTTCATCTAAAATAGGTTTATAGAGCGTTTTAGTTTTTTTATGAATATGTGGGAATATTTTTATAAGATACCATTGTTCTCTGAGTTTGTTTTGGCATTTCTTCTCAGGCGATAGTCAACTAGTAAATGCGTGCATCAATCTTGTTAATCTGTATGGCCGCATTGTTCTTTTAAACTACACAAGTGATTTTGATCGGTTTTCACCATCATTTAGATAATTTATTCCGAAACTTTAATATTAAACTAAACATACGCATATAAGAAATCTCGATATTTGGTCAAGTCGTACAAACCATGCGAAGCAGGCGCCCCTGCTTCCCAACCCACCGGCAACCCGCCGGTTGCTAGTTATATCTAATTTTAAATTCAAACAAAGCTTCGCCAAAAAAAAAAAACAAAAAAACCGCAAATACAAAAAACACAACAAAACCAAAAAACCTTTCCTTTCCTTTTCTTTCTTTTGCTTTCTTTTTTTCCTTTTTCTTTTCCTTCTTTTCCTTCCCCTTTTTTTTTCGGCATAAATTAAAACCAAGAATAAAGGACACACAATTTAACACATGCCATACAGACTTAGAAATAAAGAAAGAAAGAATGAAAATAAAGAAAAAGTATTTATTGTGACTCGCACAGGAAGATCACCAACTAAACTAAAAACACAACGATAAAAGTTTAAAAACAAAAAAATACTAAATTGTAAAAAAAAAACAATAATAAAAAACAGAAAGTCCTGTACGAGGCCAAAAGGCCCAAAGGGACTTAAAGCAATTTACGATTAAATTTTTACTTTCAACAGGCAAGAACAAAACAAAGCTCCCTCTCATATAGAGGAGGCCTGTGTCCCAACAGTGGGAACTATATAGGCTGATTATGTATGTTATGTAGGCAAGAACAAGAATTACATAGTAAATAGCATATATTTATGACCATGAAAAAATCTTATTCTAACTTTCGAAATCAGCGATTCATAAACAACTCAACATCATTTCCTTTTTCTTTCTGGCAACATAACCTATTTATACTACAGCCAATCAATCAAACATTGAAAAGAAATTCGTATGAAGGTCGAAGAAATCAAATTTCCGTCGACGCGCGACGACCAACTTATTGGTCAAGCGAATATTCATACTGAAGTTATACGGAAAGCTATTTTTCTGAATATACAAAGCGATATTTTTGATCAACAATATGTATCAGAGGGATGGAAAAACGGAATATATAGCCGTCGATATATTTAAAAGTAGTCGAGATTGTGTGACGGTTGGTGAGTTTATTGCATTCGGTATGTTGTGACTTGTTTCGATGTTTCTGATGTTACAAAATTAAGGACGCTGTTACAAATGGGTAGTGAAATCATTACTTTTTTACACAAAAGTATGGATGTTTATAAAATAAAATGCTTTACATTATTAAAATCTGTTTTGGTAATTGTTGATAGATGTGCATGGTAAGATTCTGAACTATAAATAAAATTTTAGAAAGATACAGTTTCTCAGTAAATGTATCGGAGTGAACATTTTTACTTCGGTACGTTTATTGAGAAAATGTACATACTTAAAATTATATTTATAGTTCAGAATCGTACCATGCACATCTGTCAACAATTTGGCCAAAAAACATTATAAGAATGCAAAGCATTTTATTTAATAAACATACTTTTGTGTAAAAAAGTATTTATTTGACTACCCATTTGTAACAGCGTCCTTATTAGGTTTTGTTGTTTGATCAATTATGCTGTTTCCGAACTATTTTGTTAGATGCTGCGATACCTATAGCTAAACGGATAGAAATTTGTTAGGGTGAAGTGATCAGCATCGTGAATGTTGTTCGACCAAAACGAAAATAATATAAGTCATCCGTGAATTTTTGTAAGAATATTTTGATTAAGTGTGTCCATGGTTTCTTGCAGTTCGCCATGGGGCTTTGGAATGACAACTAGCTTCATATTTCTGACTGACTGACTCCTTGATAATCCAAAAGTTTGAAAGAATATGCTCGACAGGGTGATAAATATCCTAATTAATCCTTATATTATAAATTCGAAAGTTTGTTTGTTTATTTCTTTTTCACGCCTAAACTACTGAACCGATCATCCTGTAATTTTGCATAATACATTTTCAGGTGTACACAAACGGACGGTACCTTTCGTCCCGAAAAAAAGCTTTGTTCCCTAAGGAAAACAAAAATAACGTTCTTGTGATGATAGATGTCGGCACGTGACTTTCAAATCAAGATTGAATTATACTATTACAAGCAGAGTACAAACCGAATTGATTGTCAAATTCTAAATTAACGCAAGCGAAGCCATGGACAAAAGCTAGTTGATAATAATATGATGTATTATACCTATATATAATTTTGTAAAAAAGAAGACATTTAATGATGACAACATGGGAGCGTTGTGGAATTAGGTTCACGGTAGGCACTATGTTACTTTACGTTACCAGGAAGCGCGTGTTAGCTTATACATAAGGATATAAAATATATATATATTCGTATCATTCCTTTAGATAAAAAGATACCTCACAAATCTCCAACATAAACAAAATAATATGTGACCATAATGAAGCCGCCAGCATTTTAAGTTGACGTTAACCCCCACGTCAGCTTACCCCGAATAAATTCCTTGAGCACACTAGTCGAGACAACCGTCATATTTTAGCTGCAACGTAAGAAATACGGTGGTCTCCTTACAGTGAGGGCCACGAAACATCTGTTGGACATGTAGATGTCATGTTTGGAACGAAGTTCTTCGCGGCTTGTAGTGACAAAAAAAAAATTGGCAGAAATTGTGACGTAACAAAATAGCTGTCAGTTTCAAATGTCAAAAGTTTTGGTTTTGGTTTTTAGTACAGAGCCAATTATAATTAAAACGCTTAGAAAACCTATTTTAGTTATAGAAGTGTTTTGTCTTCTACTTTCAAAGTACAATTATTATTGACAAAACACATCTACGAGTATAACAAAAAATTGTTTATAGAGCGTTTTAGTTTTTTATGAATTAGAGGTATGCAAAGACATTAAATGTTACCAATAGACGGGACATAGCGAACAAAATCTTAATCCGATACATATGTCCTAGTGGTCAAAAGTCGCTCAGTCTTATGTGGTACGCCTGCATGTCAAGTCACATTCGTGTCCACCAAAAGAAAATTATTTTCGAAGAAAATATGCTCAATTTTGCACTGTGGTATTGCAAACGTCGTAGTGATAAACTGACTCGATTCAACTACGGTTTATTTTCGTTACTATTTTTGATTTATCGAGTATTAAGATAAATAAAATATTTTTCTTAGATATGTCAAACTATCTGACGGTTCCTAAATCAAAAGTTGGTGTCGGTAAAAGTGTATCGGATGTTCGGGTCAAGCTTGGCTATTATGTAATTTTGCTATATTATACTAGATGGCGTCACTGAGACATGGGATAACAGTTTTTGTATGACATTTCTTCTGATAGCCTCTCTATGTATCTTAAATCTCTTTGGGGGTTTGGCTACAAAAACTTTTGACACTTGAAACTTCAAACTATACTATAGATAGCTCTGTATTAATACATAATATACAAAGCATCTCCATTCCAAATCGGGTGTCCCACGACACCTCCTAACTTTTTCTTTGAGATTTATTATAGACTGACATTTATGTTAGAGATTTGTTTTATTTTTTGAAGCTGATAAAAGATCAATAATTTCTGGCTAGCTTTTTCCCAACTAAGTTGGGGTCAGCTTCCAGTCCAAACGGATGCAGCTGAATATCAATATTTTACATGGAGCAACTGCCTATCTGACTTCCACAACTTAGTTACTGCGTAACACGATACCCCTTGGTAAGATTGGTTGTCAGACTTTCGGGCTTCTGACGACCCGTAACGACTGTCAAAGATCCACGAATGACAACCGAGACCAACGGTTTAGTGTGCTATCCGAGGCACAAAGGAGTCTCGGTTCGTAAAGTCGGTCACCCATCCACGACTGATCATACTAATATTATAAAGGCGAAAGTGTGTGAGGGTGTGTGTTTGTATGTTTGTTACTTCTTCACGCTCAAACGGCTGAACCGATTTAGATAAAATTTGGTATGTAGAGAGCTTATACCCTAGGTTAATACATCCTATGGTGTCATCACTATCACTAGGAAGAAAGACGAACCCAAATCGTGGCGTTTTCCATTCTTTGTAGCAATCTGGAGGCTGAATGTTTGCCAGGTTGCATTGATGGCAAAAGGCGCCTCCTATGACTTTTAACGCAACTGGCAAAAAGTGGATGTAATTATGTATTGTGGAGTTTTACAGTTTCTGCCATAAAGCTTCGTGTTTAGCTTTTATGCCTGAAACAGGCTGAAACTATAAAACACCACTTTTCCACAATCTTAGATTTTTATTACATAATTGTCGATTGTGAAATAATACAATGCAACCATGGAATTTGGAATACTTCCATTTATTGAACTCTGGTAATGGATGACTTATTTGCGAGCAATCTTACACAAAAATACACGCAACATTTTAAATGTTTTCTGAAGTCACATTTGTTTTATTTGTTCAAGGATATATTTACTTTGCCCTGTATAGAGCACATGATTTCGAAGTATTACTTATGTAGACTCTGTACTTTTACAGATAATCTAGTAATAGTTTAAATATGAAGAATTAACTAATATTCAGGTTCATGGCTTTCAAAAATAAGGTTTTAGAAATAATAGAAACATGTTAATGTACTTACTTAGTGTATTTCCCAAACACACAAAATCAAATATACTTTTACAATCACCACTCGGTATCCTTGAAACACAGCTAGAGATTAACACTCGTTTTTCGACGACTTATGCACGACTAAGTTTGCAGGATGGGCACGACAACCAAGATGGCGTTTTCCCCCGCCATTCTTATCCCCGCCTTTTTGCGATACGCTGTGATTGGTTAGTCGTGCCATCTACAAACTCAGTCGGTACTAAAATAGTCAATACAATACTTTTAATATTAGAACAGATATAATTTTAACATAGCTAATTGAATAAAATACGATATTATTTATTATTGATAACAGTCGGCCATCCAAGGTACATTTATACGTCCTCGTGTAAAGAAAGCACAAAAAAATACCAACAAAACAAATAAAATTATAGCTGAATCATCAATCAATAGCTGATCAACGACAAAAATAATTATAACAAAAACAGTAGCACAATACATCATCACTGTGGAGTACCTGTTACGAAAAGTGTAAAGAAAATAAATGTAGGATTTACTAAACAATTGTTAACAACACTGATTATTAATTGAATTTTGGACATTATTTCATGGCCCTCTATAATTAATAACGAGCGTTGTTTCATGGCTCGATGTACTTATACGGGCATTATTTCATGGCCCATTTTAAGTATCTGGCATTATTTCATAGCCAGAGTTATTTATTTATTTAAATCTCCCTTACAACTATCATTACAGGCATCCACCTAATGTGACAGTGCGGTCATTTTACAAATCTATACCAACTTATTTAAAATTTAAGTTCAATAAGGACTAAAACAATCATCTAAAAAGTAATAGGAACGTTAATATTATTATAATTGACCTCAGTGGACATTATTTCATGGTCTAAGGGTCTGGAAAGGTTGTGTATTCATTTTGGGCATTATTTCATGGCCCACTATAGTTAATAACGAGCGTTGTTTCATGGCTCGATGTACTTAAACGGGCATTATTTCATGGCCCATTTTAAGTATCTGGCATTATTTCATAGCCAGAGTTGACCTCAGTAGACATTATTTCATGGTCTAAGGGTCTGAAAAGGTTGTGTATTAATTTTGGGCATTATTTCATGGCCCACTATAGTTAATAACGAGCGTTGTTTCATGGCTCGATGTACTTAAACGGGCATTATTTCATGGCCCATTTTAAGTATCTGGCATTATTTCATAGCCAGAGTTGACCTTAGTAGACATTATTTCATGGTCTAAGGGTCTGAAAAGGTTGTGTATTAATTTTGGGCATTATTTCATGGCCCACTATAATTAATAACGAGCTTTGTTTCATGGCTCGATGTACTTATACGGGCATTATTTCATGGCCCATTTTAAGTATCTGGCATTATTTCATAGCCAGAGTTGACCTCAGTAGACATTATTTCATGGTCTAAGGGTCTGAAAAGGTTGTGTATTAATTTTGGGCATTATTTCACGGCCCACTATAATTAATAACGAGCTTTGTTTCATGGCTCGATGTACTTATACGGGCATTATTTCATGGCCCATTTTAAGTATCTGGCATTATTTCATAGCCAGAGTTGACCTCAGTAGACATTATTTCATGGTCTAAGGGTCTGAAAAGGAAAATCTGTAGGTAAAACTGAAATATATATGAAGATTTGTTAAACTCAAATTGAATACTTAATGATATTCACATTTTAGGTTATTCGCTGTTATTGCCAGACGATTTGAGAAAGGATATCAGAAGAGATGTCACAGAAATACTGATAATCCATGTCTCAGTGACGCCATCTAGCATAATATAGCAAAATTAGCAAAGTTTGACCAGGTACACTCTTACCGACATAAACCTTTGATTAACAACTGTCAGATAGTTTGACTTATCTATGAAAGTTATTTTAATTTATCGAAATATTCGGTAATTTATAAAATACTAACGAAATAAGCCAAAGTTAGGTCCAGTCGTTTTACCATAACGAGATTTGGAATATTGTATTTCTCAAATCTGCATTTTTCTTAGAAAATATGTTTTTTTTTTTAGTGGATACGAATGCGACTTGACATGCAGACGTACAACACTAGCTCAGAAACTAGTCTGAGCGACTTCTACCCACTAGGACCTATTTATCGGATTACGATTTTGTTCGCTTTATGTAAATAATTTTACGGCTTGCAGTATTAAAAGTCAACCAGGCCTTAATTTTGTCACAAGTTGAAACAGCTGTCAAATAAGACTGGCTAGCATCCAGGGGAGTATCTTCAATTAATTTCTATTGGGTAAAATTTGTAATTTGTGACAGGTCTTGACTGTTAGAAAAAAAACAGAAAAGCCGTCTGTCAGTTCGGATATAGGCTAGTGACAGTAAGAAAAATACGTTATAAATTTTAGTATGTAGAATGGTTGCGAGCTAAGCTAAAAGTATCAAAGTTCAACTTAGTTTTATAAATGATTTTAGGTTAAGTATTAAATATTTTTAAGCAATAATTACATAAAATAAACCAATTGAACTTGAATCGAACAAGTGAAATTGAATGCACAACAGAGCGCGATACGTTACGACTAAAGACGATGAAGTCACTCGAGCCGCCATTACTGTGTGCCCCGTTTTGACTAAGTATAAAAATTAAATTGAGTTTTAAATATTCAAAATTATTTTTGTTTTAATAAATGATTTATGTTTTAAGGTAACTAGACTGCAAGGAACTTATTCGGTTTCCTAAAGAATTGTCAACTAGCCTGTTCAGCATTCACTAAGCTTGGACCCGATAGTCTAATATCGAATAGAACCTCTGGTGGTGTTCGATGTATGTCCTTGTTAAACGTGTTGTTCATGCCCTATTGAACATCAGCTACTTGGATACTCATTCCATTTATTTTCAGGGGAGCCAACACACTTCATCTTACAATTTGATTTAACGTCATAAAACTGAGGATCTTTTAGAATAGAATACCCACTCTTTATTATGTACACCATACGAATTATAGATATACCTAAATGTAGAAACGACAATAAATGCTAATTTTGTTGTTGTGTTCATAATGTAGAATTCCAACTATCCCGACCATACTATCATGAGCCTGCTGCAGGGATGATGACCTCATACAATCCCATTGCTACAAGCTTACCTTCGGAGCAACAACTACTTGAGTTTAATATTACTAAATAATTTAAGTTTATTTATTTCGTAATCAACAGTTTTTAACACATCCATTTTAGAGGCTTTCTTTAAAATATGGAGATATAGATATACCTGTAACAGAAGACCTCCCTCTTCCATGACTATGTGTATACAAACAAAGCCTGTTTGTTAATGACAGAATCAATAACAAAATAAGTACAAAGAGATTTAATAATTTAATATAGTAGGTACATACATAGTCACATTACAGGTATTTAATCCACCATAAGAAAAACCTTGCAAAAACGCGTTCCTATTCTAACTACGGGATCCTAAGTCGCGAACCCAGTTGTTCTGACGACAACAGTGCCAAGAAGCCGCACATTGTGTGTCAGAAGTGTAGTTCCGATCACACTACTTCGCGCACTCTTCGGTGGCAATCGGAGGTTCCGAAACACTACGTTAGCTACGGTGCATGGTGAATCTTTTTCTTTTTTTTTTTTTTTTTTTGAACGAGTTATTACCGGGGCAAAAAGAGAAAAATGCGTAGGCGAGAACTAGATGGAATGAGGTGTTTTTAACCTTTTGCATTTGATTATTTACTCGTATAACATCATTTTAGAATAAATTTTAAATTGGCTGTTTTTCAGAAATAGAACTACATATAATCGATAGTACCTATTATAGTATTATTTCTGTAAAACATTGATAATTTTATTTTCATAGATGATGAATGACTTAGTGAGGTATTAAATTTTGATGTAATCTAGGAGTTTATGAGAACTGAACAATTTTTTTTTGGCTTGTCTGCTAGGAAAGTTGTAGCTTCGCTACTCTGCCCCCGATAGTTAAAAAGACGTATCTAACAAAAAGTAAAAACGGAGAAATAAATGTTTTAATGAATGAAACGGGAAATCGTTTGCTGTCTTCGAGTAAATTAAAATATTTACATACTAAAAGTTGAAAATAATGACCACTATAATAGACTTTAACTTGGTTTAATAATAAAATGAATTTATTAAATTATAATAATAAAATTAAAGCAAAAACTGTTTCATCTTAGCAAAAAAAATGAAGAAAAATATTACATACTTAATTGAATAGACGTAAATGGCTAGATGCGTCCTTTAAATTTCAAACGCTTTTGGCTGTACTTTTCTTCTAAGTATTAAGTTTATCTATCTTGTATATGATTTTAATACAAATGGGCGCATAAAGGTATTTACGCCTTTTTTCTTAAGAATTAGAAAGTATGTAGATATCCCTTGGCTAAGATAAAATGTTTATGAAATTATTTAATAATCCTTTTATCTAAGGTAGTATGTCTGAAATAGTACAGTAGGTTCGTTGTTATCATTATAAGCCATAGTCTAATTTATTATTTGTAAATAAAACAAAATCGTTAAAGTCAAATATTTATTTTAAAATCTTTTGACCCACATAAACAAAAATGCTATCCATGGCACAGTAAATTATAATGAAAATCAGAACTATGTATTAAACTTGAGCAAATTTTAACTTAATCAGTCTTAAATAGATACAGATCTATTTTAATTATCTCTTAAATCTTTATTATAACAAACACGTCTTAAAAAAATAACATTCTTAGGCTAATAATCCCATTACTTTAAGTAGTTTTCAAAAGTAGTTTACAAACAATATTTTGATAAAATTATGTGACTAAAATATCAAAGTGAAAAACATTATAAAATCAATATCAAATAATTAAAAAATCAGCAGTCTTAACTGCCTCTAGATTCTCTTAAAATCTAACTTTAACGTAAGATCACAGACAATTTATCAATCCTTGGACAAATCTTAAAAATAAGTTTAGTACAAAATTACTTTTTTGAAAAAATGTTGTGTAACCTAAAAAATCTAAACAGATAGCATTAACCAGCGAAGTAAATGTAGTTTCACTACACCCAAAGAAAAAGAGTTGCTGTTGCTTTGTGTGCCTATTTGTCAACATCTTCCTCATATTCATTAATCAAATCGACAGAGTTATCATTAACTGGCAAATTTCGCCAAAACGCCCTTCGGTTCTCTGGCATAAGATAAAGTAACTGATTGATTATGTCAGATTTTCGTTTTTCACTAACTCCTCTGAATTGAGTTTTTATTACTGGTCTTGGAATGCCAATTTTAATATTTTTCACTCTCAGGAAGTCCAGTTCTCTTTCTATGCCATCAAAATCAGTTCTGAATGCCATTGTATTATTTCCCCTTCGAAAAGTGACTTCGCACATGTTACTCAGATATACTCTTGGTATCATATTTTGAAGTTTGTAGGAGGAAGAGCAATCTTCAAATCTAAAAAAGTCGCTGACGACCATTTTCTTTACAGTGATTTTACGATGAGTATCAGAAACCGCGTGATGGAAGTCTTCAAAGTCATATATTCTTTTCTTCTTTTTGAGTGACAACTCGACCTGGTGATGAAATTCATCCGCTGACATGTAAGTGTGTCCTACTTCCAAATATTTCAGAGTGATAGTTTCCAAATTTACATCGCTTGAGTTTATCAGATACAATAAATAGGAAAAAAGACTCCAGTTCTTGTTTTGAGCGGCACAGTTATCAAGCCAAAGTGTTATGTGCTTGACATCACGATAATGCAAAAAAAAGGCTCGGAAACAGCTTATGATGTCCTCTTTTTTCCTGCCAGCAATTGCTTCGTGCCAGATACAAGCAAATGTGTCCCTCGCTCCTCGAAATTTCTTGTCTCCAAGAGGTACGAAACTCTCATTAAATAAAATCAGTCTTGGGCAAAATATAGCAACCTTGAATTCATCTAGACGAGGGCACATTATAACCTTTTCTAGGTCTACTGAGTAATACATAGCGTCACTGGTTTGGTCTTGCACACTCATTTGACGAGATTTATCTTCATCGTATTTCTGTCGTGCTAAAATGTATCTTCTGTGATGTAATTCGTATTCCTTACATTCGGTGCAGTTTCGATGACGGATCTCCATAATATCAGGGTTATGTAATTTATATTTTTCGCATATTTCGCACTCCTCATTGCCTAGTTTTGCGAAAGAAATATTAAGTTCTTTAATAACTCGTCGGTAGTGATCGTAAGATACACAATCTTCGGGAGCGGATTGCTCAGTTATACATATTTTTTCACAAAAGTCTTTGTACATATCACGAATATTTAGTTCTGACGGTAAATATTTTCGATTGGGTGCATGTACCCTTCTGTAGTGTGATACAGCAGGATGAAAAGAATTAATGTGATCAATGATGGGCTTGTTATCGATCTTTTTAGGGTTAGGATTACTGCCTCGCATATCCGTTATCTCTTGTACTTGCACTTGTTTTAAAGCGTTTCGCAGAACCTTGTCGTTTTTCTTCTCAAATCCAAGGGTTGTCAAAAAAAAAATCTTGCATACCGTTACTTTCTCATTATTTTCATTCAACATAAAATATGTAATAGTTTTTCCTCGGTTAATTACTTTTGAGTTAGTATTTTTTTTTGTTCGCCTGGCCGGTATAGTTTGAGATGTGTTGTTAATTATGTATATGTACTGTTCTCTCCAGGTGAAATTACGAAACTGTTTGTTTATAATACTTCGATGGTTTTCAGATATATTTGAAGAACACTTTTTTTTACATTCTTCGCCACAACCTGGTTTAACGCAATACTTGGTTATAGTCTTTAACTCTTTCTTAGCTTTAGTACGCTCTCGCAATGAAGTATCGTAATGTTTGCGTTTACGTACACTTCCTTTCTTGGTAAGTTGGATTAGATTTTCAGAAGCCTGGTCAGTCTGAGTTTCGGGCGCAAAATCTTCTATTTCAGGTGACTCTGATACGCGAATGTTGTTTTGTTGTGAGTTCTCAATGAAATCTATATCTGAATCAGAGTCGATAACACTACTTTTGTTGTTTTTTCTTTGTGGTGGAATGTAATCTTTATCAACAACTGAATCATCAGAGTCAAATTCACTTACTGTTGAACTGCTGCTGCTGCTGCTGATAGTCGCTGCAGTGGTGGTATTATCGCAGACTTTATCCGGGAAAACACTGTCAGTTGTAGAGACGTGGTTAATTTCTTCACCATGGCTTATTTGGTAAGGGTGTTGGTCGTTGGGATACAGCGAAATTCGCTCTGTATTTTCTACTACAGTACTATTTATACTGTTCGTACTTGTGGAAGCTAAAGCTTTAGTAAGTAACTCAAAGCATCGACCTTTTTTCATGTTAGTTTCACCTGTAACAACAGTTAATTATGTTACAATGCACTAGAAAAAGCGTTACATAGCACGTTAAGTGTTTGCAAGCGATTTAATGCACATCAAACTTTACTTTTATTAAACGAAAATAAATATGATCACAAAAAACACACACCGTTCAATAAGAATAACTCAATAAAAGCTTACTTCAGTTAGTATCACTAATGTATTATAAATCTTATTCAAAGAAGTGATATAATGTAAGTACCTAATAAAAATGTTTATGAATGAAATAATTTTCATACACCTAAATCCGTATGAGGTACTTACTTACTTTAATTCATTAACTTTACTATTTATAGGTACACTAGGTGCATAACTTAGGTATTAGTAAGTAAGACATTGATATTTTTTTTTTCTATCAAACAAGTCTTAAACTATTTGTATTATTATCTGGCACACTACGGTTGAATTAAATTGCACGCACAAACAAACTTTTCAAATAAAAAATACTTACTTTGTTACGACGAATCACGCTGTGAGAAATTGCGCGACCGCAACACGTCGTGCTCCTACAACCTACTCGGGCGCAACTGACATAGAAACTGGTCAGGCACCGTACTAAACATACCCTGCCCGACCCCCGCGCTATCCCCGCTTGATTCACAATTCTAGGAAAAAAAGACGTTTCTGCGCACTTGCGCCTATTTTATTAACTATCATATTCTATTTTTTTATTCAACGTAAAGTAATAAGACGCATATGGCAAATGCGCCTATGCTAAAATAATTTTACGAAGTAAATAGGGCGCAAGTGGTCAGATGTGGTCTTTTTTTCTTAATGTGAAAGTAGTTTTTTTTTAGCGCGTTAGACGCAAATGAGTATTTGCGTCTTATTAACTTCCTCTTAGGAATAGGAACAAATATGCGCCTTTTATATTACTGAACTAAAAATTAAACTATAAAGTATAAGGACATTATCTACATAAATGCGACTTTTTAATTAAGTTTCACATAAATTCGTCTTTTCATCTTCAATCGGGTGTAAAAAAATGAACAGAAGCGCCCTATCTTGTTGTGCTAAAACCGCACTGGAGGAAGTTAGAAAAATATTAAAAATACAGGCAGATGCGCCTTTTTTTTCTGATTCCGGCAATGTATATAACTCAAATCTGGAAAAAATGTTAGATGCGTCTTTTTTCCTATCGGGGGCAGTACTGTTGTACTTGAAGATTATTAAGACTAACTCGAGTCTAGAAGTATATTTTGATTGACACTAAGTATAACTTGAACCTACATTTCGAAATGTTAACAACGTAATTGATGAGCATTGACTTCCAAAATCTTTGAACGTTATGGATAAATCGTTTTTCGACAACGGGGTAGTTTTCAACCGTGCCTACATCACTCCTATCCTTTACTCACGTGACCTTTCTCTCTTCAGTGGTCGGAAGTTTACCATAGCACTGTTCCGCCACATGACCAGCTTGACCTAAGTATTGTAATAAATTGCTAAGTCACGTAAATGATGACGAATATGCCAATTCAATAGATAGCTAACTAAGATCAGTTTTAATAGAAAAATGTTATTACACAGTACCTAGACTGTGTAAACAAGCATATTACAAATTAGAGAAATAATATCCAAGATAAGAATGCTTGGAAACATGCTGGTCCTGCTCCATAGGACAATCTAGATTCTAGAGTCAGACAAAATCAAACTGGTTGCTAATCTAATTTAATCTAATGTTCACCAACTCAACAGCACTAGAGGAGCTCGTGGCTAAGTAATAACAGCCGCACGAGTCAATCCATCAGGCCAAGCTACGCTTGCCCGGGGTTGGTGAGTTATGGGCGATCATCTTTACATACAAAAACTCCTTGGCGCCCCGGAAAGCACGTTTAATCCGTTGGTCCCGGCAGTCATTCGTGGATCTTTTACAGTCGTTACGGGTCGTCAGAAGCCCGAAAGTCTGACAATCAGTCCTACCAAGACGTATTACCCAGTTACTGGGTTGTGGAGGTCAGATAGGCAGTCGCTCCATGTAAAATACTGATATTCAGCTGCATCCGGTTAGACTTGAAGCCGACCCCAACATAGTTGCTATAGGCAGATTAATTAACCGCTTAAGGACGTGGCGGTGAACGGGTACAACAGCAAACCAACTTTGTGCTTTTTAGTGCCCTGATTTGTAAAATGTGTAATGTGCATGACAGCAAATAAATAAATATAATACGCTCGTTGTTGAATTTTGTATTTCGAGCATTTCATAAATACGAAAGGAGTTTGTTATGGTTATCAAACAGCTGGCTCAGCACCTATAATCTAGCCAACCTTTCGTCGATGCCACGGAAAATGCACTCGACTTTATGAAGCCACCTGTCATTGTCTGATCCCGTTTACTTGGGTCAAACTGGGGAATCGTGTTGTTCAGGGAACTTATTTATCTGCACCATCATTCTAAATTTTAAAACAACAAGTTCCGAAAGAGTATAATCCTACTGAAGAAGTCGACTCACCTGTGGTCTTATCTTCAACTGTGGCTTGCACATCTCTCACCATGCTGGCTCGCGGGTGCCGTACTGAGCTACGCGAACGGCAGCTGTTACGACTTCTTGGCGACTTGCAACTCGCACGGCCAGAAGAGACATGTCCTAATGCTCTGCAGGGCAGTCCGCACGACTCGTTGCTCGGCGGCTTGCAGGGCTCGATGCTTGATGGCCCGCAGGGCTCGTTGATCGGTGGCACGACCGGCTTGATGCTCGGCGGTGCGCCGGCTCGATGCTCGACGGTGCGCCAGCTCGATGCTCGACGGTGCGCCGGCTCGATGCTCGAAGGTGCGCCGGCTCGATACTCGACGGTGCGCCGGCTCGATGCTCGACGGTGCGCCGGCTCGATGCTCGACGGTGCGCCGGCTCGATGCTCGACGGTGCGCCGGCTCGATGCTCGACGGTGCGCCGGCTCGATGCTCGACGGTGCGCCGGCTCGATGCTTGACGGTGCGCCAGCTCGATGCTCGACGGTGTTCCGGCTCGATGCTCGACGGTGTGCCGGCTCGATGCTCGGCGGTGCGCCGGCTCGATGTTCGGCGGTCCACTCGGCTCGATGCGCGGCGGTTCGCAGGGTTCGATGCTCGGCGGTCTGCTCGCCTCGATGTTCGGTGATCCACCCGGCTGGATGCTCGGCGGTCTGCTCGCCTCGATGTTCGGTGATCCACCCGGCTCGATGCTCGGCGGTCCGCGGTGGCGTGTATGAAAGTAACATAACAATCGTAATGAGTTAATATTGCAAACACCAAATACCTCCAATGTTGAAACATCCACCTAATATTACACCTCGTGGTTGTACAAAATAAAACTTTAAAGTAGAACAATTGAAACAGACCATTTCCTATTGTATATTTATAGGTCTGTATGCGTTTGCATATGCTTTTCCGGTCGAAGCGTACTGAACGAGACAATAAAAATTTTGTTAATACGTCTGGGGACGTTTAGTGTAGTGTGAAAGTGTTAAGAAAAATTCTAATAGCATAGTTAAGCAGCGTTTTATTACAACACAATAAAAAAAACAGCATTTCAAATTGTTTTTACTTTAAATAAGAATTTCAAATGCAATTTTTCAGCCAAGAACCAAAACAATTGTTAACGTAGGTAGCAGTATATATATTATATTTTTCATTATCATTCATCATTATTTTTTTATCAAGAGGACAAATAAAATATCACAATGGTTTAATACTCAGGCATAATAATAGATAATTAATTAAGGATAGGTACAAAAAATATTTAACTGGCCAAAACAGGAATCTTTATCCCACTTCTGAGATGTAGACTCTGTACTTTTACAGATAATCTAGTAATAGTTTAAATATGAAGAATTAACTAATATTCAGGTTCATGGCTTTCAAAAATAAGGTTTTAGAAATAATAGAAACATGTTAATGTACTTACTTAGTGTATTTCCCAAACACACAAAATCAAATATACTTTTACAATCACCACTCGGTATCCTTGAAACACAGCTAGAGATTAACACTCGTTTTTCGACGACTTATGCACGACTAAGTTTGCAGGATGGGCACGACAACCAAGATGGCGTTTTCCCCCGCCATTCTTATCCCCGCCTTTTTGCGATACGCTGTGATTGGTTAGTCGTGCCATCTACAAACTCAGTCGGTACTAAAATAGTCAATACAATACTTTTAATATTAGAACAGATATAATTTTAACATAGCTAATTGAATAAAATACGATATTATTTATTATTGATAACACTTATATAAATAATTATTATTCACCTTACACAAATAGTTAAAGTATTTCTGCAATGACCTAAAACAATATAGGTAAATAGTACATTTTGATTACAGGAACAACTTGCGACCCACGGATGCCCCTCAAGTTGAAGGGGAAAATTTACAAGTCCGTGATAAGGCCTGTCGTACTTTATGGATCGGAATGCTGGGCAGTGAAGAAGACGGATGAAAAAAAATTGCATGCAGCGGAGATGAGAATGTTGAGATGGATGTGTGGAGTGACGAGAATGGATAAAGTGAGAAATGAGTATATAAGAGGAAGTTTGAAAGTGGCGCCAGTGACAGAAAAGTTGAAAGGAAATCGTTTGTCTTGGTATGGGCATGTAATGAGACGAAACGCATGTGACTAAAAGAATGATGAATATACATGTTGATGGATGGAGAGGCAGAGGAAGGCCAAAGAAAAGATGATAACTCGAAAAACAATAAATACTAATAAATAAATACATATATACATACATATAAACAGAATAAACTTTGTCAAGAGAAATAACGATAGGTAGAGGAGAAAAAGAATCCAGCAAGAATCAGCGCTGAGATGATTCTGCCAACTTTATACGAATATGCGTGAAATACGTTGCATTGTGAACCTAATCGTAGTGCGATATGAACCAGTTTTCGAGGAAGTGTATTGAAAAAAATATTACCTACATTTAACTTTTTTTTAAAGCTCGTTGCTAAGTAATAACAGCCCCAAGGGTCGATCCATCAGGTTAAGCTACGGTTGCTGGGGTTGCTACGTTAATGGGTGACTATTTTTACATACCGAGACGCCTCCGTGCCTCGGAAAGCACGTTAAGCCGTTGATCCCGACTGTCATTCGTGAATCTTTGACAGTCGTTATGGGTGGTCAGAAGCCCGAAGGTCTGACAACCAGTCTTACAAAGAGGCATCGTATTACCCAGGTACTGGTTTGTGGAGGTCAGATAGGCAGTTGCTCCATGTAAAATACTGGTATTCAGCTGTACCCGGTTAGACTGGAAGCCGACCCCAACATAGTTGGGAAAAGGCTAGGCAGATTGACACATTAATTGGCAGATTGATGACATTTTTGTCACGTGTTTTTGTGACAATAAAACAATTTTTCGTTCTTCAGAAATACTATCAATAGTTTAAAGTATTTCTGCCATGAACAAAGTCAATATTGGGAAATAATAGAATACATAGAACTTTTTAGGGTTCCTTACCAAAATTGAATAAAGGAACCCTTATGGTGCGACTCAGTCTGTCTGTATGTCCTTCTGTTACAGCTGGATATCTCAAGAACTACTAATGCTATCAACTTGAAATTTGGAACAGTTGTAGATGACGTTTGCACAACTATTTTGCAAATAAGAAAAAATTATAAAGATATACTTACATTTTTTTGCAACAGGAACTGAAAGGGGGTCTTAAAAATTCTAGGGCCTATGGGGTATCATAATGAAAGTGCGCCGTTTGCATATTCTCAAAAAATATGCTTTTTTTAGGCCGCAAAGTTTTCGACTTTTGATGAAAAATGTAAAAAAAAATACCGTTCTCCCCCGTCCCCTTCTCCTAAGTTAGCATAGAGAAAAATCTGAAATTGATCTATGTGATAGAAGTTTATGTTAACATATAACTCTAAATAGCACACTTTTTCAGAAATCGGAATGAAACCCTCGGTGCGCGAGTCCGACTCGCTCTTGACCGGTTTTTTAAATGACTTGACTCGATGACATTTTTGTCACGTGTTTCTGTGACAATAACACAATTTTTCTGTCCTTTCTTTCATTAAAAAGGACAGAACATAACCATTGTCAATAACACGAAAACATGTAGCACAACAATATTGTGCAACTTTATTTCCAAACAAATACAGGGCAGCGATAAATATTTAAATCATCCCAACCGCTATACCCTATCACTTTCAAACGCTATATTCATAGCCCTACACAAAATCACAGCCCCACAACAGAGGCGACTCGGGTAAACCTTTGACAAGTAATATCTAAGACAACATAATCGCATTATATACCAGCCGTTGCAAAACGTTGTAGACCGCTGAGGCCGGAACTGCGTAATAAATACTATACGGAAGATCATTTGCTTCCTGTACTTCTATCTCTGCCTGTATGTTAACTTTTCACGTTTTAACGGCTGAAAAGTTTTCGATGAAATTGAGGAACTCAAACTCAAACTCAAAGTCAAAGCATTTATTTCAATTAAACCAATTACAGGCACTTTTGAATTGTCAAGGGGTCGGTCAGTCAAAAAGATGAAGCTAGGCGCCCATTCCAAAGCATAGTAGGTACCTATGGAGATGAACGGGCAAGAAACTCCACGGACACTCTTTTAAATCAAGATATGGTTACAAAATAATGGTTACATCATTCATGTTGAAATTTTACATGTGAGAACGATGCAGAACGTTAAAAGCGTCCTTAAAAAAAAAAACAATTCAAATATTTAAATTAAATTAAAATAAGCCGTGGCCGCTAAGGTATGATCAGCCTTCACTGACAGAACACAGGTATACCATAGAAATATAACTTATAGGTATCTTATCTAAGGGTAGACTATGACCTACTTTTTATTCCGGTAGTACTATGGACAAAACTTAAGCATGCTCACTTAAGAAAATATTCCTGTGAGAGCGCAGCTATTGACAAACGAACATTGTGCGATCGAGTCGTGAGCCGTGCATGCGATTATCGCCTTTGAGGTGATCATGCGGAACTTTGGCCCATAGTGCATTTCCTTGGAATAATCTGCGACCTCCACGTGGGCGAAGCCGCGGGCAAAAGCTAGAGGTATTATGTAAAGCACGTACATGTAGTGACTTGGTTTCCTAATGTCTTCAAGTACTAAGCGTGGGTCTTGCGTTCAATTCCCGAGATAAGCATTCTAGTATTGAGTTTTTCTATCAGAAAATCTTAGTAGCAGCCCTGAATCTAGATTTCTATCCAGTTATTGGCAATATGCTTGCGCTATTTTAAATTGGACCATCTCACTCCCTCTGCCCCCTCTGCCCCCTCTGCGGAGAATATACACACGTGATGTTATGTTCTACTGCGATTGAATGTCACTATTTTACGCGGAGCGATTGGCAGCAATAACTGGGTAGTACCGATATTCTAAAGTTCAGACTGTTTCGATCCGTTCTGGTGATTGGATCCGGCAGCCGACGTGCAGTTCGAGGTACAACTCTACAACATTTGACGTCCACTTTGAGTGTACAAAGGGATTTCTATGTGTAAAAGAACTCGTGCACGAATTTACCGCGACTAGTGGTGGTTTAAGGACCAGAGTGGTTGTTTTGTGGCACGAAAAATCACAATCCTTCGAAATGTATGTAGAAATTGATTCTATGATATTCATTAAAAAATTAGGACACACAATGCTTAACATAACATGTCGCCTGTATTCCCCAAAGGTTTAAGCAGAGGTGTACCTACACTGATATCTTTATCTTGGTCCTATTCTTTCTTTTGACAAAGGAGCATCAACAAACAGAACATCGAGAAGAATACAGCTTAGGTGGGCCGCATTTAGAAAAGTTGACGACATTCTATGATCAGCTAAAATTCCACTATATCTGACGTCCCGCCTCTATAACCAGTATTTTCTGCTCACCATGAAGTACGGTGCTAAGACGTGGTCACTCACGCAGGAGGTTGTTTACAGGCTGAGAGTTGCACACAGAGCCATTGAGCGTTCCATGCTTGGCATCAGGCTAATAGACCGAGTTCCAAACGTCGACATCCGAAGACGTACGAAGGTCTTCGATACCGGAAAACGAGTTATGGAACTCAAATGGACTTAGGCAGGACACTTGGCAAGTCGCAGTGATGACAAGTGGAGTAAGGCGTGACAGAGTGGCGTCCAAGGACTGGAAGACGAGATGTCGGTCGTCCGGCGGCGAGATGGGCGCACGATATTGTTGCCATCGCGAGTAAAACCTGGATGAAGCTGGCACAGGAGCGTGGGGATCGGCACATGGAAAGAGAGGCCTATTGCCCGCCCAGCAGTGGGTGAAGTCAGGCTGTGAATGATGATGATATACCTATAGTACACCCACATTTTGCCAGTTATGTGTAAGTCTCTTGTGATAGGGGGCGAGCCTATTGCCATCAACCGGGCATAAATCTAGGCTCCGGGCTGCTACTGAGAAATTCTAGATAGTGAAATCCAATAACACTTTGCCCGACCTGGGAATCAAACCCAAGACCTCATGCTCAGCAGTAGCGCTTGCGACCACTAGACTAACAAGGCTGTCGATTGTCAATTGTTATAAATTACTAGCTGCGCCCCGCGATTTCACCCACGTAGATCGGGATAAAAAATTGCCTATGTGTTAATCCAGGGTACAAGCTATCTACATACCACATTTCATCCAAATGGGTCCAGCCGTTTGAGCGTGAAGAAGTAACAAACATACAAACACATTCACACACACAAACTTTCGCCTTTATAATATTAGTGTGATTAGAATTCCTGATATAATGATATTCCATTAATTAGCATGTAGGTACTTATCATAATGCACCAAAAATTACCAAAACTCACTTACAATTTTTAATATTGTAACCGTAGTTCTCATAAAATAATTCCGCATTACGGAACTGGAAGCTGAAATATAAACACGATTTATTACAGCATTTATGGTGAATAAAAAAGTAAATATTCACAAGAACGGGAGCAACATTTGTATGAGACAAACGTGACTGGAATGACGGTAACGAAGCGAAAACACGGTTGCATACACTCACTAGTTTATTTACAAAAAAATGTTGGACCTAAAGCCCCGTTCAGATGATCTTAGTGCTTATTCCTATGAAATAAAAAAATAAAAGTGTAGATGTGCGTTTGCACTGGCGAAACATTCACAAAAAAACATGTTGAAATCTGCGTTTCCATGGTTTCCTGTCAATGTATCAACTCGCGTTCGCAACACAACTTGTTGACGCGTTTGTTTGACGTTTCATAACACTACATGTTTCCACCACATTTCAAAACAAATCTTGACATCTGTCTTAAAACTTACTTACGTGCAGTGTGAATGCAAATTCAACAAAAAAAATGTGAGATTTGTTTCACATGACAAGTATCGAAACATCTCATGTTGAATGTTTTCTAGTGCAAACGCATAGTAAAAATAAAATGTCAGTACTTGTTGCAGCAATAAGGGTGACTGTTCGTCCACCGCACCAGAAACGGGACGTCATCGAGAAAACAGACGACGGCGCCGAAGTAGCGACAGTACATTTACTATGGCGCCGTCTTCTGTTTTAACCGACGAAAAAAAGGAGGAGGCTCTCAATTCGACACGTATATTTTTTTTTGTGGTATTTTTTTTTATATATATATGACCACGCATACCTTTTTACAGAGTCGTCCGATTTGATTTTTTTTGTTTTATTCGAGAGCATATACCTCAAAGTTGGTCCCATGTAAAATTGATTAACTTTGCTTGGGTAGTTTTTGAGTTAGCTGCAATAATACGTATTTTTTCCCCACTTTTATATGGATGATGTTTTAGTTTCTGTTGCAGGTAGTGGAATTAGACTTTGTGTGGGGTAGGTACGACAACTAAAAAGTGAAAAATAAAAACTTTTTTACAAAAAATACAACCGACTTCCAAAAACAACACTGCAAAGTGAAAAATAACTTTAATTTTGGAAGTCGGTGGCAAAAAACGAAAATACATAAAACCAGACACCAACTTCCGAAATTAAAGTTATTTTTCACTTTACAGTGTTGTTTTTTGAAGTCGGTTGTATTTTTTTGTGAAAAAGTTTTTTCTTGTTTCCGGTGCGGTAGACAGTGTTTGCTACAAAATAGTAGCACTGTCAAATTGTTACCATTCATTTGCGGTTGGCTGTTGTTAGCAGTACCTGCCTGAAAAAAAAATAGTTCATACCACCGTACCTAATACGCGACATTGCTGGGTAGAACAAAAGTGGTACCGGTGAAATCATAGAGACCAGATACTTTTTAACATTGCCTGTAAAGCACAGATGGAATGCAATGCCGCATAGTGTGATGCACTTACGTGCCAAATGAACGTGTTCTACGAGTTTTAGAGTCAATACCTAAGCAGAGATATAGATGATTTCCAATCACTCAATTTTAGACTTAAAATAATACCTACCAATCAATCTGCCTAGCCTTTTCCAAACTATGTTGGGGTCGGCTTCCAGTCTAACCGAATGTAACTGAATACCAGTATTTTACATGGAGCGACCACCTATCTGACCTCCACAACATAGTAACTGGGTAATACGATACCCCTTGGTAAGACTTTCGGGCTTCTCACGACCCGTAATGACTGTCAAAGATTCACGAGTGACAGCCGGGACCAACGGCTTAACGTGCTTTTCGAGGCATGGAGGAGTCTTGTTATCTAAAGATGGTCACCCATCCATGGACCAACCCCGGCAAGCGTAGCTTAACCTGATGGATCGACCCGTGCGGCTGTTATTACTTGGTAACGAGCTCCTCTAAAATAATACCTACCCATAATACCAATAATTTCATACGTATTACATTTTTCGAAACCAGAAAATTATTTTTAAGTGACTGATAACAACATTGATAAAAAGTTGCAAAATAAAAAAAAAAATTGATATTTTAGTTTTGCTCGAAAAACGATACTACCAATTTTTTCGGCAACAAAAGACTTAGCTACCACTCTCACGAAAAAAATAGTAATGTCCCATTTATTATGGGACAACATAGCCACTTCTCCGTCAAGACACACGCTCCGGTTGTTTAGAATGTCCGGAAAAGAAGCCACTTTGTGTGCATACAGCTATCGTGTTGAGCCACTCTGTGTGTTGTCCTCCCTACAATAGAGCGACTTGTCTACGCTACGGCTAAATGTGGTTACAATGGAATTGAAGGATGTGTCGTAGGTTTTTTGACTGAGATTTATAGGTAAATAAATATTGTTTTGTGCGTTAGTTATTTTAGAACTGATACAAAAAAAAAAAAAAAACCAAAGCCTTTGCCTGCTTACACGACTGTGACGAAGCCCAAAAGGAGGAATGCTATGTTTATTTAAAAAAAAAAAAACATAATAGTTGGTGTAAGATACTAGGTTCCATTACTAGTGAAGGACATCACGTAATATGCATTGCTAAAAACGTTGGAAAATTTTAGGCTTCAGTCAGTAGGTACCCGCCTTTAAAACATACTCGTAAACTGAATAAAATACTTGACTAGCATAATCTGAACCCGCCATAACAGATGTAAATATAATAGCTGGATATTTTTTTCGTCCCTTTTTTACGTTCTATTTTTATTTTGAAAATAGAAACTGACTTGACATTCTACAGCTTGTGCAGCTTCATATTATGACGTTTATCTTCCGCCATTATTGAATTTCCTATGACATCAATGGCGCAAGAGTGCTTGATACTGTCTTTATTGTCATTAAAACGATGAACACAAATTCTTACATAAGTAGGTAAACCAATTCTTAACTTATTTCTGTTTATTATTTTAGAATGAACGGAAAAAGAACATTAAAAATCTCAATCTTACATAATTATTTAGGAAATAAAAACGCTACTTTTTCCTCTATCGTAGAATAAAAACATCAGCAGATTCGCAGATCGAATTAATTTTAAGGCGGGTATCACATACGCCGCGAAACCGCATTACTTTAATTCCACTGACTCGCATGATGTTTCGCTACTCAAATCGCGATTCCAGTAGCGCAAAATCATAAGGTTTCGCGGTTTCGCGGCGGAGGTGTGATGTGATACTCGCCTAACGACGTCACATTTCCACGTTTCTGTTTGTCGCAGCTCCTCTTCGCGCATGGAGAGCTTCACTCAAACACAAACATGACTCGAGTTTTTTTATAATTTTTATCGTACATCAAAAGTAGGAGGCTGCAAGCAATATTTTCCAGAATATTCGATATAATTTTGTTCATTATTTTCAACTGAAATTGTGCGCTAATGGGCTTCCTACAGATATACTGGTATTTGCTTTAATGATCGTGTTCGACGTTCGGTTAGCAGGAAAGTGGTTTTTGTTTCTGAATTTTTATAGACATTTTTAATTTGTTCATCATCAAAATTTGAATGGATGGTAATGCGATATGGATGTTTTTGTCCATTCATTCAAATAAAATGTCTGAATAAATGGGTAGCTGTCTAAAATTAAGAGGCGTTCCTTAATACCAGATTTTTTTATTTTATTACTATACAAAAAAGTTTCATGTAATGCCTGCGACAAGTGAGGTTGAGTCGATCATTGCACTTATTGACGGTTTTATTTTTTTGTTTTCTTTTAATAGGTATTCTAGTATTTGTATTTTATTTTATTCCCCTAGGGATTTATACTCGCAGTTATCCGTGGATGTATCCGTGGCATCACACAGGCCCTATCAGAATACCAGCGTTGTGGTATTTAGTTTTTAAATATCGCAGCTTTATGCTGAGATAGGAGCCTTTTTGGCCTCCCACAGGTCTTTTTTTTTGTTTTTGTTTTTTAATGTTTATTTTGTTACTTTTATTTATGCTCATTCATATCTGTATTTCCTGTGCGTGTCCCAAATAAAATATTTTTCTTTCTTTCTTTTCTTTATATTCTTTTGTAGTATTTGCCTTATGGCATGCAACCTTAAAGGTATCTTTTTGACTTTTAGATCGCGCACACTCTGTCACGGACAAAGCCAGGCATTAAGCTATTGTAATACTAGCTTACTATACAATGGTAAAAGCAGGACTTTGGCCAGTTTTATAATCTACAAAGTAATTCCAATTTTCCCAAAACAAAAAATGTTTGTGGCTTTGCTCACACTGAGGAAAATCCCGCGCGAGACGCATGACGCGACCTCCTGCGTCGATTGTTTTAATGATCAGGAAGTCACGAGGCAAAGATCGTTGATGTGGCTCAAAAGTCTGCCCAACTTAAATGTGACTGGGCAGGACATATCTGCCGCATACCGGACTAAGTGTGGGCCCAGGTAGCACAGAGCTGGTGCGCTGAGACAGTCCGGCAGGACTGTGGCAGGCCCCGCAGTAGATGGTGGGATGAACTGGACAGATTCCACCAAAACTGGAAGAAGGTCGCGAGGGCTCACAAACATGGAAGGAGTGGAGGGAAAGCCTTTGCCCAGGAGTGGAACATAAAAAAGTCACGTAATTATTTGCACTGGTTTGAACACCTCCATTACAAGTTTAAAAAACCGGCCAAGTGCGTGTCGGACCACGCACAATGAAGGGTCCCGTAGTTGGGATGAATTTATCCCAAGAACAAACGTAACATTGTAGTTGAAAAACATGTTCTCTCATACATTCCAACTGTAAATGTAAGTTGGTTGACTATTACTCGTAAACTTGAAAAGTCTACTTAGTTGTGATAGTTTTCCTTTTAACACCGTTATAAATACTACTACCGTGAATTTTTTCACCCATCCATAACTAACCGTTTAGCTGGCCGGGGGGGTACACTTGACTAACAAAAATTAGTACTGTATAGTTCAATATTTCAGAAACGGATCCCTAAATCGAAAAGTTGTTTTCACAAACCCGTAATATTTTTGAAAGACTCATCCAAGAACACCCCACACCATGGGGTAGACGAGAAAAAAAACATCCCCACTTTTGGTGTACAGAAGGTACTCTAAAAAGTACCCTAAGTACCCTAAAAACAATTTTTTCATGATTTTTGTTTACCACTTTGTCGGCGTGATGAATATGTATATCGCTTTTTAGTATATAGGTATATAGCTTTTTAGTACGAAGAATCTCTGAGCTAAGCTGCGGACGGACGGACAGACGGACGGACATAGCGAAATTATAAGGGTTCCTTGTTGACCACGGAACTATAAAAATCAGTGCGAACGAATTTCATCCCGCATCCCACGCGGCATTATGAAAAATGCTATGAAAGTATTTTCTAAGCCATACTTCCATGATAAAAAAATCGGTTCATCACAAAAGCTGAAACCTAGATGGAGCTCAAATCCTAACTAATATAAACCCGAAAGTCTGTTTATTTGTTTGTTACTCAAACATCCCTCGACGAAGCGATGGATCGTAATGAAATTTTGGGTGCGGGAATGTAAGGCTGAGGGAAAAGGTCTGATATACCCAAATATTCAACCTGCGTCCCGGCGGGATATTTGTGTCTGACCCGTTTTATATGAGATTGCTCTTGGAGACAAGATATTAATACTAGAAAAACTTAGTATTAAAACTAGGCTAGATATAGCTTCTAAAAGTATTTCTATGATTTGGATGGTAAGTTTACATAAGGAAAAAGTTGACTGGTTTATTTGCGTTCACAAAAAGTTTTTCGTAATATTAACTATGAAATTGCTGTTTTACAAAAAAAAATCAAATATTTTTTTTTAAAAGGAATATTGTCGGTGCACTTTTCGGTTGGTGCCATTTTAATGAAAGTTCGTTGATGCCTCTGCAATACAAATTCTGGGGACGGGAATCGATGAATTCTTTAAAGGCGTTTTTCACCTTTTCGTTGGATTTAAAATTTTTCTCCGGGCTCATTGTTGAGATCAAAATTTCAAGAACGGAAGCGATCAAAACAAAAACGCACCGTGCTTTCACTTGCGGTACCTTGTCCATACACGTCGTTAATATTGCGTGCTGTTTATGCTGCGTTGGTGCCACGATGGAACTCGTGTTCGTTAATAGCGCGCTATTCAGATTTTTCCAAGTTTACAGAAACATCGATATCAAAGAAAAATCGAACGGCGGGAAAACAAATGAAAAACTGTTTTTTTTTTTTAAATATCATGCTATATTATAAAAATAATTTGAATTTTGAATTCTAAATAGTATGAAAGATATTGATCTTCACACTAGCCGGTCTCAAAAATCGCCAATCTCATAGGTAAACACCTATTATTTTTGTAGGCTCTTTTGTTTAACCAATGCTTGGATATTTAATCACCGGTTTACTATGCACACATGCGCAGGTAATTTTAGTTCATGAAAATTCAAATCACAAATGAAGGATGAAAGAAAAGTAAAAAAAGACATGGTTTATGGTTAATGAAGCACAAACCTACATAATTCACGCCTTCTACCCATGGGGATAGGCAGAAACTACAGAACGCCACTTAGAATCCTTACATACTCCTTTTACTTTCTACAAAAACACGTGCGTGTAAAAAGATAAGTTATAACTCGAAAAAAAAAATATGGATCGTAGTGATTGGCTAGACACTAAGTTTAGTCCTATTTTTTTTGGCTTGGCACTGTTGCAAGCTTTCAACATTTAATTTAATATTTTTACATTGTAACACAGTTTTACTGTCTTATTGACACTTGACAGTTGACAGTTCATAATCATATATCAAGTATTTTCAGCACGCTTAGTATGACCGCCATAGAAAGAGGTTTTGTCGACAAAAGAATAGACAAAATGAGAGATTGCCATGCTTAGACGCGTAGAATGCGTAGAAATATTTCTACTATCTGCCATTTTGTCTATTCTTCCGTCGACAATATCTGTTTCTATGGCGGTCATGCTAAGCGTGCTGTTTGTCATATATAAGTGGGTAAAATAATGACTTGTTCTATAAACTCAGCGCTAGTAACATGTGATATTTTTATTTAAATCAAGCCTCCCTTCATTCGAACCTAAAAACCCAAAAGTACAGTCCATTATCATGGCCGAAGCGTCGTGCAGTGTTGAGCAGTGTACTACGCCAGCACCACATCCGCCGACGCCCGCAACAGGCATGTCAGCAAAACTACAACCATAGCCAAAATCACAAGATCATCTCTATTATCTACCGATATCAACCGTCAATTATCTGACAACTATAAGTGAATTCACATCGCGAACTCACGTCCTGTCAAATTACGGACAGTCCCCGAAAAGAGGGTGTTGACAACACTGGCTGCTATATTAAAAGTCCCAACTCAAGAGCTGGAGCTGTTATTACGCTTGTGGTTGCGTCAGCTGTCTCTCGACCCATGTTAGAAACGAAGGTATGCGTTCCCTGCTTATAAAACCGAATCAACAAGTTTAGGTAGTGGTTTTGTTTAATTTATGTTGTGTTATTTAGTTAACAGTTGTGCTCACAGCTCGAGAGAACTTTTTATGCATTTACCTAGCTAAAAAAACACGCAAATAAATTTAAAAACACGGAAATCGGATGGAATAAATATGTTTGTTAATTTTTTGATCACGATTTTTTTGTAGTCCTAACTAATATTATAAATGCGACTGTACCTAAATTTGTTTGTTTGTTTGTTACAATTTCACGCCTAAAAATCAGTCTGAAATTTTGCATACACATTGTCAGGTGTACAGAAACTGATATAGGGTACCTTTCATCCCGAAAAAAGTGTTCCTGAGGAAAACAACAATAACGTTCTTATAATAATAGATGGTACCACGTGTCTTTTGAATCATGATTGAATGATGACCTATATGTTTTAAGGTTTAAAATGCATGGTGTGTTAGTTCTTAACATGAAACATAAATAAACTCACTTACCACAGTACAATTAAACTATTAACTGAGTAAAACACTTTCACACTCGACCGACCGAACAATGACATGACAGAGAAAAAAATATTTTTTGATGTCATAGACGAGTCTGAGTCAGTGTTGACGTATCTTAAATCGTTCGGAAATAGATAACGCATCAAATTAAATACATAGAATTCGATATTAGTGCTTAATAGTGATGGAACAACGTTAATAATAAAAAAATATTTTCTTGGTATAGAACTCACACCACGTACAATATTAGGTAAAATGACTCCACGGACCCAATTCACACCGCGCTCGCGTGGGCGGATATATATTACGAAAACTCATTTCATTAAAAAAATACCATTCCATAGGAAGAACAGATTCAGTAAGCGATGATAGCCAGCATACAATAATGTTTTTCTTCATTATTCAATAATACTTACAATCTGTTTATAAAGCCTATTCTTTTGACACGTATCAAAAGATATTAGGTCTTTACCTATGAAATTGCCGTTCTGCAGTACTGGCCATTTCAAATCAAAATAATTTTTGTTTGGCTAAGAATTCTAATTTCAAATTAATTTTATTTTAAAAACATGGATTTTTTTTTCCAAAAGTAGTCATTTGTTTATTGATTAGTGTTACATTTTCATCGCATTTCAATCTTTTTCGTCATCATGGATACGTTAAAAATTCGAGTAATTATGGAATACGAGTACCGTCGTGGCAGCAACGCGGCACAAGCGGCACGCAACATCAACGACGTTTACGGAGCTAACACTTCAAACCAACGCACCACTTGTTATTGGTTTGCTCGCTTCCGTTCTGGAAATTTCGACCTGAAAAATGAACCTCGCGGTCGTCCGAAGACTTTGGTCGACAATGACGAATTAAAGGCGATTGTGGAAGCTGATGATACACAATCTACGGCTGAATTAGCAGCAGCTTTCGACGTTAGCGTCAAAACAATATTGGTCCATTTGCGTCAAATTGGCAAGGTAAAAAAGCTTGACAAATGGGTGCCCCACGAACTCAATGATCGCCAGCGCGAAGTACGCGTCGAGACGTGCCTTGCACTGCTCAACAGACACACAAATGAAGGAATTTTGAACCGCATTTTTACCTGCGATGAAAAATGGATTCTGTTTGATAACCGCAAGCGCTCAGCAAGTTGGTTGGATCCTGGTTCAGCACCTAAACAATGCCCTAAACGAAAACTTACCCCTAGAAAAGTGATGGTCACTGTTTGGTGGTCTAGCGCCGGTGTGATTCATCACAGCTTCTTACCAAACGGGGTGAGCATTACTTCAGATGTGTACTGTGAAGAACTGAACACAATGATGGAGAAGCTGGCACATCTCCAACCAGCATTGGTCAATCGCTCATCTCCGCTGCTCCTGCACGACAACGCGCGACCTCATACTGCACAGCAGACGGTCTCCAAGTTGCAAGAACTGGGGTTGGAAGCTCTCCGTCATCCGCCCTACTCACCAGACCTTGCGCCTACAGACTACTACTTTTTCCAGAATTTGGATAACTTCTTGGCGGGAAAAAAATTCAATACCCGAGAGGCAGTACAAAATGCCTTTGAAGAATTTGTTGCCTCTCGTCCAGCTGATTTCTTTAAGAAGGGCATCAATAAACTGCCACTGCGTTGGCAAAGATGCATTGATTGCATGGGTTACTTCGATTAATACAAATAAAAAATGCATGAAAAAAATTCGTTTCAATTTTTTCATACAAAACGGCAATTTCATAGGTAAAGACCTATTATTACATGTTTGTTATATTCATCACACGCAAATAAATCCTATGAATTTTTGTTTCATTCACCGTTTAAAACGATCAAATCAATTGATGTCACCGTGCCATAAACTAAAGCCTTCTGACAGTAAGTCTTCCCTTCAACGTCAAAAAGTCTTTAATGAACCACCCACTGATCCAAGTAATCTACGACTCGATGAAAATGTAACGGTTTTCATTCGAATAAATTGACAAAATGTAGGTAAACAAACCTACTGTCCATTTATAGATAGGTACCTATAAATGGACAGTAGGTTTGTTTCGTGATTCCATGGTTGTTCCAATAGTAAAATAAATTAGTTCTTAAAAAATACAAAGATAAGTTTAGGGTAAACAAAAAATTATAAAAACACGATGTCCATTTATTTTTAGAGACAAATTATCCATCATTTCACGTGGGAGTGAACTGTTCACGTTGAGCCCTGACTTCTTCGAACAGGATTTTTTTTATGTAAGTAATTATTTACAAAGATATTTTTTTTTTTACAAGATTAAGCTAAATCCAATGGGAAACAAAAATAAATAAAGATAGAAATTATTATATTGACATAGGTAAGGACAAGGTAACAAGGTATTCGAAAACAACGAAAAACGGTACTAACAGAAATTTAAGTGATGGACTGATACTTTACAAGATATTAAGTGACAATAGACCAATATAAGCTGACCTCGTATTTATTTAAACAAACTCAACTCAAACTCTTTCTTTTCTTTTTTTTTTTTAATTTTTTTATTATTATTGAAACTCATAACTAGGCTTAGGTCAGCTCAAGGTCAAAGTTTATCATCGACGTGCGATCGACTGTACCTATGTCACAGCCAACTAGCTTAGTTAGCCAAGCCTTTTAACTAAAGGGCACCGTTTAACTAGCGGCTTGAATGATTGTCAATTATAGGTGAGGTTGGAACTGTAACCAAACACGTGCGAGCCGAATTGGTCGCAGTAACAAGCCGGGGCACTTCGACCAAGTGGGGTAGGTTAGGTTAGAACTGTGACAAACCGCGCGCGAGCCGAGCAAGCGAAGCGAACGGTGCCGCGGCAACGGCTAACGAGCGCTACTTCCGAAGGCTAGGCTGTCAACTAAAAGGCTAGGCTGCGACACCACCACGTGATTTTAGAAATAGTACATTTTGATACAAGTGGAGAAATTTTGTTATTGCATTCGAGGCGGAATTAACACCCGAGACGTAGGTGAGGTTGTTTTTGAGCCGAGAACTGCAATAACAAATGTCCACGTGTATCAAACGACGTTTTTCAATACACTTTTGAATGAAATAATATAATAACGAAAAATATTTTTGTCATGAATCATTAGGAAACTATGATTTAAATTTTCTTTTTTTTTCCGCGCTTTGCTTTCACCAGGTTGAAGGAGAAGCAAAGGTATAAAGCCGATTAACAGCCTAATATGAAAAATAGAAAATTCAAATATTTTTGAGTTTAGAACACACATAAATGTTTATTTGTTGATAAACGTTTTTTTTTTTTATTGTAATAATCATGGTTTTTGATGATATTCTATTTATAAACATTATTTAAATATTCAAAAAATATTAACGCCGTAAAGATGCATATCTCTTAGAAAAAAAGATTCACCTCCGAATAGGTACGGTGTGAATAGAAGCATTGAACCAATTTGGACTAAATATAGGTATACTCGTAAGTTATCAGTGACAATTTTCATTCCCGCACACGCGTTGGAAAATGAAAACGCGCTCACGTGTGAAATATTATATATTGCATTGTCAACCTAATCGTAGTGCGATATGAGCCAGTCTTCGAGGAAGTGTATTGAAAAATATATTTCACTATCACCTAGCACCTAGCTTCTGACGTTTCATAAGTGCCCATGTAGGTTTATGTGAAATAAAATATTTAGATTTTTTTTTATTGATCAAGACTTCGGCAAATGAGTTGAGATTTAGTAATAGTGATCAATATAATTGTTATAATTAATCCGCCTAGCCTTTTCCTATGTTTGGGTCGTCCTCCAGTCGGACTGGATCCAGCTGAATACCAGTATTTTACATGGAACGACTGCCTATCTGACCTCCTCAACCCAGTTACTGGTTAACGCGATACCCCTTGGTAAGACTGGTTGTCAGACTTTCGGGCTTCTGACGACCCGTAACGACTGTCAAAGATCCACAAATGACAGCCGGGACTAACGGCTTAACGTGCTTTCCGAGGCACGGAGGAGTCTCGGTATGTAAAGATGGTCACCCATCCACGGACCAAGTCCGGTAATCGTAGCTTAACCTGATCGATCGACCCGTGCGGCTTTCATTACTTAGCCACGAGCCCCTCCGACATGTTGTTATAATATGCACAATCCTACTAATATTATAAATGTGAAAGTTTGTTAAGATGTTCGAATGTTTGTTACTCAATCATGCAAAAACGGCTAAACAGATTTAGATGAAATTTAGTACACAAATAGTTTATAATCTGGATAACACACAGGATACTTTTATCTCAGTAGTGTGTTCCCGTGGGATAATTTTTCGACATCCACGCGGGCGAAGCCGCGGGCAGCGACTAGTAATAAATAATTGCAGAAGGTATATATTATTATTTCTTATAAATAAAAGCCACATGAACGAAAAATTCTGGCGTTCACAAAAGTTTCTCAAAACATCATCTTCCTTTCAAAATTCGACGTAAAGTGTAGGCAATAGGAATAGATTACAAAAATACGACGTTTCACTAAAGAGTTTTACTATAGGTACAGACAACAAAACAGATATCTAGGCAGGACACACTAACATATTTTTATGTGTATTGCTTCATGTTCAATTTTATATACAACATTAGTTTAAGTATATGCGAAACCCGAAACACGTGTCAAGTATTCTTATGTAAAGAATCTATGTACAAAATTTCAAAACGTATCATGAAAAATCACAAAGTTATAAGTTTGTTATGTTACCTGATTATCCGTACAAAAACATGATCACAACGCGGCGCCCGCTGTTCGCCCGTGCCTCATGCCGCTATGACTTGCCGTAACTTGTGTAAGTCGCCGTCGCTCGATTTTTGGGGCAAAATAATATAACACGGTATAAAAATCATTAGAATTGATTCAGTTAATTATTCTGAACCAACTATATTCAGGTTTCGCATATACTTAAAAAAAAAACCGGCCAAGTGCGTGTCACACCACGCACAATGAAGGGTTCCGTAGTTGGGATGAATTTATCTTAAGAACAAACTTAACATTGTAGTTGAAAAACATGTTCTCCCATACATTCCAACTGTAAATGTAAGTTTTTACTTACAATATTGATAGATTTACTATGTTATTTTAAAACCACAGACTTCTTATAAGTTTTCCTGTAATCTACAGGTAAAGATCTATTTTCTGTATTTTTTTCAAAATTTTAGGTTCAGTAGTTTCGGAGATAAGGGGGAGGGGGAATGGTCAACTTTCGTCTATTTTCTCAAATAACTTTATAACAATTAATTTTAAAATTACAAAAAAAACATATTTGAGACCCTCATAGTAAGCCTTTTCATATGATTTCATATCCACATGGTGTAGTTTGCAAAACTTTTTTTTTTAATTTTCTTATTTGCCCCCTAAATGTGACCTCTATATTCAAAATTCATTTATTTACTTTACCCGCCCGTGGTTGGGTCATAGAAATTCATATGTGTACCAAATTTCAACTTAATCGGTATATTAGATTCGGAGCAAATTGGCTGTGACAGACGGACAGACAGACAGACAGACGGACAGACAAACACACCAACACAAAATTGTATATTGTCACGACATTGAACGTGAAGACACACTGACATTGATTACACATACACATTATGTTAGTATACCCTGCCTAGATATCTCTTTTGTTGACTGTACGTCCACTATTTAATTTCTGGGTGAAATCCAATTATGTTAGTAGGTGTTATAATGTGCTTTCAACACGCCCCCTGCATTCGTACTAGTTGAAGTGGAAACTCATTACGTCTAAGAAAAATAACTGTGTGTCCTTACAAGGCTTTTGTGGGTTTTTAGAGTTCCGTACCAAAACACACATTTCAGTCTCTAAAGAAGTCGTATCTCTATGTTATTTTTGTGTCCGTCTGTCATGGCGACGTCTTGTTTTCCTTGGTGAACACTTATACAGTTTCAAAATTTGTCTTCCTTAATATTCGAATTCTTCATTCGGCCGTATACTACATAGTGCATGCATAATGTATTACCAGCAAGTGGGTTGCAGTGGTAAGTACGGCTGCAACGCTCCGTGTAAAATATTGATATTCAACCGCATTTGGTTAAACGGGAAGCCGACCCGAACATATTGAAGACATTCCAGAGAAGCGATGGATGTAATTCTCAAGACCCATAGGCCGGGTCTCTTAGTATAAGGGCTTTAAGCCTTTAAGCCCCTTTTGATACGTTTAACAGCATAACACTACTTGAAGAGGAAGAATCTATGAATAAATTTCTTCGACGGTCGTAAACTGCGCAGATTGTAAACACTTTAATTTACAACCTTACATAATTTATGACAACTCCGACGTGGCTAATACCTGTACTTTTATGTAAGGCAATGCAGATTTTTAATAAACTCACCACCATAAGTATACAATTTTGTTGGCGTGAAATTTAAAATCTTATCTTGCATTTTACATTAGGGGAATATGCAAAGAGTGTGTATTATAAGAAATTTTAAAAGCTAGCTCGACTGAACCGTTTAGTGCTGAGGATTAAACGACATACGACACTGAAAGCTCTTTGACACTCAACGAACGAGTAATTGAATGTACGCCCAAAGTAAGTCTCGCGTTTTATACACGAGAGGAAATATCGCGCAGCTGTGGAGGCGGTGGGAATGTTCAATGAAGCGATCGCTTAAGAATTTTAGTTTTGAAAAATTCAGTTTACGTTGGTGGAACTTAGATGGTTATTTTAGAAGTTCGTCAGTTTTGTAGGGCTGAAAATAGGACTTGCTAGCTTTTTAGCATATTTCACTCGATTATATTCTCTATAATCGAGTGAGTAATTTTTTTGATGATTTAGGAAATATATGTGTTGCAAGTGAGAAGACGAATAACGATCTGTATGGTTTATTAAAAAGCGCTGCTTATATACAGTACCAGTCAATATGAATATAAATAAATAGGGTACATTAATAAATTTATTACAATCACAATTCGGTAATGTCGGTAGTACGTGCCGCGCTCCCGTCGTACAACTAGCGCGATGATACAGCCGGGCGTTCGCCTCCTTGTCCTTCGGCTACTCAGTACACGCTGGCCCACGATGGCGCGCGGCCGTGTGATCTCTTCTAATTTGTATGTTGTACGTAAGTATGAGCTGCTACATCATTCCCCCGCTAGTGAAACGTACACAGGGCTTCGACGTCCTTCCTGATTTGGTAACGTATGCGTACGTATCTGTGACTGATGTTTCTGACTCAGTGTTCATACGGAAAGCAGGCTTTAGTCTGTCTATAGTGATGTTGGCGCGTCTATTGCATAACTGGATAGTGTAATACTTGTCATTACGACTGATCACTTCGTATGGGCCATTGTAGGTAGGCGTCAGAGGCTTTCTTGATGCGTCATTGCGTAGGTAAACATGCGAACATTTATGTAGGTCGTCGTGAATAAATGTCGCTCGGGATTGGTTTGATTTCCGTTGCGCCTGGGCCTTCTTTAACACTCCATTCAACTTATTCATGAAGTTTGAAATTGTGTCGCGATGTTTTGTAGATTCTTCATAGAATTCTCCGGGTAATCGCAATGTTTGGCCATATAATAGTTCAGCAGTACTTGCACCAACATCTTCTTTTATCGAGGCGCGCAGTCCCAGCAACACTGTAGGTAGCTCATGCGACCATGTTGTAGTTTTGAGTCTCGCGGTGAGTGACGTCTTAAGTGAGCGATGCCATCGTTCTATCACGCCGTTACACTGCGGGTGGTAGGCAGTGGTGCGGGTACGATGGATTCCCATGCGTTGCATCAATTTATTAAATAGGTCAGACTCGAATTGTCTGCCTTGGTCGGTGGTTATGGTTACTGGGCAACCGAATCTCGCTATCCAACCATTATAGAATGCATTAGCAACCTTTTCTGCGGTTATGTCTTCCAATGGACAGGCTTCGGGCCATTTTGTTGCCCTGTCTATCATTGTCAATAAATATCGATAGCCGTCAGAAATAGGTAACGGGCCAACGATATCTATGTGCACGTGCTCCAGTCTGTTTGCTTGTTGAAAACTTGCTATTGGTGTCTTCGTGTGTTGTTGCACCTTAGCACGCTGGCACGCGTCACACGCTCGAGTCCACACATTTACGTCACTATTCATAGAGGGCCACCAGTAGCGGGCAGTGACTAGCTTCCTTGTCGCCCTTATGCCGGGGTGACTAAGGTCGTGTATTGCTTGGAATGTGGGTTTCCGAAAATCTGGAGCAGATATGGTCGAGCAGTGTTTAATGACATCTCACAGGTAACTTTGGTGGTTGTGTTGGGTATGATGATTTTTTTGAATAGGTATTTTCCTTTGTTTGCTAGAGTTTCCAATTCTTCGTCTTGGTCTTGTTTTTTTGCTAACTCGGTGTAATCCAGTGGTGTCGGGCATGTTATTGTTTCGACACGTGATAGTGCATCTGCGACTTTGTTGTCCTGGCCGGTTACGTGTTGAATATTTGACGTGAACTGTCCGATATATTCAAGGTATCTTGTTCGGCGGGGCGTCTCAGACTTGCTGTTTGACGTTAATGCAGTACACAGCGGTTTGTGGTCCGTGTAAACAATTTAATCTCGTCCTTCAAACACACGACGGAAATGACGTATTGCCATGTAGATTGACAGCAACTCACGGTCGTACGTGCTGTAATTGCGTTGTGCGTCACTGAATTTCTTGGAGAAAAATCCTAGTGGTCTCCACTTGCCGTTGATCTTTTGTTGTATAACGGCACCAGCACATGTGTTTGAGGCGTCTGTCATCAATGCGAAAGGTTCGCTCAGTGATGGATAGGACAATAATGCGCAGTTCTTGATATCTTGTTTGCATTGATTGAATGCTTCTTTTGCCTCTTCGGTCCACTGTATTTTTGTTTTATCGTTCTTCTTGGCGTTGTGAAAGTATTTACTCAATTCCTTTTGATGTTCAGCCGCATGGGGTATACTTGATCGATAAAAGTTCAGTATACCGACGAAACGACGAAGTTCTTGAATCGTATTTGGCAATGGGTAAGACTGGATTGCTTGCACCTTTTCTTCTGTCGGTGTGATACCTTCTGGGCTTATTGTGTATCCCAGGAAATCGAGTTTTGATTGGCCAAAGATACACTTAGCGACGTTTATTTTTAAACCATTGTCGTTGAGTCGCTTAAACACTTCTTGAAGCTCTCTTCTGTGTGCTTCTTGGTTCTCAGAAGCTACGAGAATGTCGTCGACAAATGGAAAGACGGGTAGGCCGCGAAGTACGTTGTCGATGTGACGTTGGAATGTTTGGCCTGCATTCTTCAAACCAAAACACATCCTAGTGAATTCGTACAAACCAAAAGGAGTAATCACGGCTGACTTCTTCACGTCTTCTTCTCTATTTTTAATTTGGTAGTAGGCCTTCTGCAAATCAATTTTTGAAAATATCTTCTTGCCTTGGAGGTTATGTGTGAAGTCATGAAGTCGTGGTATCGGGTATCGATCGGGTGTGGTTACTGCATTGAGTCTACGGTAATCACCACAGGATCTGTAGGTACCATCCTTTTTCAAAACCATGTGTAATGGACTTGCCCATGAGCTATTTGACGGTCGACAAATTCCCTGGCTCATCATGAGTTGGAATTCTTGTTTTGCAGCGTTGTATTTGTGTGGCGGTAGTGGTCTTGCTTTTGTAAATATCGGCGGGCCGGTAGTTTCAATGTAGTGTTCGACTTCACTATTTCCCAGTTTCGTTAGGTTCGGTCTCGTAATGTCTGGGAACTTAGCCAACAGGTCGTGGTAGGGAAGCTTGTCATCGATAGTTCTGATGCTTCCTTCTGCTGCAGGTGACAGGAAACCACGTGCTGATAAATTGGTTTTTTTATCCACCAGTCGTCGTCCGTGGAGATCCACCATAAGTGCGTGGTGGTGCAAAAAATCAGCGCCTAATATCGGCCGACTGACTGTTGCAACCATAAATCGCCAAGTGTAGGCTCGCCGCATTCCGATGTTGAGTACAATAGTTCGCTCGCCATATGTAGGTATTTGTGAACCATTCGCTGCATACAAGTAGTTTGTTGGAGTTCGCTGTTTATCGCGTGCAGTGGCGGGTAAAACAGAGACATTTGCTCCCGTGTCGACAAGGAATTTTTTGTCGGATGATTTGTCGTGTATAAATAGGCGGTATGTGGATAAATCGTCGACCTCGGCCACCGCCACGGCTTGAGTCTTCTTTAGTTTTCCGGCTTCTCACTTAAAATACCTTTAAAACTGCACGGACTTCTGCACCGGTATGCTGCCTTGCCGTATTTCTTGTGGAAATAGCACACGGCATTCACTCTGTCCCGAGATTTCGAGCGGGAACGGCTTCTGAAATTGCGGGATCGGCGTTGAAATTTGCGGGATTGATTTGTCTTCAGCGCTGCAACTTCCTTGGTCAGTGCTTCAATCATGTTGAAGAGTTTCTGGTGTGCAGGTTCAGATGTAGCCGCTATTTCGGCTGACGCCGCTGTCGCCGGCGCTTTTGACGTGGAAGGTTGACACTGGCAAGAACACATGGCGCTCACCTCTTTGTTCTTGCATCCTGTCTGCCATAGCAGCCAACGAGTCCAGCTTGGATTCTTCACTCACTGCCAATACTGTGTGGGTAGAAGCAGGTAGGTGTCCTTGCCACAACATTTTCAGGGTGTCGTCTGGCATCTTATTCCCAGCTAGGTTCCTCATTCGGCGAAGCAACTGCGATGGACGTTGATCGCCGAGTTCCATATCATTCAGCAGTTTCTGTAGCTGAATACCCTCGCTGTCCTCATAAACCTCCAGCAGTCTTCTTTTCACAGCGTCGTATCGGCCGGAGTTGGGCGGTGACAAGATGATATCGCTGATTTGGACGATGTCCTTGATCTCCAGCTGAGCCACAACGAGCGCGAACTTGCCCTCATCGCCGAGCTTCTGGTTGAATATAATGACCTCAAATTGGGCGAACCACAGCTTTGGTCTGTCGCACCAGAATTTAGGTATGCGTGACTGGACGCTAATTGATTCGACGTCTTGAGGCGGAGTAGTATTTCCTTCTGACATTTTGAACGCGGGGTCACCACTTTAGGAAATATATGTGTTGCAAGTGAGAAGACGAATAACGATCTGTATGGTTTATTAAAAAGCGCTGCTTATATACAGTACCAGTCAATATGAATATAAATAAATAGGGTACATTAATAAATTTATTACAATCACAATTCGGTAATGTCGGTAGTACGTGCCGCGCTCCCGTCGTACAACTAGCGCGATGATACAGCCGGGCGTTCGCCTCCTTGTCCTTCGGCTACTCAGTACACGCTGGCCCACGATGGCGCGCGGCCGTGTGATCTCTTCTAATTTGTATGTTGTACGTAAGTATGAGCTGCTACAATGATTTCAATCTTGCCAATAACTACAGTTAGTTGATAAACATGAAAATAAAAAGTTACAGTCGAACTGAAACAAAGATAACAGATTTATTGGTCTATCAAAAAACCGGCCAAGTGCATGTCGGACCACGCACAATGAAGGGTTCCGTAGTTGGGATGAATTTATTCCAAGAACAAACTTAACATTGTAGTTGAAAAACATGTACTCCCATACATTCCAACTGTAAATGTAAGTTTGTACTCATAATATTGAGAGATATACCATGTTATTTTAAGACCACAGACTTCTTATAGGCTTTTCTGTAATCTACAGGTAAAGATCTATTTTCTTTATTGTAGGCTTAGCAGTTTCGGAGATATGGGGGGAATGGTAAATTTTCGTCTATTTTCTTAAATAACTTTAAAACAATTTATTTTAAAATTAACCATGAATATTTACATAATTTAAAATCTAACCATCATAAAAAAAAATATGTACAAGTATAATTATAAAAACTTTTTTACAAAAAAATACAACCGACTTCCAAAAACAACACTACAAAGTGAAAAATAACTTTAATTTCGGAAGTCTGTGTCGGTGTCGGTGTTAAATGTATTTTCGTTTTTTGCCACCGACTTCCGAAATTAAAGTTATTTTTCACTTTGTAGTGTTGTTTTTGGAAGTCGGTTGTATTTTTTTGTAAAAAAGTTTTTATTTTTCACTTTTTAGTTGTGTACCTACCCCACACAAATTCTAATACCACTCACTACCTGCAAAACAAACTAGAACAACGTCCATATAAAAGTGTGGAAAAAATACGTATTATTGAAGCTAACACAAAAACTACCGAAGCAAAGTAATCAATTTTATATGGGACCAACTGTGATGTATACCCTCTCGAATAAAACAAAAAAAATCCAAATCGGTCCAGCCATCTTCGAGTAATCGGGGAACATACATAAAAAAAAATAAAAAAAAAAAAAAAGGTTCCGACGAATTGAGAACCTCCTTTTGAAGTCGGTTAAAAAAGGAGGGGAAATAAACATATGGCATCAAAAAATTCGTCCGCATAACTATCGACAGGAAAATTAAAAGTTCAAAGATTTAAAATTATAAATAAAATATAATTGAAACACCCATAGTAAGCCCTATCATGTGTTATATCACACGGTACAGTTTGCAAAACTTTTTTTTTAATTTTCTTATTTGCGCCCCAAAAGTGACCCTCACATTTAAAATTCATTTATTTACATTACCCGTCCGTGTTGGGGTCACAGAAATTTATATGTGTACCAAATTTCAACTCAATGGGTCTATTAGATTCGGAGCAAATTGGTTGTGACAGATGGACAGACGGACAGACACACGAGTGATCTTTAAGGGCTCCGTTTTTTACTTTTGAGGCACGGAACCCTAAAAATAACTTAACACCCAGTAATTTTAAAGTCGTAAGTAATAAATAATTGCTCATAATCAGAAAATTTCGAATAATTATCACGAACAGACTTACCCACTTACTATTTCGTTGAAAAAGTCGAAATGTTATTTCAAGTCTAGTAAATTCAAATCCAACTATTTAACGTAGTTAACCCGAGTACCTAATCTATTTAGTTTGCTCATGACTAGCAGCATGAACGAATCGCCGAAACAGTGAAGATTTAATTAAAATAATCCCTCGACATTAATAATGAACTTAGCTTTATTATTTTGATGTATTTGATTTTTAATTAAGGATTCCATAAAGGACATGTCCGTAAATAGTTTTTTATTAAATAATTATTCTAACATGGATAAGTTAAATATATTTGGATAGACATCTCAAAAACTAGTTGTTCAAAATTGAAGACCTTTAAAAATGTATAATATACATGACATTGTCAGTGTATGGGAGGTTTCGTGTGGGTTGCAATAAATAAAATATTTATATAGTTCATCATTTTTCTCTTAAATATATTTTCATTGGTTCTAAGTTCCACATTTATATCGTTTTTATTTAGGTGTAGTTTGATGCTTGTTAGATTTTTCTCGGAATAAAAACCCAACGTCCATACAAAAAGCGGACATCTCCTTTAAACATTTTGACGCCCAGTTGGTTGTCATATCAAAATAACATTACTAATTGGGTCTTGGTTTTTCAGGTTTTTAGGGTGATTTTTTCACGTTTCTAGCGCCTAGTGGTGTATTTTGTGAAGAGAAAACTTCTTTGGGCGCGTTGAGCGATTTTTGGTAGGGGGAAATCTTACCGGTTCGCGTCACCGCGTCACCACGACACCGCGATATGATGTGCTTAGTTTTCACTTCTATGAGCATTCCCTATACCTGCAATTTTTTTTTTCAATGCTCAATTAACTTTTTATTAACAAGAAGAGTCAGCAAATCAATTCTTACTTCATTGTGTAGGCTAACCGTGGTATATTTAGTGTTAGGATAACACAAAGAAAAACCTTTTTAGAAACTATTATAAAATTTTAAGCAATTGGAAATCATTATAGATGAGTAAACAGCAATTCTCATATCAACAATACCTTACTAGTAAAATTCAACAACATTGGTTTAACAAAATAAAATTCTATGATCTCAGCGTCCATATTATTCTATCAGGGACTCAAAGCATAAAGACTGCTAACGGCAGATAAGTGTTATGTTGAAACTTAAATAGAACTAAGATACTTAAAATAAGATAAACAAGACAAAAAGACTTTTTACGTTCGCCTTTATAAGGTGGTTTGCAGACGAGCCACAAGTTTCAAACTTTACACTGTAAAAATACTTTTTATATACAATCAAATAGCTCACTTATCAAATTCCCTGTTCCCAGACTTTTGGCCTGTAATGTTACTATAATAGTAAAAACTTCAATTTATTATAAATATTTTACAATTACTTTGCAGAACTTATGAACAGTGGATACCTTTGTCTTTGGAACTCGAAAGATCGTGTCTTTTAAAGGGCCTCTAGGATTTCTGTAGCACACCAGCGTTCCTTTTGTAACCGACTTTTATGATTTTAAACTAAAGATCACGTCAAAACGAGTAGAGCTAATGATTTAGAAAAAACATATGTTAAATAAGAGCATTTTCTTAATAACTTAATATATGAATATTTTAGATTATGTTTAAGTTATTTCTAATACGGATAAAAACCGAAAATCACGCAAAAACTACCAAGCGTATTTTTATGAAACTTTCACCATTTTAAAGATAATTTAATTATTTATCTTTTAGTATACGTGTTTTAATATAATACCTTTGATACTCAAGGCCATTGGTATATATCTGCGTCTTAATACATCACGTCGTTCTGCATCCTGGGCATGGGGAAAAATCCTCCTAATCCTAATTCCTAATCCTAATTTAATAATCCTAATTTTTGGGGACCTCTAAAACGTGATTCAACTAATTAGCTTGACTTCTCTAATCTCCCAATATGGTCAGTGGTCATATTTTTTCTCACTTAGCATTTTGTACTTTTTTTTTTCCATATTGTCGTCTTTTTGCCCATCTAAGTTGGCTACCAAAGTGTCGGTTGTCTGTACCCTGCCTTAATCGTGTGGAGCGACATAGTAAATACACTTTGTTAATACCTTTGCCGTGTGTTGTGAATCGCCTCTATTCCCTTTTGTCTGACTTTAGGATTTTTTTTTTTGTTTTTGTATGAGGATGAATTTTATTTTATTTGCTGTGTCATTTTTATATATTCTTACACTTTATTGGTGTTTTGCGATTCTAAAATTATTTTTTGGTTGATTATAACCATCAGCGGTAACTCTTTTTAATAACTTTAAAATCATTACAGCTTTGAGCAGCTTACAAGTTGCAGGTCGTGGGTTCAAACCCAGACATGCGCTTTATTTTGTGTAAATTATTTCAATACCATTGCTCTCAAAACGGTGAAGGAAAACATCGTGAAGAAACCGGCATGTCGTAGAACCAAAAAATTCGAAGACATGCGATGTCTACCAGCCCGCACAGGGCCCGCGTGATGGATTACGGCCCACTCCCTCTCACTGAGAGGAAGCCTGTGTCCGAGCAGTGGGAAAATTATAGGCTGATTAAGCTATGCTTATGCATAATAGGTTAAAGATACTGACCTGGATTTGTTTCTAAAGAGAGTTCAGTGAGTCGATCCTGCCTGCTAAAAAATGCAAACAGCAGATGTTGACGTCACATCACGGCGATAAATAAATGGTGAGTTTTAGACTGGAAGCATAAAACTTTGATATACTTTCAGGTTAATGTTACACTCTTTTAAATTTCCTGAAACATTTCAGATACTTCCCTTTTCCAAAGTTCCATATGAATCGTCCGAGAATATATATGGCGTTTACGTGATCCGAATTATTTGGTAATCGGCGTTTTATTTAAAGTTTCTAGTGCAGCTTTGCATGTACAATATTATGTATGAAGATTTAAGAGAGTGTACGCGAGTGTGTGCGATTAAAGTGGATGTTTTATTTGAATAACTTATGGTTTTTACCCGACCACAGCAAAGCCAAAAGGAAGGGTTTTGATTTTAGCAGTCTATGTATGTAAGTATATATATATAAGTATGTATTTACGCGTGTTCCACAGTAGCGCCTGAATTACTGAACCGATTTTATTGAATGAGGTATCAATAGATTCGTAATAATGGTCCGGGTGACATAGGCTATATAAATTCTCCCTAATTTAATATGGTGGAGTTTACACGTAAATTTCAGACCAAGAAAAAAAAATTGAAATAATAATGAAATGTTTTGTGTCAAAAGAATGGTCTTGACGAGCACATTACAAATATGTATATATGTCATATTGTTTAAGTAAATAAATATGTTTAAATTGTTAAAAATAAGTGAAAGTGGAGGTAAATAATATTAATTTAATTGGTTACAGACCTACCGTGGCGAGCGTGATTTTTTAGTAATCGGGTTTTAGTTTTTGAACTTACTTTTTATTAAATATCATTGAAATACAGTAACTTTGGGAGCTGGCACAGAGTACGATGTGTTGCGGTGGAGGAGGGATGTTGTCATCTTTAAAAATGTTTGAGTATGAAGAATGACTATAAGAATAGAAAAAGAGTAAAGAAACGATGAATGGTTTGAGTAAAAAGTAAACAAAATACAGCAATTGTTACTTAGCTTGCAGGAGGAAGGCGTCAGCGTCTGTCACAAAGTTAATAATAGCACAGACATCGACGTTTGCTCTATCTTTAAAATACTCATATCTTTGCACATTGTGTTTTTGTTTAGGATAGATGAGTTGTACCCACATTTGTTAATAAAAAAAAAATATTTGATTAATATTGAAGAAGAAGAAATTGCTGTGCCGAAATAATTTAGGAACTTTCATAGACTAATAGATTACAAAATCAGGAATCCTACAGAATGTTTGCAAATTCATGTGCCGGAAAAAGGCTTTAAAAAAATAACTATTCACTCCATTGAATTCCCAATCTACTTTTACGCAGACAACACAGCAGGCGCCGTAATCGCCAGACCCCAAAAAAGTTAACAAAAATATCTAAAATACAAAACATAAACAAACCATCCGTACTTGATCCCTATAATAATGAAGGTGTAACTACGGATGACCGTTCCCTTCCCTTTGACCCCTTTTGGAATGCTCGACGGATATTCAATTGCAAACTTCTCAATATCTTTGATGAAGCAAAGCGGATCATTTCGTTGGTCAATTTGTAAACATCCTTGTAAGGTATTTTTTGGGTGTTGCTTTTTTGCTTCCGGGCCGAGCTTTTATAGCTATCTGTATTTTTTTTTAAAGAAACCTAATAGTACATTTCTTTTAATACTACTGTCCAAAAAAACAGTGTTATGTTTTTTGGTGTGGGGAAGTGTTTGTATGTGTGATGTTCATTTTTAATAAACAATATAAAAACAACAATAAAAACAAACAAGAACAAAAAACAAACAAAAACAATTCAATAAAAAACAACAACAAAAAAAATAAAAATAAAAAAAAATTATGAATGATTTTCTATATAAATAACAATGAATGGCTAAATGTGTGCGCAAAACTCGAGAACAGCTGGACCAATTCGTCTAAATTTTTTTTCCAAATATTCGTTAAAGTCCGAGGAAAGTTCTTATGAAGACAAAAATTGGGAAAATTGCACGGAAAAACTTAAAAACCAATTTTTCTTTTTTCCATACAAACTGTTCCTAGCTCTCAATTCTAGGGATGGCAATCTGATGTAATATTATATAAACTACTTGAATGAATCCGTAGATTTGGCACTTACTCTTTCTATGTTTTACAGTTTGACTTTGACACTTAAATTTGGACAGGACAACATCTGTCGGACGTCCCCTATAATTCTTGCGCTCTAGCATGGTGCGGGCATTTGACGAACTGTTCCTTTTCACTTTTGAACGTTATCGCGATTTACAATCATGATTTAATATGTTAACTGCACCCTAAATATCATAATCGTAAAATACGGATTCAGTAATAACTGTAGTAAATTAAATAAATTATCCTGCCAATATGTTATTATCTATAAATAAAATCAAATTTAAAGAAAAATGAAGCAGTGATAGGCGTGTAACGTAACGCCATAGACATGTATAGTGATGAGATGTATGATTACTATTATGGGTTTTCATCGATAGTCGATATTTTTTATAGAAAAAGAAGTTTAATGTATGTATTTGAAACTTTTTGTTGTTAGACATCTATAGAGTTAAATTAGTGGAAAAAATTATACCATGAAAAAAATAAATAAATAATGTTTTGTATTAAATACATATTTTAAAATAATTTTCATAATACTAAGATATATCAAAGACATTTTTAAAATTATTAGGAGAACGAGATTTTTGCTGTAAGAATCGTTATCGATAAAATTGAATTGTGCATATTGTCACTGACCTAGTCATGCCATACTGACATGTGTCACCCGCACCATGCTAGAGCGCAAAAACTATAGTAGGCAATAAGTGACGCCATATTTACTAAATAAAAAAGTAATCCGAGCAAAAGTGATTATAATATTTTGTTGGTACAATGCACGTTTTTCCTGGGGTGGGTTTTTCCAATTGGACCGCTAGAACTTGACAGGATCCCCCGCTGGGCTAATCTGAAGATTGCCTGATAATTTCATAAAAATCGCTCCATTGTTTAGGAGTCCGTAGGGAACACACATACATACACACATCGATTTTTATGCATATGTATAGATAAAGCTTGCGTGAAGCCGCAAATAGCCGAGCACATCTTTGAGACGGAACCCTCAGGGCGCGAGTCCTACTTGCACTTATCCCGTTTATTGTTTAAAGAAGGCCAAGTTTTATTTTTGCCCCAAGGCTTCAAATACTAATTTCAAATTTTCAAACTATTAAATTCACCTTTAACGTGAATATTATAATCATTTTAACTAGTCATATATTCAGCAAAAATGTGACTACCACGAATGCATAATATTTCAATAAAAGTAGGTTAGGTTAGCAGTAGACTCAAAAATACATTACGCAATAAAACATCCCACACTGCAGTATTTAGCAATAGCATTTTTTTGTATGGACATAAAAATATATAATAAGTTACCCATAGACATCAAGAACCTACATTCAATTGGTATTTTTAAAAGGAAGCTAAAAGACTTCCTGATTAAAAAGGCATATTACTCTTTAAGAACAAAAATAATTATTAAATATTAAAAGATTGTTGATACATAGTATAATGTGATGGAAATTGTAAGAACAGTCTGTTTAAATAAAAAATGTATGAATAATGATAATTAATATAAAATATTTTTTTTTTTTTATTTATTTACTGAAATTACAATACAGTGGTGTTTCTTAAATCTAAACTCGCCAAACTTTTACGTTTGATGGCGAGAGGCGCTCTTTTACACTAAAAAAAAAAACAATGAACCACCTTACGTACACACAGCAGCAGGTCAAGCTACTACAAACTCTCAAATTTTCTCACTCGACTTTGAATTTAACCTTAAAAATGTTAAGGTTTAAAATCATTTGGAGAAATTCGACAGCTTGGCACAACCCGATATGCCGCTGTCTGTACATACCTAGTACTTATATAATTATCCTGTTATAGTTTAATATATACAATTTTTTAGTTGTTTCCTGTATAATGTTTTTTAATGTAAATTGTATAACTTTAATATTGAGTACCTACGTATACCTATGTTTTTTTTTTTATATTTATAACAATTTAAATTGCAATGCCTTAACAGGCAACTAAGTTCTAAGAACCTACTATTGTTAACATCTTCAAAATTATACACTTAGTTCGCAATAAAGAATTTGAATTTGAAAATTTGAATTTGAAAGTTTCGCAGCAAAATTAACAAAATCGCTAGTCAATTGTAAAGGAGTTAAAGGAATCGATATTCAATTGACTTTTACAGCCGTGGGAAGTAAAACAGCTGATCATTTGGTTCCTTCTGTCCCGAGAATAGCTACAATTCGTTTGTTATTCCTTTCAATAACCGTCACATTGATTTATCGTCGGGTATCAATGAAGAAATTAACCATTTTAACTGGCAATATTGTCCAAATGATCATGAAATCGTTCATGAATGATTCGCTTACAGGCCTTTTTTATGCATTTGTAGATCATGTTATTATCTTAATAAAATTATAAACATAAAAAGTCTGACACGCTCTCAATCTGCCTTGCCTTTTCCCAACTATGTTGGGGTCGGCTTCCAGTCTAACCGGATGCAGCTGAACATCATTATTTTACATGGAGCGACTGCCTATCTGACCTCCACAACCCATTAACTGGGTAATACGATACCCCTTGGTAAGACTGATTGTCAGACTTTCGGGCTTCTGACGACCCGTAACGACTGTCAAAGATCCTCGAATGACAGCCAGGACCAACGGCTTAACGTGCTTTCCGAGGCACGGAGGAGTCTCGGTATGTAAAGATGGTCACCCATCCACGGACCAACCCCGGCAAGCGTAGCATAACCTGATGGATCGACCCGTGCGGCTGTTATTACTTAGCCACGAGTCTGACACGCTCTATTATTTAAAAAAAATATATATTATAATTGACCATTCCCAACCTTATCTCTCTTATCTCCGAAACTACCGAGCCTGAAATTTTGAAAAAAATACAAATACCAGTTCTTTAATTATAGATTACAAGAACACCCATAAAAAGTCTATGGTCTTAAATAAATAAACCTTTATTATCAGACTAGAGATCCATAAGATGCGAACAAGTTGTCACTTACTAACTAAAAACACAATCACTATAAATAATCTTATCTCTAAAATAACATGGTAAATCTCTCAATATTGTGCGTACAAACTTACGTTTGCAGTTGGATTGTATGGATCTACATGTTTTCCTACAATGGGACAAAATATCCCAACTACGGAACCCTTCATTGTGAGTGGTCTGACACGCACTTGACTGGTTGTTTTTTAACTTATTCTTGTCATTCATTTTCTTGTTCTATGCGAGTTATCTTAGAAAAGACGATGGTTTGATGGTAATTTTTTGCAAACTAATTATGTCGACAATATTTTTATCGCTTTAAAAACAACACGGATGTCCACATAGCTGAAAACTCATACCTAAACATTATTTTAAAGCTTTCCTTACCCAATTCGACCGAATAAAAAAAAACAGCCACAAAAAAACACGCCTGCAGAAAAAAATGAGAATCATAACCACAGCCTAACTAAATCAGGCTTTCACAAACTCGGTGTTGACCAAATACTTTGCGAAATTCGCGCGAAAATCCACTCTAACATACCAGGGATCTAATAGAAAAACTACTGCTTCTGAACTATTTACTCCCAGTATTTGCAGCCACATTTCTCTCAGATATTTCCTAGGCTGTGTCTCGTAGCTTACGTATTTAATATGGCTACTGGGCGTCCTACGGATTTTTTCGTCTAGGATTTTTTTGAGGAAATTAGGTCTAGGATTTGTTTTATTTGTTCTTTGCTTTTTGTTAGATATGCGATAGTTATGTCAATATCAGACTTTGGTTATTTCAGTAAGTATTTATGTGTGTATCTTTGTATGGTAGTGTTCTACTGTAGTTTCTGCATACATTCACGAGAAAAAGGCAAGAATATATGTATATTTATGAGTATTTTTCCGTTTCATTCATTCAAATATCTCGTACCTTATTTGACATTTTTATGGATACGATCTTACTAATAAAATCAATCTGCCTAGCCTTTTCCCAACTATGTTGGGGTCGGCTTCCAGTTTAACCGGATGCAGCTGAGTACCAGTATTTTACATGGAGCGACTGCCTATTTGACCTCCACAACCCCAGTACCTGGGTAATACGATACCCCTTATTAAAACTGGTTGTCAGACCTTCGGGCTTCTGACGACCCGTAGCGACTGTCTCACATCCATGAATGACAGCCGGGACCAACGGCTTGACGTGCTTTCCGACTCATCCACGGACCAACCCCGGCAAGCGTAGCTTTACCTGATGGATCGACCCGTGCGGCTGTTATTACTTAGCCACGAGCTCCTCTACAATCTTACTAATAAACACACTCAATCAAACGGTGTCAAAGGACTTAATTCAGCACACAAATATAGGTCAAAGGTAGCCGTAGTCAGTTGCATCACTGATCTCTTTTGTCAACCACACATAGAATTACCGAATCGATCAGTTCGTGACGCACAGGTAACTCTAGCTAACACATTCTGGGAGATACAACTCTCCAGCTTAGCGCCCTCGCACACGGCATACTTTTTGTAGGTTCTGCAATCGGTCAGATTATTTCACCAAGTTATGTCACCGATTTCGTGACCAACTCAACGTATACGAGCTCAAATACGTCATTCATTATTGTATGCGGTGGACTATGTATGCGGCCAACAATCGGTAAGTCGAACGTTCCATTTTCCACCGGCAATCGGGTCAGCCATGATGTACCGATTTTTTTTAAATTAAATAAAATCTTTTATAAAATGAAGCCCTATTTTCCTTGGTCACGCCATAACATGAGAACGGCTTAACTGATTTGATTTTTATTTTTGTTTTATTCTCCTCTTTACTCTGGGGTAGTTTATAAGAAAAAAATAGGATAAAAAAGAAATTCAAATTTTGACAAGACAACGTCTGGCGTAGCTAACTCGCCAGACGTTGTCCTGTCAAAATATCAATTCCTTTTTTTTTCCTATTTTTTTGTTCAGATAAAAATCCACATACAACTTTCAATAAATATACATATAGATAACGTACTATATATACAATACTACAAATATAACACACTCACATTACACACACACACACCATTTTTTTATGACCTATGTTTTGTAGGACGTGTGCACGTTTGATCACTACTGTTTCATTTAGCTCCTACAAAAAATCGGTCACCGACTGTGTGAGGTCTGTAAAAGCTCTTAACCTCCCTCATTTCTCGCTCCCCGTTTAACATTATCAGCTAAGCCGGTAAATGTTCACGGGAGCGATTTATTTCGCAGCAGCCCCCACGGATATCGAGCGTGCGGCCAATTTCGTCACGTACACTGGCGTGCGCTTTGTCAACGCCACGGCTACGAAATAAACGTATTTACCGTGGCTTGAATTAATCTTATACCATTGCTGCCAACTGATGGGTTTGTTTTAAGCGTTGGGAGGGTTTCAGTTTTGGAGATGAAAAAACGTGTTTATGTTTTGGTTTTCAGATTTTCAAGTATTTGTATACACCACTAATTTTTAATTAGTACAAATACTTAAAGGGCTTATTAGAGAAGGTCTTGTTATTATATATGTAAAGTCTCAATAAATAATATTCATAAACAGCAAAGTTATAAGCGTTTGTTTATATCCCAAAATGTCACTCGGTTTATGAAAATATTGTACAGACTACATAGTAGTATTCATTAATCATGGAAAAGCACTGCGCGTAGTATTTTCTAGTAGCAATTGTTATGAATGGTTGATTCAATTATGAAATTTATGAATTTACCAATTATGACAAATCGTGGACAATTTTGGGATTTAATTTTTTTGATTTTTGACTACACAAATATGATCAGTAACGGATACGGATAGAGCCCCATTTGTATTTGTACTAATTAAAAAATAGTAGTGTATAATAACTAGGAAATTTTCTGAGGGAAATAGAACCTAAACTGCCACGGCCTGCAAAAGGGGCATTGATGGAGATCAAAGAAAAACAACAATAATTTTTCACGCGCCAATATGTTCATTTGTTTCTTTTTTACTTTAAATAGCTCTATTTGCTAAGCCAGGTCGAAATTTAAATAAAATCTTTGATAATTTCCTTTTTCCCCCTTCGTTTAATTTTTAGGGTTCGTACCCAAAGGGTAAAACGGGACCCTATTACTAAGACTCCGCTGTCCATCCGTCTGTCTGTCCGTCTGTCGCCAGGCTGAATCTCATGAACTGTTAGTTAGATAGTTGAAATTTTCACAGATGGTGAATAAATATTTAAGGGGGCTCCCATACAACAAACTTGATTTTTTTGCTCGTTTTTGCTTGATATTGATAACGGTAACAGGTAGACGCTTGAAATAGTTACAGAATATTTAGTTATATATTCACTTCAAAAATAAATAATTATATTAAAATAAAACAAATATTTAAGGGGGGCTTCCATACAACAAACGTGATTTTTTTGCCGTTTTTATACATAAGGTTCGGAACCCTTCGTGCGCGAGTCCGTCTCGCACTTGGCCGGTTTTTAAATTACACGACAGATATGAGTTTTCATAGTTATTTTATCGGCCGATAAACATGACTGATACGGATTTTCATATAAACATTCCCGCCGCCTGCTCGCATGTATTTGTCCATTTAGGACTTATTTCGAAGAAGGTTATCAAAATTAAGTTTGAATTTCCAAACATGTTTGAGAAAATAAGATTTATTCTTTTCCTGTCAATAAACTAACTCAAACTAAAATAACCAATATACAATTTAAATGAAATGAAACATACTTCTTATATATAAAATTCTCGTGTCACAATGTTCGTTCCCGTACTCCTCCGAAACGGCTTGAAAGATTCTCATGAAATTTTGTGAGCATATTGAGTAAGTCTGAGAATCGGCTAACATCTATTTTTCATACCGCTACTTTTTATCCCGGTCTACGCGGGTGAAACCGCGGGGCGCAGCTAGTATCTATATAAAAATAAAAAAGAAGTTCTGACTGACTGACTGGCTCACCAACGCCCAGCCTAAACCCTTAAACCTACAAAGCTGAAATTTTGCACAGAAGTTCCCTTTATAATGTAGACAAGGAATAAGGAAGGAATTCCCGGTAGTATGTTCCCGTGGGATATCTTCTGACATCCACGCGGGCGAAGCCGCTGGTAACAGCTAGTTATAAATATTTGCGCCCTCCTCCTCTTCGTCTAAGTAATTAATCCGTATAATCCTCAGTAACACAGAACCCACTAATTAATTTCAACACAATTGTCACAGTCTTGATTCCAGATAGATTGAAACTCACCAACTTGCATTTCTCGATAGCTGAATTGAAACCTGTTCAAACACGGTTTAAGTTTCCAACGACGCAGTGGATTTGTGAAAATTTACACCAGTATTCACTATTCATAAGTAAGTGGGTTTAAACTTGCAAAACTGGATTTGAAAACTTTGGTGGTGTCTGCTAGAATTTTTGCGTCAGTTTTTCGACGTGATCATACGTTGGCAGAAGAGAAAATTGTTTGATATTTTATTCGGTACGGTTTTATTTTTTGAGGTTCGTTAAATTGGTTCGTAAAACGTGCTTTTATTCTGGCGCACATGATTATGTAACAAAGCCCTTTAAAAAAAGAAGATTATTGATAGAAAACAACAGGTAGGTACTTTTAAATGCTTACCTCTTAGAAACAATTTGACTTGAAACAATAATTAATTTGATCCAACGATTATAAAACCGTCAGGTTCCCCACTGTAAATCAATCCCATTTACATTTACAGATTTCAAAAAACGAAAATGCGATGACGACCGTTTCTGGTAATGCCAGGATTACATTAGGCACGAATCCGCATGAATTACCGATGTAGCACGCAAACAAGTAAGTAGGTACAATAACGAATTTTTTTAGGAGCCCCGGTGTGATATACGGTATTTTACTCTAGATCAGAATAAATCTAAAAATATATTATTTAGATAGCTTAGGCAAAAAGCAGTTGGAAAATGTAAGTTTTCGAAAAATAACAATACATAAAATTGAATCCAAAGTTTTCAGTCTATTTAATCTGTTTTCTAACACCATGAAAGTAGCCGCCATGTTATTACGTCATACAGCTGTTTAAATTAAAAAGTGTCAACTGTCAACTGATCAGCGTATATAATTTTTTTGTTTACTCAGCGAACTGACGTCATGACCACAGTTTTCGCGCGAAATTTGAAAATGTAAAATTTAAATACATTTTTATGGCACTTATCGATTGAATAATAATTTTGTGTTTTTTTTAGTGGCTTATTAGCAGTATAGAGACACTTTTCAAAAATGGGTGTAATAACCCTATTGGATTCATTTATTCATTAAACAATTTACATTGTGTTCGAATTTTACAAAAATACAAATAAGAATAATAAAATAATTACATTTCAAAACACAAAAGAAGCAATAATCGAATATAAAAAAATGGGATAAGAACACACATAAAATGGTAATAGGTAAGTAATTTGTCTTTCATTGACTTGAATATCGGCGTGTGCAATGTTTTGACATTTTGACAGCTCAGCCATGTTCATTGCGTTAATTATTTTGTTGAGCATACGAATTTATCAAAGTTATGAAGCAATGGATAAGCAGTTATCTTCAAAACTCTTGGGCTGTGTTTGAAAGTGTGTTACGCAATAAGAGTGCATATCCACTCGTTCTATTAAAAAAATGTTTTCTTAAAATAAATTAATAATCAAGCAAAATGAATGCACGTAATTTTTTATTCGAAAAACAACGTCCAACAAACCGAGCCGAAGATATGAATTGCATATCTTGAAAAAAAATACTAATAAAACTATGTAATAATACACAAGAGATTTCTAAAAGCAACCAGCAGGAACGAAGAGTCTTTAATAGGACGACAGGTACCTACTGGCAAGTGAAAGCGAAAAGCTGTTGTCTTAAATAAATAAATAAAGAAACGGTCCCTTTTATAAAACGTATTACGTTGATATTTTTGCTCTATGAGCTCCTTCAGACGAGATTAAAAATTCATTTTGTTCAGCATCAAGCTTGTTTTTGCTGGTTAAGTGGGTTGATGATTAGATAGTATTAGGTTTGAATAATAATTGTGGTTTCAGGTGGGTTGGTTTGGTAATTAATATTAGGTTTAACTTGACATACGTAGTTACTATATCAACAGCTAAGACTCGTATACATTACTGAAGAAAGATCATACTCAAAGATACCGATGACAATTGATATCTAACAGACTATTCAATACCTAAGTATTTTTTTTGTAATATATAATACATATGAGCGTTAATCTCGTGGAGAGAGGAGCTCGTGTCTAAGTAATAACAGCCACACGGGTCGATCCATCAGGTTAAACTACGCTTGCCGGGGTCAGTCCGTGGATGGGTGACCATCTTTACATACCGAGATTCCTTCGTGCCTCGGAAAGTACGTTAAGCCGTTGGTCCCGGCTGTCATTCGTGGATCTTTGACAGTCGTTACGGGTCGTCGGAAGGCCGAAAATCTGACAACAGTCTTACCAAGGGGTATCGTATTACCCAGTTAATGGGTTGTGGAGGTCAGATAGGCAGTCGCTCTATGTTACTGGATGTATTCAGCTGCATCCGGTTAGACTGGAAGCCGACCCCAAAATAAATGGGAAAAGGCTAGGCAGATTGACTTAAGAGCGTTAATCGCGCGCTGGCAACGTCGCATTTCTAAAGGTTTTTCGTGATTATTTTCATAAATTTCATTCAAAGGACAATTCCCTGTCTCAAATTCTTATATCGTTGGTATTTATAAGTATTTATGCTATTTTTTTATATTTATTTTGGTATTTACTCTTAGCAAATAGAACATAATTGGCAATTATTTATTTTCTAAGAATAAATATCAAAATAACTATCAAAAAGTAGCATACATACTTTTAAAATACAAACGATCATAGAATTTATGATAAAAAATTTTCCTTTGATTTAAAGTATTAGGAACTAAAAAAAATCACGAAAAACCTTTAGAAATGCGACGTTGCCAGCCCGCGCGCAAATAACGCTCTTAAATATTTTTTAACTCTCCTTGGATTTCATTCAGACTGGTTTTGTTGATTGTGAACAGCATAATTGCAAAGAAAAGTGTAGTTCTTATAAGAAATAGCAGCCATCTGGAGGTGCGTGTATTTTTATTTAAGGCCATATGACCCGGCTCGAGCCGCGTACTGAACTAAGGTAGGCTCGCGAGTGGTTGCCTCGCACATTTGGTAGGTATTTAAATATCGTAATTATTTTAATCATTTTATCATGACAAACTCAGCGAATTGTGCTAAAAAATCTTACTACTTTATTGTTTCTAAAAAAAAATGAATAAAAACTTCTATTTTTTAGGTAAGAGTTTGATTAAAGATTACGAAAAGAGGTAAATTTGGGATTTTTTTCTATCCAGCAAATCTAATCGTGTTATTAAAACTGATTGACTATCCGCCAGATCCTTAAATAAGATATATCTTTTTTTTTAAATTTTATATAAACACACGTTTTTTTATGTTTCTCAAAGATTTAAAAAACTATTAAGTGCGGTCTCTATAGGTTCATAACGCCTTAAAAAACGCTTTAAAAATCTGTCTGAATGCACCTTGGTGACACATCTTCATTAACGCACAAAGCCCTCATAATTTTACTAATTTTACACTACACTACGCAAAAGTCAAGACTACAATAAATACTACAATCAATCTCAAAGCAATCCATTAGTCGAAAATAAATTGTAAAAAAAAAAACAAAGTTAAGTTAAAAAGGTATTTAAAGCTTACTGCGAACGCCAGATTACATTGTCCCCTAAATTAAGTCGGAGAGTTGCAGGTGATGAATATTTAAAACAAAAGAAAGAATAGGGTCCGCTTCGATCCTACCTTTAAGGGTTCGTCCTGTTAAATGTAACAAGTATTTTTAATGTTTTTGATGGTACAATGGTCTATGAGCGTTTTAATAATTTTTCTGGTTGAATGAGATTGGACACTTCCAATAATGACATCATGATACCATCTGATCCTACTAATATTATAAATGTGAAAGTTTGTGAAGTTGTTTGTTAATCAATCACGCAAAAACGGCTGAATGGATTTGGATAAAATTTAGTACGCAGACAGTTAACCTGGATCATTTACGACATTCACGCGGGCGAAGCCGCGGGTAACGGCTAGTAGGTATATATGTCGCAGTAAAGTATATAGTTATATGCCTAGGGATATCTAGAAATATAAGCTATGAACCGTAATATAGATACCTATATGAAAGCGGTTCATAACTAGGAATGTAACTATGATGTATTAATAGGTATAAGGGCACTCCGAGCAAATAGGTAAGGTTAGGTTAGAAATGTGACCAACTATGCGCGAGCCGAGCGAGCGACCCGAGCGGTTCCGCGGTAGCGGCCGGCAAGCGCTACGTCGAAATTAGGCGCAGTAACAAAATTAGGGCACTCCAACAGACTGTTTTCATGTAACTAAACTAGCTTTTGCCCGCGGCTTCACCCGCGTGAATGTCGAAATATCTGTGGGATATCTACGGGAACGTATTACTGGGAAATCCTTCCTTATTCCTTGTCTACATGCCTAAATCTTGTTCACAGTGTTCTTATTCTCTAAATATAATTTTGAAATTGGAACAGTGTCGAGGTTAGAAGTCACATGAGTTTGTTAAAAAAAAAAAAAATGAGTTCGCTTCCGAATATTGAACGATCACTTAAATTTTTGATGAAAAAATGATTTTTGATGAAATGTTTGATGTGAATTTCACAGATAAACATAGGTGACGTTGATACATCTCAAAAGCCAGCTGCTCTTTGTTACATGTGGGCAACTTGAAAACTGGACCCAATGTTCTCGGAAAAAGTGTTGTCAGGTGATCAATATTAACACTGGCGCCGTAGTACTTTGTTCATTAGCAAAACTGGCTTAAATAAAAAATCGGGAGGTCTCGTCTTACTATTATGCTTTCTATGCAAAATTTTTCGATATTAAAAAAAATAAAAACTTTATTCACTTCAGAAAAAAAAACATCGTAATAATATCATTAAAATTAAATTACAAAACAGCTAAACTTAATTCTAATCTAATTCATATCTAGTAATTTATAATTAATGAATAATTTGTAACCTTTAAATTTTATTTGATATGCGTATATTCCTGAATTAATAAAACATATTTGATTTGATAATAAAAAAATACGGTACATATATATAAAAAAAAACTAGTTACAGATTACTTAAATGATAAATGATTTTATTTCTGTAAGTAGGTTTAAATAGGCTAGAATTTTACAAATTACCTGGAATCTACATTAGGATTCCCTGTGTCGTGGGGAATATAAATTTTATTGTGGGGAATATTCAATATTGTGTTCACATAGGTTGAAGAGTAGTAGTAGAAGATTCCCGGCAGTGACAATATGTGCTAAAGACATTACTCCTAATTACGGACTTTGATTGTTTGTGAAAAATGTGTAAGGGGGTGTGTGTGGGGATGTGTGTGGGGATGTGTGTGGGGGAGTGTGTGTGTGTTTATATGTTTGTTACTTCTTCACGCTCAAACGAGTGGACAGATTTGGATGAAATTTGGTATGTAGATAAAAAATATCCAGGATTAACAAATAGGCTACTTTTTATCCTGATCTACGCAGGTGAAACCACGGGGCGCAGCTAGTTACACTAATATTATAAAGGCGAAAGTTTGTGTGTTTTGTGTGTATTTTTCACAAACAATTTTTCACAATCAATTAGTAGGAGATAAAGCACACACTACAAACAGAAACCATAAAAAATGGTACCTACCTACATGTTTAATTTTCAACCCGATAATTATCATACCATCGAACCGTACTCTAATAAAAAAATATTTTAAATTCCTAAGCACGTTATAGAAGCAGGTTGGCTTGTAAAATGTGTAGATTAAGTGGCTCTGGATAGCTGTGCCTCAATCTCAATCTGCTACATAATGAATCAAACGCTTAAGAGGATGATGGGATAAGCAGGAACGACGTTGTTTCAAAGATTTTTTTTTTTGTATTGAAGTATTAAATGTGGAGTAAAGACGTTCGAAACAAATGAACGTAACGTTTTTTAATCGACATCAAAAAAAGGAGGAGGTTCTCAATTCGGTTGTACTTTTTTTAATGTTTGTTATCTCAGAATATCGTCATTTATGAACCGATTTCAATAATTCTCATTTTTGTTTGAATAGTTCTGAGGTAACCCCATAAAAAATACGACGTATTTATTCCACTTAGTATTTATTGATGATGTTACAATAACTTATTGGCACGATTATTTACTCGTACATTATCTAGCAATTTGAACGTCTACGAATTGGTCTAGGGCAGGTACCACAACTAAAAAATGAAAAAAAAAAAGACTTAAAAAAAACAACCCACTTCAAAAAAAAAACACTACAAACTGAAAAATAATTTTAATTTCCGAAATCGGTGGCAAAAAGTGAAAATACAAAACCAAAGACACTGATTTTCGAAATTAAAGTTACTTTAAGATTTTTGTCAGATTTTTTTTCGAAGTCGGTTTTTTTTTTGTGAAGGGTTATTTTTCTGAGTTTAAATTAAATAGGATTGGACGTATAGGATATAGACAGAACAGAATTGCTTTATTTTATTTAAAACACGTGGTTCCACAGACGGTAACGGAAAATAAAAGAAAGAATAACATTTAACATCAAATATGTTAGTTTTTGGTTGTGGATTCATAAAGATACAGATAAAGTAATTTTACAACCTACCTCTTTAATCCTAACTAATATTATAAATGCGAGACTATTTTTGTTTGTTTTTTACCTTTTCACGCCTAAATCACTGAACTGATCATCTTGAAATTTTGCATATACGTTGTCAGGTGTACAGAAACGTACCTACTTTTCATCCCGAAAAAAAAGTACTGTTCCCGAGGAAAACAACAATAACGTTCTTATGATAGTAGATGGCGCCACGTGTCTTTCGAATCATGATTGAATTATATCATTAGAAACAGAGTACAACTCGAATTGATTGTCAAATTGTAAATTAACGCGAGCAAAGGCGCGGGGAAAAGCCAGTTGCTCATAATTTACCGCCATGCTTCTCCAGATGTAGTGCAGCAATACCACTAAATGTTTACTGTCAAAAAGTGTTAACGTCAAGCAACCAAGATGACTATTCATGAACATTAATTTCCAAAATATAACCCAAAATAATTTAGGGTCATATTTTCACATGAATAGGTATAGTTGAGCAATTAAGCCGTCGCTTAATTAACAAAGTTTTAACTCTTACCCTAGATTCAACCGTCCAAAGTATAGGTCATGCGGTATTATACACCACTAATTTTTAATTAGTACAAATACTTAAAGGGCTCATTAGAGAAGGTCTTGTTATTATATATGTAAAGTCTCAATAAATAATATTTATAAACAACAAAGTTATTAGCGTTTGTTTATATCCCAAAATGCCACTCACTTTATGGAAATATTGTACAGGCTACCTAATAGTATTCATTAATCATGGAAAAGCACTGCACGTAGTATTTTCTAGTAGCAATTGTTATGAATCATTGATTCAATTATGAAATTTATGAATTTACCAATTATGAAAAATTTTTGTGGACAATTTTGGGATTTCATTTTTTTGATTTTTGACTACACAAATATGATCAGTAACGGGTACGGATAGAGCCCCATTTTTTTTTGTACTAATTAAAAAATAGCAGTGTATAATACATTAATGTATAAATAAACTACACCCAACTTAAATTAGAACCTAGTTTTTAGGCTAATAAGGCAAATGTGCAGGTCGATTGTGATAACGAATTAATGTTTCAAATTCATTATGTATGTTAATGTGTTTGTGTGTGAATGTTCTTGCCCGTTTGGTAATGGCTGGTTTTATTGGAGACAGCTGCCGACAAAATGCAGGATACATTAGAATAATATCCTCCTGTAAATTGACCTGCACCCTAATTGCGTAATACATTATCGATCGGAGTTGGTTTCATTTTGAAACAAATTGCTAATCCATTGCTTCATATGTTCGAAAAATTTGTCTGCTCGACAACGTAAATAACGTAATGAATGTTGTTGAACTGTCAAAATTAAACCAACTCCGATTGATAATGTGTTACGCAATTAGGCGCTGGTGCAGGACAAACAAAAAAAAAATAATAATGATGATAAGAATCACATATTTTTCCCTTTTATTTTTTGTTTCACAGATAAGGGATGACGAATAGCATAAAGTGGCTCTTACTCAGCAGTAGAAGTAACAAGGATGATATTGATGATGGCAAAGATCTGACCACATCCTGAGACGAAACGAGTATTAATTATTATTGTGAACGCAAAAATAATTCACTTACTAATAATTGATACCCTTTATCACCGACGCAACATCCTGGGCACGTGTCACCAACTTGCCCGTTGCCCCTTTTTAACCGACTCCAAAAAAGGTGGTTCTGTATTCGAACCGTATGTATTATGTCCGCAATTTTTCTCAAAACCTAATGAACCAATTTTGATGATTCTTTCACTAACGTGAAAGAATTAAATAAACATACTTTCAGAAAGGTTTTAGTATATAACACATTATGTAAATATTCTTATGTAGGTACGAAGTTATATTTTTAATTTAATATTCTTATTTTTTTATTTTATTATTATTTGATTATTCTTAGGAAGGCTTACAGGCTAATTACAAATACATAGTTTACCACAACATATTACCAAGTTGCTAATAACAAGCCTCCACAGATATATAACACAATTAATTTAAGCTGAACAGGGAGTCTAAGTATGTTGGGCAATGATATTATATTAAAAATATCATTGAGGTTAGGTTTCATTTATTAGTAGGTAGGTTAGTTTTATTTATTAGTAGGTTAGGTTAAGTTAGTTAGTTTTATTTATCCATGTTGCTACATGAGTTTAAGAACCACTAGCCGGTGCATCATCGACAAAAAATTACTTCGCTAAGAGCGTTCTTGCCGTGCTTATCTTAGTAAAAAATAAGTCAACATCATGCTCAAAAGATACCTCATTGAAGCTTCGAGCGCTTCTTATAAGAAAAGCATTACGCCTATAATTTGTAGTGGCAGAAGGCACACCTAGAAGCGGCCTTTTACGCAATCCGTACGTGTTAGTGCGAAATTTTAACTTTGCTAATAGTTCAGGGCAGTCAACCGAGCCATTCGCTATGTTCATCAAAAAACTTATATCATTAATGAGTCGCCTACGATCCAGTGGGAGAAAATGGTATTTCTTACAACGGTGACTGTAATCAATAGATATTTGGTGCGCCTTATAATCGAGATATCTCAGAAAATTTTTCTGGAAACCCTCAATGCGCGAATTGTAGATCGCATATTGAAGGTTCCAGACTTGTGATGCATACTCCAAGTGATATGCATAAATGTACTGTATCTCCGGCATTTCTATGCCGATTTTGGTGATTCTTGTTTTCGTTCGTCGTGGGCTTACTTATGTAATTGTATATTCAACTAAAAATGGAAAAACTTTTTTACAAAAAATACAACCGACTTCCAAAAGCAACACTACAAAGTGAAAAATAACTTTAATTTCGGAAGTCGGTGTCTAGTTAAATGTGTTTTCGTTTTTCGCCACCGACTTCCGAAATTAAAGTTATTTTTCACTTTGTAGTGTTGTTTTTGAAAGTCGGTTGTATTGTTTGTAAAAAAGTTTTTATTTTTCACTATTTAGTTGTGTACCTACCCCACACAAATTCTAATACCACTATCTGCAAAACAAACTAGAACATCATCCATATAAAAGTGGGGAAAAAATACGTATTATTGAAGCTAACTCAAAAACTACCCAAGCAAAGTTAATCAATTTTATATGGGACCAACTGTGATGTATACCCTCTCGAATAAAACAAAAAAAATCCAAATCGGTCCAGCCATCTTCGAGTAATCGGGGAACATACATAAAAAAAAAAAAAAAAAGGTTCCGACGAATTGAGAACCTCCTCCTTCGGTCGTCAACGTATTCTCTTGTTTAATGTAACACCATTGTTGTCACATATTACCCTTAGACTAAGAGATATTTGTAACATTTAGTGATGGAAATAAACTATTCTATTCTATTCTATTCTATTCTATTCTATTCCTTTTTGAAGTCGGTTAATAATCGGGGAACATACATAAAAAAAAATATATAGAGCATTGTATTCCAAACTGTTACTGTGTGGTTTGCGGGGGGTAGTTTCCGGAACCCTGTGGGTGTTTCCTATTTCTTGGGGGTGTTTTATGCAAGACATCATGACATTACATTTCTTAGGTTTCCACATGGAACTCAATAAAAAATTCAAATAAAAAAATGTTTGCTAAGGTCTCGGACACCAAGAAAGGTCCCGTGCGAAGTCAATACAAAAATCTCTTAATTATCGGTGGCTACAAAATAGCACTTCTTAGAAAAAGTGTTTTCTGCATGGATCCAGTAATATCATAACTACTGGACAGCATAAAAAGTGACACCCTACAGCAATTTAAAAATAAACTCAAGGGCATTTAGATACACAAATGTTATTATTCAATGAATGATTTTTTGAATGACTCATGTGTGACATCTCAAAAGTTCAATATTATTGGCATTATTTGATACACTTTTGTGCATAATCTAGACTTGTTAAAATAATTTATTGATATCTTAATGATTTTATTTCTCTTTTTTCACTATTTCATATTTTTTAGGGTTTCGTACCTCAAAAGGAAAAAAACGGAACCCTTTTAGGATCACTCGTGTGTCTGTCTGTCCGTCTGTCAAAGCCAATTTGCTCCGAATCTTATGGACCGATGAAGTTGAAATTTGGTACACATATGAACTTCTGTGACCCAAACACGGACAGTTAAAGTAAATAATTGAATTTTGAATATGGGGGTCACTTTTGGGGGGCAAATATGAAAATTAAAAAAAAAGTTTTGTAAACTATACCGTGTGACATATCAAAAGAAAGGGCTTACTATGATGGTCTGAAATATTTTTTTTTATAATTTTAAAATAAATTGTTTTAAAGATATTTAAGAAAATAGACGAAAATTGACCATTTCCCCCTTATCTCCGAAACTATTGAGCCTAAAATTTTGAAAAAAATAGAGAAAATAGTCCTTTATTTGTAGATTACAGGAAAACCTTTAAAAAGTCCGTAGTTTTAAAATAACATGGTAAATCTCTCAATATTGAAAGTACAAACTTACATTTACAGTTGGAATGTATGAAAGAACATGTTTTTCAAATACATTGTTAAGTTTGTCCTTGGGATAAATTCATCCCAACTACGGAACCCTTCATTGTGCGTAGTCCGACACACACTTTGCTGGTTTTTTTTTTATTACTCTTAAGCTTGATAAGACATTATTATTTTGTTAAATTTTATTATAACAACTTTATTGTACAATACCTATATTCTATGCGAATAAATGATTTGATTTTAACGCAATAATTCACCATGTCAACCACAATAAATGTTTGTAATTACCTCGACTAACTAAGTATGTTTCTATACATTCTATGGTACATACATTGTTTATCATTACGTGAGGGAATGAGCAAGTATACTGTAACAATATTTCTGTAGAAATATTTGCTTTCGTTCCATTCGCATTTTGTGTATTTAATAAACACAGTACTTATCATGTTGTGGTTGAGTGCTCTGATACATTGCGTGTTTTGTTTTCATTACATACAAAGTTTCGTTGCTAACGAGAACTCTGGTTCGTCGACGAGATGATGGTTGTAATATTTTTATTAAAATTAACACTGGAAACTGAACATCGCATAACATAATCACGCCTTTATTCCTAAAAGACTTAAGAAGAGGTTACTGTCTAGTGTAGGACCCACAAGTCTGTTTATGGATCCCATGCTATCGCTTGTCTTCATTTACCGGGCAAAAATCCAGTTAACTCAATAGGTACTGAATACTAGTTTAGCTTAAATATGTCGCACAGTAAGGCGGTTGTAGCCGTGATATATTTATATCCCCAGGAATATAAACATATTTTATAGCTATATATAGTGTAGAAGGTAATGAGGAACAGGGTGTAAAGTTCACTCATCCTCTATTGAAAAGGGAGGATCCTCTGACCACACGGGTGTTGTGTCTGGTGGGCAACTGCCCGACGGTTGATGTCTGGACGTTGTATATATGCTAGTCGTGCGGTAAACTCTGATTGCGCGATGCAGGATTGCTTGACGTCAGTGTGACGCGTAGCTTATATGTGGCGATGTAGATTCTGCCACATCACTCCCCTCCGGAGAACGGAGGTCGATAGTGGCCTGAGTCGTGTATCTTGCGATGCTTGCTAGTGCTAGTTGTGATTCCGGTGAGTCGGAACCGGGTGCCGCATAGTTCACGGTGAGTCGCAACTGTCTGCGGTGATACCCCAGTGAGTCGGGGTGGCGCGACGTTATGCTCCAGTGAGTCGGAGTATACAGCGCTGGGTTGAGGTTGAGGCTGAAGGTGATGACCAGGAATGCGCGTCCGCTACATGCTGGTGGTCAGGATACCCGTTGAAGCCGTTGATGCTGGCTGACTGTGTGACTCGCCGCTCGAAAGCTTGAGTAAGTGATGCTGATGACGTCACGCTGAAGAAGTTGCACGAAGGCTGCGCTGATGTTCTTACTCGGGGTCACCAGTATAGAGGCATGAGGAACAGGGTGTAAAGTTCACTCATCCTCTATTGAAAAGGGAGGATCCTCCGACCAGACGGGTGTCGTGTCTGGTGGGCTACTGCCCGACGGTTGATGTCTGGACGTTGTATATATGCTAGTCGCGCGGTAAACTCTGATTGCGCGATGCAGGATTGCGTGACGTCAGTGTGACGCGTAGTTCATATGTGGCGATGTAGATTCCGCCACAATAGTTTAGAGGTAGTAGTAGGTAGTAGAAAGAGGTTCATAACTATCTTACTAGGAATATAACTATGATACGAGCATAATCTGGTAATATACAGGGTGTAAGTGTAAACAGTGGCAATATTTGAAGGGGTCATTGTCCTCATCATTATTAACAACTTTTACTATGGGACCAAACTTGAAATCGCGAAAAAAAAATCGGCTGTTCAGTACATTTATGTTCGCATAATTCGTCAAAATGTACTGAACAGCCAGATTTTTTTCGCGATTTAAGGTTTGGTAAAAGTTGTTCACAATTATGAGAACAATGACCCCTTAATATATTGCCACTGTTTAAACTTACACCCTGTATAGTTAGCTATATTTTGAACATACTCACTTACTACTCTTGCAGTACATCGCCCTGCGTGTACCTACAGTATAACAATGCGTTCAGGATACTGGCGCGGCTCCCACGTTTTTGTAGCGCTTCGGGGATGTTTGCAGAGGCAAGGATTGATGGTTTTCATGCCATCATCCGAAAACTGTCTGCCTCGATCCTTCACAGAATGCGTGCCAGCTCCTATAGCATCCTGAGCACGTTGTGCGGTAGGTCTGTGCATGATGGGATTGTCCGATGCTACGTCACTACGTGGATAGTGTAAGGTTCAACTCCAGCCTTTAGCATAAGATTATGATTAAGATACTAACATTAGTTTTAGGTTTTGTTTTACTAACACTCTATAGATCCCTGTGGTCTGAAAATAAAGGTTTCATATATATTATATACTAGCTGACCCGACAGACGTTGTACTGCCTTAGCTATCAAAATTCTAATGTAAACGCGTGAAGTTAAAATGGTTTTTCAGAAATTTTCCATTTTTTTGCGAAATTTTCTTAACGTTTTCTTTCATAAAAACCTTCTCCTGACAATCATAAATACTACAAAAAAAGAATTAGCGTAATTGTTCCATCCGTTCACGCGTGATGCGATGACCAAGGGAAATAGGGATTAATTTATATATACTAGCTGATCCGACAGACGTTGTCCTATCTTGGCTATGAATATTCTAATGTAAACGCGTGAAGTTAAAATGTTTTTTTTTTTAATTTTCCAATTTTCTGCGAAATTTTCTTAATTTTTTTTTTCATAAGAACCTTTTCCTGACAATCATAAACACAACAAAAAAGAATTAGCGAAATTGTTTCATCCGTTCACGCGTGATGCGATGACCAAGGGAAATAGGGATTCATTTTTAGATTACGGTGTATAGCTATATCCCTAGGGATATAACTATATCACTGCTACAACCATCTTACTGCGGAATATAGGACACACGCCACAACCCACACATTCACACTTTACACGCACTAGCTTCTGCCCGCGGCTTCGCCCGCGTGGAGTTCGGAAATTATCCCATGGGAACGTATTGCCGGTATAAAAAGTATTCTATGCCCTAATACAGGTCATGGTCTACTCATGTGCCAAATATCATCCAAATCCTTTTAGCCGTTTTAACGTGAAGCGTAACAAACAAACAAACGCACTTTCCCATTTTTATTATTAGTTATGTATAATATATTATTACTTACCCATTTGTAATATTAGTCCCCACTGCTGGACATATTCCTCCCCCAAATAATAATCCCATTAGTTAGATATATATATACTGTAAAATTCTAATAATAAATAATGATAATACTGTAAAATTCTACTGCTGTTCGAACGAACACAGGTAAAGGTAAAGCAAGATAAAGTTTACACTACTTTAACTTTACAATTTATATAAAAAAGGTAACTTTACACTATAAAGTTACCTTTTGGGTGTAACGTTACCTAAAAATAAATAAATCCAGATTCTGCTGCTACCTACCAATAGCCTAAATTAAACACTTCCGCAAAATTTCAAGTATTAGTTTACCGGCCTTCCTCTCCTTGGTCCACAGTTCTGATAAATTAACCAGGAAAATTTTATCTTCCTCACTGGTCGATTTTGAGGTACCTTTTTTGACCAATGCGTTGAAGCTTGGAAAATGGCTTATCCCAATACGGATTTGCCCAACAACCCATCCTCCCAGAAACTGTGGGACGTGCCGCTCTGCAGTAAACACGTCATTTAATACTGTTGAGCGTGCCTGTCTGCTGGCTGTGGGAGAATGGGAGTCAGGCTTGTGGTTTCAGGCGCTCCAGTCATCGTTTCGGCTCGCTACGTGTCTCCGCTTGGGCGCACTTTGTGTTGCTCCGTATCCGTCTCACTGCGGTGAAGCTGTCGACAGTCTCGGGCACCATGGCCTGTCCTGCTACAGGAGCGCAGGTCGCATAGCACGGCACGTCAGCTTCAACGACATTATTCATCGAGCTCTTGTCACCGCCGGCGTACCAGCGGTATTAGAACCAAACGGCTTGGTACGTAACGATGGGAAGAGACCAAATGGCATGACGCTGTTGCCTTGGAAGATGGGTAGGCCTCTGGTGTGGGACGCAACCTGTGTCGACACCCTTGCGCCATCTCATGTTCCAAGCACGACGTGCTGTGCTGGCGCCACTGTTGCGGCTGCTGAGATCCTCAAGCGATGCAAATACTGTAACCTTATAGGTAACTACAGTTTTAAGCCGTTGGGGGTCGAAACGCTCGGGTCATGGGGCGCGAGTGCGCGTCTACTTTTTAAGGAAATTTCTCGCCGACTGGTCGAGACTTCACGTGACCAGAGGCCTGGCTCGTTCTTTGGCCAAAGAATTAGCTTTGCTATTCAACGTGGCAATGCTGCCAGTCTTCTGGGCACGTTTCCGGATGACATCGATGCGGACGAGTACTTCGACGCCTAAGTGTACTTTTGTTATTGTATTTATTTGTATAGTTAATTAGTTAGTCATTTAATTTAGTACCTAGTGTAAATATAAAACTTGTATAAACTTGTATATTGTTTGTAAAAATTGCAAAAAAATAATTTAAAGGTACCAACCCAAAAGTTTTTAAACAAAGAACTAAAACAAACTTGCACACTTTTGTACTCACAAAAAGGGCCTCTCCTCCCTGTCTACAAAGAATCTGGGAAGCTGGCTGCAACATTCCACTTTGTATCAACAAAAAAAGTTCTGTCTGGAAAAGTGCTTCTAATGTTTGTTACTTGCGGTTTTACTATGAGTGTATGTGACTTTATTTCTCGGTGCTATATTTACTCTGTGCAAGACCACACGTTAATAAGTAATGTTATTGATTCACTGATTACCTATTTTTTTGTTACACTAATTACGCTATACATTAATTATTGATTTATAAATGTTGTCATAAATAAATAATGAATTTAAGCACTTGCCATATTATAAACAGTCATTACATTGTTTAGATAAGTACTCAGATTAATGTATTTGACTTACCGGTATTTTATTTTACTCTATATGAGAAAAAATATAAAAATATATTATTTAGATAGATCAGGCAAAGCAGTCGTAAAATGTTAGTTTTAGTTCATAAAATAACAATATAAATTTTAAAATTCAGTTCATAGTTTTCAGTTTTTTTAATCTGTTTTTAACACCATGAAATAGAAGCCGCCATGTTATTACGTCATACGGCTGTGTAAATTAAAAAGTTTCAATGTCAACCGTCAACTGATCAGCGTATCTATGGTCGGACTTTTAATTAGCTGCAGTAAAATGACAATTTTGTACTGTCATTTCTACTGTCATTTCGCTCTCAAATGCGAACATTTTTTATCAAAATGACACTTAAAAAATGTAATTTTACTGCCGCTAATTATCAATTAGAGTCAAAGAGGCTTTGTACTTTTATTATTTTCGTAACCAACGAATTTTGATTGAATTAATACACTGGAAGACAGCTTCGTAAAGGGAGACAACATAATTTTACCAAGAATAAACTCTTTGATGGTCGGTAAATTATTTGCTGCAAATCCCGATTTTTGTTCTGCTGAGTTACGGAATGTTAAAACATCGACGTAAGTAATGCCCTTTATCTCTCTTACAAATACAGATGTATTGTGCTCACGCACATGAAAGATATTTTTGTGTCGCTAGTAGTGACTTTGAGAAAAATAATAATGTCACGCTTGTTAAAGTTGTTTATGACCAACATTATGTTATGAGTATGTTATGACGGTGTCGTTTCTTTTTGGAAAAATTATATTTTTCCAGTTCTGTACAAAAATGGGACAATTACCCACTAAAATAATTATATCGTTAAGTAGCCTTTTCATTCCTAATAGCTGTTTAGTCAAACCAGGGTTGCATGCCACTTGGAGGTACATGTGGTCTGTTAATTTTTCAGTACAGGCGGGTTTTAAATAAAATTTCTCATCAACAGTGTTAAAAGTCTATTTTTTTCTCTTTGTGGCATAATCATGAGACAATATTTTCAATGGGTGTGAGTATCTGGTGAGGTCCGTGTTTACCTGGGGAGCCGAACCGATTCAAGTCGGTCGGGTCGATACCCACCATACTACCACTAGTAACCATTCTTTCATACACAAATTAGTATGCGATTTGGGATCATAATAATAGTGGGAACCAAGTTACAGTAATCTGCCTACATTGCACCACCTTCCAAATAAGCTAAATAACCTACCACTTCATAATTGCCGACAAAAGTAAATTATGAACAAAAAATTACGCACTATGGTGGTTAGAAATTTAGGTGGTTAACTGTTGAACAGGTCGCCCTACCCTCTTAGATTGTCTTTAATAATTTGGTTTTTATTTTGTAATTTAGTTTTTGATTTTTTGTAAATTTTATTTTGTGCGCCTTACGGGTGAAACATGTACGTACAAAATATAAATTAATATTGTGACATCCTGCATGCATAATTTGCATGTATACGCATGTTTTGATAAATAAAATGATCTTTATCTTTATCTTCCTTCTAGTATAATCTAAACATATAGATACTGAGTAAAGTAATAAAACTATATACCTACTATTAATTTGTTTACAATTCATTTCATTAAAAGATCTTGTAAATTTATTAGTGCACATGCTGTTCTTATACATAAATCTAACATGCCAATCAAATTCGAATTCTGAATGCAGTTTTAACATGCTAATTTTTCTTAGTCTTCGAATCACCCTGTCCACATGTATTCTAAGACTGGCATCTTGCTTTGCTGTTTCGCTTATTTTAGATAGTTTCAATACAGCAGGAACACTTGGTGGTCTCAGCAGAACAAATCGTTTTTGAGACAAATATAATTCCTGATGTTTAAATCCCTTAGCAGCTACAGTTCACTCTTCCTCCATAGAAAAGGGAGGATCCTCCGACCAGACGGATGTTGTGTCTGGTGAGCAACTGCCAGACGGTTGATGTCGGGACGTTGTATACTAGTCGCGCGGTAAATTCTGTATTGTGCCTTTCGATTAGCCTAAATTGCTCTATACGAGTATTTCTGGGTCAGAACTACTTGTGTTGCTACGAGTATATGTTCCTGTACTTGAATGACTTCACAGCTTCGTCACATTTATTTTTCATAGAAGGAACATCCAGTGCTGTCTGTGAAACTAAGTGACTAATAATCTAAATGCTTGTGTTACAGAAGTGAAGAAGGTAAACAGTGAGTGTCAACAAACATTAGGCCTTTGTGATTTAGTACAAGGCTGCTGTTATTTTCATTTACTTTTAACGTTAATAAGGTACACTTAATATGTTTACATTATATAAATGTAAAATTACCTTCAATGCAGGATGACGATGCTTTGACATTATCTTCTTTTAGATAATCTTGAACAGAATCTTCAGATATAGATATTCTCAGACTTTTAGCTTCCGCAAGATGAGATTCATTTCAAGCGGATCTGGAGGGTATGCAATGCGGTTTCAATCGAATTATTTTTACTGGACCCATTATTTTATACTGTATACTAGCTGCGCCCCGCGATTCCACTCGCGTAGACCGGGATAAAAAGTAGCCTATGTGTTAATCCAGGGTGTCAGCTACCTCCTTATTAAATTTTATCAAAATTGGTCGAGCCGTTTGAGCGTCAAGAAGTAACAAACATACACACACACTCACAAACTTTTGCCTTTATAATATTAGTGTGATAGTGTGATGTGATAGTTTTCCATGTCGTGTTCCAACTGAAACGTAAGATATAAATTAGCAACTTATTTTACTAGCTTCTATAAACGTCCAAATATGAACTATATTCCAACAAGATATGTACTTTTCCTGTAACATATTGTGAAACACTTTTTATATAGGTGGTAATATTTAATTCTATTTGAGAGTTCTTATTTCTTTCCAACAACTATGATACAGAAATATCCAGACTTTAATGTTTTTCTTTTATGGTAGGAGAAGGTACAATAGTAACCTATTTACAATGCCGTTTTCTTCTGCCGCCAAGCATCATTGTTGTATTCTGGTTTGAAGATTATGAATGCCTGTGTAATTACAGGCACTGAGACAATTTTCAGCATGCACTGGGTGATCATGAAGAAGAGAAGCCGTCTCCTTGTTTACGCTAAAAAAGAGATTAAAACATTTTTCCTGTCATAAATATCTTCAGTATAATAAGTAGGTAAATAAAATATTTATAATGAACAGAAAAGTCACTTCATAAAAGAAAAATTCACAAGTTTCCATGAAAAAATTGTCGAAGAGATTATTCAAAAAGTTAAGAAAACTAAAATAAGTTACAGCCTTTCCTATCATTTATCACGGGTATTACAAAACTTATGGAATGATCGATTGTATCTCACTTCGCAGCTTTTTGGTTCGGAACTTTTAAATTTAGAATATCAACGGTGATAAAATTGTTTTGTTTATTTCACATTTTATTTCAGGTATACCTTATTGTCTATTCTATTATTTTTTTATATGGCAAGCAATGCTGATGGTGACAAAGCTGCAAAAGTATTCAAAAAATTGTCACATAAATTTTTATTAAAATATTGTTAACACTTTTCCATAAAATTATTTTATTGGAATTTTCAATTATAAAAATGGTACTGTTTGTGTCCGTAATTTTTTTCCATAAAACAAAAGTTTTTGTTGACAATTTATTTACTGCATGTGCTCGGAAAAAAATAGTTTACCTAGTTTTTTTAGTGAGAAGTTATATAATCTGAAAATGAAAGTGTTAAGTGTTTGATGCTTTCAATAAGCTAATTATAATATTTTCCTTTTATTGATGCAATTTGATGACAATATATTGAACTTAACTTCATGATTGACAAACACAATTAAGTGGGTACTTACTGAAATTATTACATGAATCTACTTTGTTGATGATGTTCATTGTTCATCAGATCCGAAGCTAGAGCGAGCGAAATGGACAGACGACCTGAAGAAAGTGGCTGGGACAGACTGGATGCGGAAGGCGGAGGACAGGGTGTTGTGGCGCAACCTTGGAGAGGCCTATGTCCAGCAGTGGACTGCGATAGGCTGAGTTGATTGTTCATCAAATTCACTAACAATACTTTATTAATGGATAAATTATCGATGTATTTGATTAATGATGGCAACTAAAAAAAATCAAATTACTCGTGGTTATACCGTGGTAAATAATGCTACCTAACAAAGTTACCCCACCTGAAGCCTTAAAATTGGATACAATGACGTCATACACTAAACTCGAACCCCTTATTAATTAAACGCGGAGTAAAGTAACGACCAGTAAAACTTTCAGATTACCCATACGTAGATCGAGGTTTAGCGTCGGCATCATTTTCAAGTTTTCGTAATAATTAGGGCATATATTCTCTCAAAATTTTATTACAACGAAAAAATATTCTACGCATATTGCAGCTCCAGTGAAAATACATACCAAAACCGACAATATCGTAGCTGGAATACGACATTAACATATACATTCAAATCACCAAAATATACAAGTAATAACGTTGAACATTGAGACTCAAATAAGCGCCTGAAGAGTCTCTAATAGGCACAGGAATGGTGAAAGCCCTTGCAATATTAGAGACAACACAATCGCATTAAAATATTGCTGCTACCATTTGTTTTCGTTTTGTTAAAGTCTTTTATCGGAAAATGCGAACAAATTTTTGATTACTAGGTCTGCTTACTGCAGTTTGACAAGGAATACTTCTTGTGTATTGTATTTTTATCTCGTGAAGCGACACTCGCTTTAGTTATGGTAAAATATACATACACGCTGTGAATGGGTGCGTGATGACGATTAGCGTCAACACATAATACATACACGCACTGCCGACTTTGCCATTGTCTCGGACGGTACCGAGAGCTCCTGCGCTTACGCACACATTCACAGCGTGTTTGTACACTTTGTAATCACAAGTAAAGTGTGCGTCGCTTCGTGAGATAAAAGTACTCCTTTAATGTCGATTTTTAAGGGTTGCGTACCCGAAGGGTCCAAACGGAAGCCTATTGCTGTCACTCACGTGTCCGACTGTACGTCGTCTGTCACACAGGTTATACAGCAAAACGGTTGAAGCTACAGTCTTCAAATTTTCACTCTATAAATAAGCATCTTGTTGACTCAAAGCCATACTAATTGTCAGAAAATATTTTTGAATGTTTTTAAGGGGGCTCCCGTATAGCTAAAGGGGGACGCGAAAAAAAACTTTGACCTACCCTATCGAGTGTGGTAGCATACTGTATTTTTTGTTTTAAAAATTTATTAAAAATATTGGAAAACAAAGGAATGAGAAGCCAACAAAGTACCTAAGTTTTTTTTACAAAATTTTGTTCCAAAAAATTTTTGAACTTCTAGTTGACCTATGAACTTGAAATTTGGCGATAATGTTTATTATTACGTATATTTTACTAACAAATAGCAATATACTGATAAATCAAATTTGATACGGAATCCTAAATGTGCGAAGTCCGACACGAACTTGGCCGGTTTTTTAATGTGTCACTTACCTTTTTTAATTATCCAAAAAAATATTGATGATGATAATAATATGATTTCGATAAAAAGAACAGTTTAGTAAACAAGTAAATTACCGTATTTTATTCTCAAAAAGATCGAGACTTTCATTCCCAACTTATAGTGTGTGAAAAATATACGAGAACTCATCGTGATTTTTGAACTGTGTTTATTTAGGCCAAAAACACACGACGTTTTTATACGCGCCGCCTACGCACGTTCCCTGTAACTGTACTAAGCCTGAGAAATCTGCACGGTATGCGTTGCAAACACGTTATACCCGCGTTGACGGCGCCAGTAAAAAACTTTTTTACAAAAAAATACAACCTACTTCCAAAAACAACACTACAAAGTGAAAAATACCTTTAATTTCGGAAGTCGGTGTCTGGTAAAATGTATTTTCGTTTTTTGCCACCGACTTCCGAAATTAAAGTTATTTTTCACTTTGTAGTGTTGTTTTTGGAAGTCGGTTGTATTTTTTTGTAAAAAAGTTTTTATTTTTCACTTTTTAGTTGTGGTACCTACCCCACACAAATTCTAATTCCACTACCTGCAAAACAAACGAACATCATCCATATAAAAGTGGGAAAAATTACGTATTATTGATTCTAACTCAAAAAGTACCGAAGCGAAGTTAATCAATTTTAATAGGTCTTTACCTATGAAATTGCCGTTTTGTATGAAAAAATTTAAACGAATTTTTTTCATGCATTTTTTATTTGTATTAATCCAAGTAATCACCCATGCAATCAATGCATCTTGGCCAATGCAGTGGCAGTTTATTGATGCCCTTCTTAAAGAAATCAGCTGGACGGGAGGCAACAAATTCTTCAAAGGCATTTTGTACTGCCTCTCGGGTATTAAATAAATAAATAAAATAAATAATTTTTTTTTAAATAAATAAATTTTTTTTTTTTTTTTTTTTTTTTTTTTGAATTTTTTTCCCGCCAAGAAGTTATCCAAATTCTGGAAAAAGTAGTAGTCTGTAGGCGCAAGGTCTGGTGAGTAGGGCGGATGACGGAGAGCTTCCAACCCCAGTTCTTGCAACTTGGAGACCGTCTGCTGTGCAGTATGAGGTCGCGCGTTGTCGTGCAGGAGCAGCGGAGACGAGCGATTGACCAATGCTGGTTGGAGATGTGCCAGCTTCTCCATCATTGTGTTCAGTTCTTCACAGTACACATCTGAAGTAATGCTCACCCCGTTTGGTAAGAAGCTGTGATGAATCACACCGGCGCTAGACCACCAAACAGTGACCATCACTTTTCTAGGGGTAAGTTTTCGTTTAGGGCATTGTTTAGGTGGTGAACCAGGATCCAACCAACTTGCTGAGTGCTTGCGGTTATCAAACAGAATCCATTTTTCATCGCAGGTAACAATGCAGTTCAAAATTCCTTCATTTGTGTGTCTGTTGAGCAGTGCAAGGCACGTCTCGACGCGTACTTCGCGCTGGCGATCATTGAGTTCGTGGGGCACCCATTTGTCAAGCTTTTTTACCTTGCCAATTTGACGCAAATGGACCAATATTGTTTTGACGCTAACGTCGAAAGCTGCTGCTAATTCAGCCGTAGATTGTGTATCATCAGCTTCCACAATCGCTTTTAATTCGCTATTGTCGACCAAAGTCTTCGGACGACCGCGAGGTTCATTTTTCAGGTCGAAATTTCCAGAACGGAAGCGAGCAAACCAATAACAAGAGTGGTGCGTTGGTTTGTAGTGTTAGCTCCGTAAACGTCGTTGATGTTGCGTGCCACTTGTACCGCGTTGCTGCCACGACGGTACTCATATTCCATAATTACTCGAATTTTTAACGTATCCATGATGACGAAAAAGATTGAAATGCGATGAAAATGTAACACTAATCAATAAACAAATGACTACTTTTGGAAAAAAAACCATGTTTTTAAAATAGAATTAATTTGAAATTAGAATTCTTAGCCAAACAAAAATTATTTTGATTTGAAATGGCCAGTACTGCAGAATGGCAATTTCATAGGTAAAGACCTAATATATGGGACCAACTGTGATGTATACCATCTCGAATAAAACAAAAAAAATCCAAATCGGTCCACAGCCATCTTTGAGTAATCGGGGAACATACATAAAAAAAAAAAAAAAAAAAGGTTCCGACGAATTGAGAACCTCCTCCTTTTTGAAGTCGGTTAAAAAACGTGGTATGTAAGAGCCCTTACCGAATAAGGCTTGTAGGAAGAATAGGACATAACTATTGCTTAGCCTATTGCTTCAAAAGTAATAAAAGCCACCGATCCATCACTTAATCGTTTTATGAACTCATAGTAAGGGACGCAAAGGAACTTTGGCAATCGTTTAGGATATGTTGAAACGAGACATGAGAATACTCTTTGATTTTATGGAGTGTAAGGGAAGAGATTGGAATTCGTTGTCTCGAGTCGACTTACCGGCATTCGATGTGACGTCACATGTGAGTATTTTGTGGATGTTCGGATTATTAAAATGTACACAGCTTTGCGCGGATTGTTATGGGTAAGGGGCAAGACCTAAACGCAAGTCTTTTAATGCCTAAAAGTACATAATTTAGTGTAGTAAACCAAATCAGAAAATATATGATATTCTTTAGGATATAATGATAGTTAAATAGTGTGTTGAAAACATAATAGAACTAATTTGATACGATAGAAAAAAATCACGAAGATACCTCTAAAAATTTCTTTTAACGATTAAAAACCATACTAATATAGATGAAATCATTCTGATTTTTTTATCAGAATCTACACGCAACATATTAATGTATAGTATTTTAATTTTTGAGATATTTGCTTCATATTTTGCAATAAATTACCAGAAATGTGTCATCGCCATTCTCTTTCTTTTCTATGCAGTCCGACAGGGACCGCGTTTTAGGTCCTATTTCCCTTAAGAGGAAAAACGATCACGTGATCGTCGGGTTCATTCCATACTATAAAGTATTCCTCTGTGTTTTCTCTAGTTAATGGTACTAATCAAAATTTTCTTTTACGATTTAATTTGTATCTATCACTGGCTGAAGGGGCTCGTGGCTAAGTAACACAACAACAACAACAACAGCCGCACGGATCTTTCGATCAGGTTAAGCTAAGCTTGCCGTGGTTGGTCCGTGGATGGGTGACCATCTTTACATACCGAGAACGCTCCGTGCCTCGGAAAGCACGTTAAGCCGTCGGTCCCGGCTGTCATTCTTGGATCTTTGACAGTCGTTACGGGTCGTCAGAAGCCCGAAAGTCTGACAACCAGTGTTAGGAGTATCGCGTTACCTGTTATCGCGTTGTACTGGGTACAGTAAGGGGGTTGTGGAGGTCAGATAGGCAGTCGCTCCATGTAAAATACTGGTATTCAGCTGCATCCGGTTAAACTGGAAGCTGACCCTAACATAGTTGGGAAAAGGCTAGGCAGATTTGTGTAATATCTATCACTGCCTAGTATCATTAACCAGGGAGAAAACAGAGGAATACGTTAGTATGGAATGAACACCAACAACAACGTTACCACGTTTCTTTTTAAGAAGTTGTGAAAGCGCTCTGGTTTAGGGATTCTTGAATAAATGGTGGATCTAAAATTTGAAAAACTGGAAAGAATCAAAATCATTTGGAGTGTGGTGTTTTACTGAGTTGAAATAGGGTAAGGTATCATACCGCTGACTTGTGATGAAGAAAACATAGGGTAAAATAGAAAAAAAAGTGAATAGGTAATGTAGGTACATTGTCACGTGTGTTTTAAAACCTGTGTTCACGATTACCCCTTCAACGCAATTTATGTTGTTGAATTTTAAACATGGAAGCCGTTGAGGTTTCGCTTTTCGGTGTCATTTAGAGTTCTGCATTGTGTTCAATAATCATTCCATAATCTGAATGAGGAAATTAAATATTCTACAGTACCGCAATTACGGGTCAATATACAATCATAATGAAAACATTCTCGAACAATATTAAAGTCGCACCAAAATACAATACAATACAGTGCAGTGCAATTCGATACAATATTCTCCACTTTATAATTCCGTGAATCACTTTGGCGATAACATTCACGTGCAACACAGTGTGACTATCTCAAAGAGATCGACAATCGTATCTAGTACAATAGCGTATTGTATTAAATGATTTGGCATTTCACTGATTATTATCAATTTTCTTTGGGCAATACCTAGCCACTGATTCGTGCGGGTGCAATATACGCGATTACAGTGACGTGTTGTCAAAATGTCGAGATTTATGTGCTAGATCTAAGTTATATATTTGTTATTATAGACATATTATAACTTTCGGAATAAATTTTCTAAATGATGGCGAAAACAGCATCACCATCCGTTGTCTAGTTTAGATCAAGACGACCAGACAAATTAAAACGAAAAGCGACTTTTTATGCTAGGACAGACTACCTTCTGTCTGCGATTTAAATTAATCCGTTGATATTTCCATTTGAATATTACCACCGTCAGTATATGTTATTTACTTAACACTGCCAGTATTTTAGATTTTTTTTTTAATCTTTTCATTTTGTTTCACCAACAATAAATATTATACTTTTAAAATCGAAGATTCCACGTAAGATCCTTAGATATTTAGCACTCTCCAAAAGTGTAACAAAAATCAATACATACCGCTAGAAGCTGCAAAGGCAAAACAAATAAATACACCATCTTCGTAAAAGTGACTTGAATTCCCACGTGAACGTTTCAGCAATTATTAATAAGTGTTAGTAGTATACGCAGGTAAGTATAAAAGATTCTACTCGTGATTGCTACAAACTTTCTAACCTTTTTCCTGTTTACCCGTTTTTCCTCAAAAAGATACAATTCACCGGGAAATTGACAAATAAAATGCACCTGGCAGATGACAAGCAAGAAATGGTATTCGATATTAAGTTACGAAATCATGTTGACTTACTTGAAAATATTTTTTCGCCTTGTTGGTTAAGTGAGCGTTAACCTAGTAGTCGAAAAAGAAATTTCGGATTTGATATTTAAATAACTTATAGCTGAACTTTTTGGTCAGTACTGTTTTAAATTAAGGACGCTGTTACAAATGGGTAGTCAAATCAATACTTTTTCACACAAAGGTATGTTTATTAAATAAAATGCTTTGCATTCTTAAAATATTTTATGGCCAAATTGTTGATAGATGTGCATGGTACGATTCAAAACTATAAATGTAATTTTAGATAGGTACAGTTTCTCAAAAAAGGTACCGAAATGAAAATTTTTACATCGGTACCTTTATTGAGAAACTGTACCTATCTAAAATTATATTTGTAGTTCAGAATCGTATCTTGGACATCTATCAACAATTCGGCTAAAAAACATGTTAAGAATGCAAAGCATTTTATTTAATAAACATACTTTTGTGTAAAAAAGTAATGATTTGACTACCTGTTTGTAACAGCGTCCTTAAGTGAGCCTTTGTTATTGATTATTTATTACATTGCATATTTATTAAAACGTTTATTTTTTATACTGTGACCCGTGATAATTATTCTATTCATGGTATCAGATTGTTTGTACCTATTTACGCTCCATTTTTCTCCTACGTACCATCAATTATAAAACTTAAAAAGTTATAATTTTAAAACCTCAATTCTAAGTTTAAAATCAATTCACCCTCAAAGAACATTCTGTGAGTGACATGGATTTGAAAAAAGAACATCGGAAGGTGCAACAATGGCCGTACAGAATCGAGCACTATTTTCTATTTCGAGCGATTTTTCTATTCACCCACTCTTGCCATGTATTTCAACCACGCGGCTTGATCCTGTCTAACGTGTCTCACAGTAAATCTAACGGTACAAAAATTCCCGTAATCTCGCCATTTTGGACGAGTGCTGACGGTTCTTTGTAATATGTCGCTGGTTGGTTGGATTACCATAGGATTTTTCATTGGATCGCTGCCTTAGAATGTGTGAATATCATCATCATCATTGACAACCTTGTTCCATCCAGTGCTGTGTATAAGCTCCTTCCTTTTGTATTTCCCTGGTCTTTGCGAGGTTCGTCATATCTCGATTGGTATCTTTTTTGAAAAATTCACACATGTAAACGTCTACTGCTTACATAAAGATCCTTACAGACGGGTGAAAATGCAGCAATCTATATTTAATAATATCACAAAATTTTGCAAATAAAACAGGTGACAAACACTCGAATATAAATCAAAAATCATCAAAAAAATAATGAGGAATCCCAAAAAAGTGTTTGTCAATTTGAACTACAAAGAACAAACTATTATCCGTCGTTTAGCTCCCCCGCATCGTCATACATATTTTACGAAGTGTGCACACAAACATGTAAACACTCTAATACCTATTCATTTCCTTCGCCTAACAGCCACCATTCTTGTCTTAAGGGGCACGAGAGCGTAAACAATTTGAGATTGTGCCTTCTACCTAAACGGAAGCTTCTACTGAGTGGACTTTTCAATTTTGCCGAGTGCTAAGAATTTATGCTGGGAAACATCGTAGTGTTTTCTTTTCATTTTGAAAAGAGCATTCGTATTCGTACTGCTCTGAAGACTGGGTGCTATCGAAGGAGTCTTTTGATACCGTTTGACTTGTGATGTCTGTGAAATGATTGGAACTGTTCTGATTTAAATTATACGCAAATGTGGAGTCGTGTTTGTGGATGGAGTTTCATTATTTTACTTTTGTTTTGGTATTTATTTTAAAGTGTAAATTATTTTTTATGGTCATGAGATGAGCTGTCCATCGTCTTATCTCCTCGATGCTAAGCAAAAGCATAATATTTCTCAGTCAAATTAATTCTGAACTTTAATAAGGTGACAAGATTGGTCAAAAACATTGAAGCATAGCGTAAAATGGCTTATGGCTAGTTTACACAGTGCGAGCTAGCATGCGAGTTGGCCTACTGAGTAGCTGCAGTGCAGTAACTCGCACTGTGTGAACGTATCAAACGCTACTCGCAGTTGCGAGTTGTACAGTAGCTCGCAGCCGGGTAACTTAAATAGTTTTTTTTTTCATGCGAGCTAGCGTGCGTGCCGCCATTTTCATGGCTGGTTTACAAAGTGCAAGCTGCTGACTAGACAGCTGCTCGTACTGTGTACTCGCATGTCAGTAGCTCGGCTTGCCTTGGCTCTTTACACAATGGGAGCTGCTGACTAGACAGCTGTTCGCACTGCTTACTGGCATGTCAGTAGCCCGGCTTGCTTTAGCTGTTTACAAAGTGTGAGTTGCTGCACTGCAGCTACTCGGTAGGCCTACTCGCACGCTAGCTGGCACTGTGTAAACTAGCCATAAGAAATGGAAATACAAAATTCTTCAAAATTAATATTAACAAAACAAGCAAGCAAACAGAAGCAAAAGGAGTATGTAAGGGTCGCATCAGATGGCGTTCTATAGTTTCTGCCTGCCCCCATGGGAAGAAGGTGTGAGTTTATATTATCCTATCCTATACTATTAAATGAGCAATATTTATATATAGGTATATATTTGTAATCACGTTCTCGAATAAAGCTCTAACGATTTCGATGAAAATTGCAATACAGGGGCAACGAAGTGATTCTATAAGGGTTCCGTTTTTTTTTTTTTGAGGTACGGAACCTTAAAAATGAGTAATATTTAATTAATTTCAATGGGTAATTCAATTATTAGTGATAGTTTCCTCGTACTAACTAATTTTAAACAGATTTAGGTCAAATACCTACGGGATTCAAAACATTCTAAAATAATTAGATTTGCTAATTCAATTCAATTTGGTATAAAATACCCAATAATTTTAACTGAACATTATAATAACAGTGATTGATAACTGATGATAACAGTGTGATAAAAAGTTAAACACGTTTTGGCAAATAGAAATGATTTTTGAATTAACAATACCTAATTGTTAGTGTCTCACCATCAATGGACAATTCTTGAAAGTGAAAATAATTAGGCCAATTTATTTTATCAGTCTGTACTTACTACTAGTTAAAATATTTTTTGATGTCCTATGAATCTTTTCCCTATCTTTTTTATACAACGTGTAATTTAAATAAGCGACGACCTTTTACGGGGTCATTGTACTCATCATTACGAACAACTTTTACTATGGGACCAAACCTGAAATCGTGAAATAAACTCAAACTCAAACTCAAACTCAAAGCATTTATTTCAAATAAACCAATTACAGGCACTTTTGAATTGTCAATGGGTCGGTCAGTCAGAAAGATGAAGCTAGTTGCCCATTCCAAAGCGTAAAAAAATATAAATATAAATAAAATCAGCTGTTACCTAAATTTTGACGAGTACGCAAACATAAAAATGTAGGGAACAGCAGAGTTTTTTCCCGATTTCAGGTTTGGTCCCATACTAAAAGTTGTTCTTAATGATGAGTACAAAGAGTTTGTCACTTATTTAAATTACACCTTCTGTTAGCTTTTAAATTAAGTATGTAAATTTTATATTGAAACAAAAATAAAATTTAACTTATAATGATGACCCAGCAGGTCATTTATCATTAGCCTAAACAACAATTTTTACCAAAAACTCGACGCCAGCATCGTACTATTTTACCTAATCATCTTTCAATAAACATCCGTGTAGTTTACCTCACAAACGTACTCAAAAGACGTACACAAAGATTGCTCCGAGCGCGATAAATGTTTGCAAGAATCGGTAAAGCTGGTGCGTTTTCCCGTACGCCGCATGCAGCAAGATTGCCCGCGATTATGCGAACGATGCAAGAAAGACCAAGTCTAAGTGAAGTGTACAATTTGAATGAGTGCGTCTTGGAATGTTTGAACAACGACGCAATGCACTATGCACACTCTATTTCGAGTTGATATGAAACGGCTCCTAGCTCATGAAAAGCCTTTTCGAAAGATCTTCAGCCTCTTTTTTTAGTGAAAGCAACGGGATTGAATAACAAAGAGTGCCTTTGATTGGCCTCACAGAGTCTCATTTATACTTTTTTCCGTGATACGTATGTTTATTTGAAGCAAATGATGCCGTTCTTGGAATTTAAAATACGCCTTTTCATTTCAATTGATTACATTATGATGTGTGTAGAAAGTGAGTAGCGTAGATACTTTATTAAATTAAAAACCTTTTGTATTTGGGAACGCGTGTATTTTTTTTTTTGTTCGGAAAATGATGAAAGAAATAGGGCGGTCAAAATGCGTACAGTAATTATGTATCAGAGTATTTATTTGTAAAACATAGGTATTTACATAAAGGTGTTAGGTTAACATATTTGGGCGCTACGTTTTGCCCTGAAGGCGTACAAATATTAAGTAAAAAATGTAATTAAAAACGGTTGGTCGACTCCTCACGTGACCAGAGGGCTGGCCTATTTTTTGGCCAAAGAATCAGCATTGCCTTACAACGTGGCAATGCTGCCAGCCTTTTGGGCACTTTTCCTGTTGACAGCGATGCGGACGAATTTTTTGATGCCCTTTGATCTTTTCCCCTCCTTTTTTATATACCACGTACATATTATTATTTTAAATCTGTTAGTTTATTTAATATGTAAATACTGTACTAATAATACACTTTCGGTACTTCAAATTCAAAACTAAAATACTTAAAACTAAATAAAACAAAAACCAAAAATAAATTTAAAAAAATTATTAAAAATTATCATTTATAAAATCTGGAACAGTATAATAACATTCTTCAATTAATAGCAAATGAGAGCTTTGTTATACTTTGATAGAGGTATATTTTTTATACTATCGGGTATTTTATTATAAATTTTCGGAGCCATACCAAAAAAACTCTTTATCATCAACGAGGTTCTGCATTGGCGCATGGCACATGGCGCAATTTATTTTAAAAATATTTCACATTTTTATTAGGTTACAATACTTTGATGAGAATGCTAAGAGGGATGTCTGTGTTACACGAATGGATATAATAAGAAATGAATACATAAGAGGAAGTTTGAAAGTGGCACCGGTTATTGAAAAGTTATGCGGAAATCGGTTGTCATGGTATGGGCGGAGGTGATGCGGAGGAATGAGGAAAATGTCGTGAGGAAAGTTTTGAGTATCAATGTCAATGGCTATAAGAGTAGGGGAAGACCAAAGAAACTATGGATGGATTGTGTGAAAGATGACATGGCTAGAAAGGGGTAACTACCCAGATGACGACTAATAGAGAAGTACCTATGAAAAAAAAGGACATGTTGCGCCATTGTGAACAGTTCCAGTTATGAACTTTTTTTATTTTTAATGTTAGTGCTTTTGTTTTAGTAGTTCTTGTGATAATTTATGTCAAAGGCGATAAGTCAGAATGTTATTAAATATTATAAACAAAAATACTTTCCCGACTTCTCGACCTCTATAAAAAAGTTTTTCCAATGAAACATTTTAAATATCTGCAAGCCAATCCTTTTATACTAGTTACTAGCTGCGCCCCGCGGTTTCACCCGCGTAGACCGGGATAAAAAGTAGCGGTATGAAAAATAGATGTTAGCCGATTCTCAGACCTACTCAATATGCTCACAAAATTTCATGAGATTCGGTCAAGCCGTTTCGGAGGAGTACGGGAACGAACATTGTGACACGAGAATTTTATATATAAGATTATCTACAAATGGTACGTATTTAGTCAGAATTTTCTACAAAAAGATTCCCTCTCCATTGCTTCACAGTATAAACTTCTACGACAAGTGTACAGTAGAATTTTCACGCAATTTGAACACGATGCTGGGAAATCAAAAGTTTTTTTCAGTGTCGCTTTAGAATACTGATTCCAACAAGTTTGTAGCTTTTTAGAGTTGAGTCCGTGATGCGAATGATATGAAAATGATATAGTGCCGTCGATTGTTAGTTAGTTTAAACCGAAACCGATTTTTTATGATTGCTTTTTAGGCTAGTCACCATAGACAGAAAAAGTTTAAAAAAAAATGTACATTAAATAATTTTAATTTCGGAAGTCGGTCTCTTGGGTTCTGTATTTTAGTTTTTTGCCACGGACTTCTAAAATTCAAGTTATTTTTCACTTAGTGTTTTTTTTTTGAAGTCAATTGTTTTTTTTGGAAATTTTTTTTTTAGTTTAGTTAGTTTTTTAATTTTCACTTTTTAGGGTTCCGTTCCTCACGGAAAACACGCGGAACCATTATAGGATCACTCGTGTGTCTGTCTTTCAGTCTGTTGTCCTGTCTGTGTATCTTGCATTTTCAGTTGGATTGTATGGGAGAACATGTTTTTAACTACAATGTTAATTATATTCTTGGGATAAATTCATCCCAACGTCAGTCAGTGTTGTTAACGACTTCAAAAAGGAGGAGGTTCTCAATTCGTCGGAACCTTTTTTTTTTTATTTTTTTTTATGTATGTTCCCCGATTACTCGAAGACGGCTGGGCCGATTTGGATTTTTTTTGTTTTATTCGAGAGGGTATACATCACAGGTGGTCCCATATAACATTGATTAACTTTGCTTCGGTAGTTTTTGAGTTAGCTTCAATAATACGTATTTTTTCCCGACTTTTATATGGATGATGTTCTACTTTGTTTTGCAGATAGTGGTATTAGAATTTGTGTGGGGTAGGTACACAACTAAAAAGTGAAAAATAAAAACATTTTTACAAAAAAATACAACCGACTTCCGAAAACAACACTACAAAGTGAAAAATAACTTTAATTTCGGAAGTTGGTGGCAAAAAACAAAAATACATTTAACTAGACACCGACTTCCGAAATAAAAGTTATTTTCCACTTTGTAGTGTTGTTTTTGGAAGTCGGTTGTATTTTTTTGTAAAAAAGTTTTTTTACATATTAAGTAGTGATATACGAATTGGTGTGGGGTAGGTACCATAACTAAGAACCGGGCGCACGCACAATGAAGGGTTCCGTAAACCCTTCATTGTGCGTGGTCTGACACGCACTTGGCCGGTTTTTAGTTATGGTACCTCCTCCACACCAATTCCACCACTACTTGCTATGTAAACAACACTGACTGGAGGTATTAAACATCATCAAGATACACAAAGTGGATAAAATACGTATTATCGAAGCTAACTCAAAAACTACTCAAGCCAAAATAATAAAATTTTTATGGGACGCAATCAAGATATACATTTCGAGTATAAGCTGATCTCGCATTGTATAGGATTTTCTTACAATGAGAGGTCAGTGTAAACTGGAAATGTATAGCTTGATGTGTAGCCGCGTGGACTACCACGCAAGCTTCGTTTACCAAATGAATAACTACGTAGGATGCATTTTTTAGAAGTTATAAGCCAAAAATTGAAAGAACTCTGAAAATTTCGAGGTTTTTCAAATACCACGCAGACTTGGTTTTACACTCAACAATATCCCAAAAAATCAGGAAGTACAATTTTTTGCGACCTACTACGATGTTTCAAATGACTGGCCTATTAATTTCTACTTATCTTTCAATCCATTTTTTTATTGATGAAGGAAAAATTTTATAGCACAAATGTAAAAACATGTCACTGAAACATTTGTGTACACATTTAAATCTTAGTACCACATTGCTTGTTACTCGTAAGTTGCTACCCTTTTTTTGTTTTTTGCGTACTTACTATATTCCCAGCAGCTGCAATCCTAGAAACAGACCAAAAACCAATTATCACCTTGCAAATCCTAGGTTGGGATTTGCAAAACCAGTTACATGTAACGCAAACATTATTTTTATCCGCCCCATTTTCCCTCGAAACCCTCGAAAATGGGCACTGAGCTTGTATATATCCATACTAATATGTAAAGTGACTGTCTGTCTTTCTGTTACCGTTTCATGATTAATAGCTAAACGGATTTCCTTGAAATCTGGCAGACAGGCAGACCATGACCTACATTAGGACATAGGATACTTTTTTTACCGATAACATGATCCCGTGGGATGATTTCCGACCTCCAAACGGGCAAAGCCTCAGACAGAAGCTATATATATTGTTTGTCATACTCAACGTTTTTCTGGTTGAGTGTTTGTTATAGCTCGTATTTGGAGGGTCACTTATTCAATTCACGAAATTTTGAATTAATGCTACGTTCTCTAGTTAGCTTTTAGTGAAAAATAGCTAATTCGACATAAACGTTGTTCTGTCTAAAAGTTCATACAAAACTCTCATAGAAAAAAACTTTTTTACAAAAAAATACAACCGACTTCCAAAAACAACACTACTAAGTGAAAAATAACTTTTATTTCGGAAGTCGGTGTCTAGTTAAATGTATTTTCGTTTTTTGCCACCAACTTCCGAAATTAAAGTTATTTTTCACTTTGTAGTGTTGTTTTCGGAAGTCGGTTATATTTTTTTGTAAAAAAGTTTTTATTTTTCACTTTTTAGTTGTGTACCTACCCCACACAAATTCTAATACCACTATCTGCAAAACAAACTAGAACATCATCTATATAAAAGTGGGGGAAAAATACGTATTATTGAAGCTAACTCAAAAACTACCGAAGCAAAGTTAATCAATTTTATATGGGACCAACTGTGATGTATACTCTCTCGAATAAAACAAAAAAAAAATCCAAATCGGTCCAGCCATCTTCGAGTAATCGGGGAACAAACACAAAAAAAAAAAAAATGGTTCCGACGAATTGAGAACCTCCTCCTTTTTGAAGTCGGTTAAAAAAGGACGTAAATTTTTTCTTGAATTTGAAAATGGTACGGGAAACTTTTCGGATTTCTCTTTCCCTATAAACATATTTCCTAATTCGGACCAATAGCCGAATTGGTCCAGATGTTCTCAACTGATGTGCTTACTAACGAACGGCATTTAATTTCTATTTATGTAGAAATTTTGAGTTGTCCACGCATGCTAAGGTTATGTACTGTAAATGAAAAAATATTTTATTTCTGTAAGTAGGTTTTTTGTATTTCTGTACAAACACTTTTACACGTCAATCATATATTATTTTAAAAAAACTAGATGATGTCGGCGTTCCTTGCTGACTATTCTGAGAAGAAAGGCCGAAACAAACTCATAGGTCACCATAGAAATATAAAATGAATATAATAATAAAAAACTATGTAGGTCACAGTCTCTTTTAAAGTCCTGACATAATCATGGACAGATCATGTGAACACCATGTAGATTGGTGTCTGTTTTGAGGAAAGAACCACACAGATCGAGTAGACCTGTCCAGTCAGTCCAGTCAGTGTACGCATACTAATTGTCAGTAATCGTCCAGCACAACTCAGTACTTAAGGAGCTTAAGAGGCATATTGCATTTCGACCGTGATTTTTGCGTAAATTGGCCAACTTTGGCGTTCTTATTCTGCGAAACTGAAAGACTTCAACAACTTTGACTTACTGAGAGGACGAGAATAGTTATTAGTTTAGTTTATAGCGGCCTCGCCTTTCGTATTTTTTTCTTATCTTTATAAATAAAGCCAAAATTCCGAAGTAAGTTTTTCATTAAATGCAGTGTAATATTTGTATACACAAATATTACGTAACAATATTTATGTAGTAAGGAGAAATTTACAGTTAATTTTGAGCGTTTTTTAAAGTTTTATGGTTTTGAATGGTATTTTTTTACAGCTATTCTATACATATTTCAAAATTCTGAAGCCACCATGCACTAAAACACTATTTAGGAGATATTATTATATACTTTTAATTTTATTTGTTTATGATGCTCATTGCTGTAAATTTCTCCTGACTTTAATAACATTTTTACGTGAAATCTATACCAGAATAAACATCAGTTCACAAGAAGTCAAAATTTCATACTTATAACGAAAAAAAAAGTTAGACTCAAAATAAACACAATTACAACTGCCAAATTGCTACACAATGCGATGCGCCGCCACATGCTTCAATACATCTACTCTGTCAAAACGAAATTTTGTGATACGGCTCTCAAGTGTATGTGACTATTACGGGTTTTCACTAGGAAAGAGCCAAAAATATTTCCTTTTTTTTTTACTAGATAACACCTAAATTAATGCCTTATAGGGGCATGAGGAGCAGGGTGTAAAGTTCACTCATCCTCCATAGAAAAGGGTGGATCCTCCGACCAGACGGGTGTTGTGTCTGGTGGGCAACTGCCCGACACGGTTGATGTCGGGATGTATGCTAATCGCGCGGTAAACTCTGATTGCGCGATGCAGGATTTTGCGTGACATCAGAGTGATGCGTAGTTTGCATGTGGCGATGTAGATGCCACCACAGCCTAAATAAAAACACGCTGTCGGGTTACGAATTTCGTTGCTGAGACGAACATTGAAAACCCAACGTGCGCTTTTGTTTAGGAATTTATTTAGATGTCATGTCGCCTATAATATTGTAAGTAAAAATGGCTATTCAGTTATTGACATATAACTTAATAGCCATTTCTTTTGGGCCATTGAGGGGCTTGTGGCTAAGTAATAACAGCCGCACAAGTCGATCGATCAGTTTAAGCTGCGCTTGCCGCGGTTGTTCCGTGGATGGGTGACCATTTTTACATACCAAGACCCTTCCATGCCTCGGAAAGCACGTTAAGCCGTTGGTCTCGGCTGTCATTCTTGGATCTTTGACAGTCGTTACGGGTCGTCAGAAGCCCGAAAGTCTAACAACCAGTCTTTCCAAGGGGTACCCAGTACTGGGTTGTGTAGGTCAGATAGTCAGTGGCTCCATGTTTAATACTGGTGTTCAGCTGCATCCGGTTAGACTGGAAGCCGACCCCAACATAGTTGGGAAAAGGCTAGGCAGATGATGAAGTTATTGACATATAACGCGAAGTCCAACTTACTGAAAATAAAACATGAGGAAGATTCATTATGTTCCTTATAAGATTTTGTACTGCGATATATTTTTTTTGAAACGGAGTGGATCCTATGGTAGGTCTTTACTTACTTCGTATGAAAACAAATTCGCGGGGAATAGCTAGTTATTATACCATTGAAAATCCTTTCTGTATCAATGTTCTTATGATTTCTTGGTCTTACCGACTCTCATCGTTACCAATATCAAAGCTCAGCAAAGAAACCCTTTTGTCCATACATCGTTTCTGTGACCTTTCAGTACTCTTATATACTATGCTTATGGCTATACACCACTAATTTTTAATTAGTACAAATACTTAAAGGGCTTATTAGAGAAGGTCTTGTTATTATATATGTAAAGTCTCAATAAATAATATTCATAAAGAGCAAAGTTATTAGCGTTTGTTTATATCCCAAAATGTCACTAAGTTTATGGAAATATTGTATAGGCTACTTAGTAGTATTCGTTAAACATGGAAAAGCCCTGCGCGTAGTACTTTCTAGAAGCAATTATTATGAGTAATTGATATAATTATGAATTTACCAATTAAGACAAATTTTCGTGGACAATTTTGGGATTTCATTTTTTTTTACTTTTGACTACACAAATATGATCAGTAACGGTACGGATAAAGCCCCATTTTTTTGTACTTTTTTTTTAATTAAAAAATAGTAGAGTATGCGTGTGTGTGTGTGTATGTGTGTGTCTGTGTGTGTGTGTGTGGGTGTGATATAGAGCTATCTCAAAACTTTTCTCACGACAAGACACAGACTTCAAATATTTCAGCACAAAATTACGAAGTTTGATTACCTATGTAACTGAAAATGAGGTCTTTGTATGACTGTTACTTAGAGACCTGGGCCATGAAACTAGCTCATCAGCATCTGCCTAGCCTATTGCAAAATATGTTGGAGTCGGCTTCCAGTCTAACCGGATGCAGCTGAATACCAGTATTTTACATTGAGCGACTGCCTATCCGGCCTCCACAACTCAGTTCCCGGGTAATAAGGTACCCCTTGGTGAAGACTGGTTGTCAAACTTTCGGGCTTCTGGCCAAGATCTACAGATGACAGCCGCGACCAACAGCTTAGCGTGCTTTTCGAGGCACGGCATGGGTCTCGATATGTAATGGAAGGTCACCCATACACGTACCGACCTCAACAAGCGTGGCTTATCTCTTCGATCGACCCGTGCGGCTGTTACCATTTAGCCACCAAAACTACCTATAAAAAAACTTTATTACAAAAGAATACAACCGACTTCCAAAAACAACACTACAAAGTGAAAAATAACTTTAATTTCGGAAGTCGGTGTCTGATTAAATATATTTTTGTTTTTGCCACCGACTTCCGAAATTAAAGTTATTTTTCACTTTGTAGTGTTGTTTTTGGAAGTCGGTTGTATTTTTTTGTAAAAAAGTTTTTATTTTTCACTTTTTAGTGGTTCACATGTGCTTACCCCTTCACAGCGTACTGGCGTGATGTTATGTTATGAACTGGTGTAAACAACAAACAGACATGAGATTTCAGCAATCCCAGTCCATTTGCTATCATTTATTGAGGAGTTCCGTTGCCTATCTCAGAAGTTCTTCATCAGATCTTCACCAAATTGAAATGGGACCACTCCAAGAAAGTACTCTTCCAAAAACGATTCAAATCGCTTCAAGTGTGCCTATAAAATTGGAAGAGTTCTCTCTATTTCTCCAGGATCCCATCATCAGATCCTGACTTAATGATCATGGGACCACCTGGATAGTATACCCTTTCAAACAAAAAAAAAATAATCCAAATCGGTCCAGCGATCTTCGAGTAATCGGGGAACATACATAAAAAAAAAAAAAAAAAAAAAAAAAAAAAAAGGTTCCGACGAATTGAGAACCTCCTCCTTTTTGAAGTCGGTTAAAAATTAAGGGCCTATTTCACGATATCCGAATAGCCACTACTTACCGAATAAATACAAAAATGGAACAGAATTTGTATGAAATTATCTGCCAAGTAAGTTGATAGGAACTTAATCGTAGGTGGTAAAACAGGCCTTAAACGTTTTTGAGTGGAAAATTTGTGCCTTTCATACATTGCTGACGGAAAACAAGCGGAAAGAGTGCGGTAATACTGAATTGGTGCCAATTCGAGAGTTAATTGAAAAATTGAATATCTGTTGCAATTTTAATTACCCTTTGTTGCTTTATAAAAATCTGTGCACAATTTTTATTATTTTATAGTAGAAAAATGCGTAGGCAAATGAACAGATTGAGCACATTAGATTAGAATATGGAACCCAGTTCTATCAAAATATATTAAGAGCTTAATTTTGCAAGAGGCTCTTTACTTGACTACAACAAAGCCAAAAGGAGGGTTTCAGCTGTACATATTTCCTAAACTACTAGTACCTACTTATTTTTTTCGTTTTGTGTTTCTTGTCAGTCATGCTTTTTTATTTTTACGATAATTTAAAATAAAATTATTCCAAACGTTTTAAATAATTTATAAGGATATGCATAATAATAATATTATGTTAGGAAGGGCTACTTTCCACGTCTTCATATTACGTATGTAACACAAATGGCTTCACCGATTAAATTTATGGAACTCTTTACGAGTTTCATTACTGTCTAAATCTTGGTTGGCGCTAATTAGAAGCTTACTTTGTAAATTACTTGATGCACGGTATTACCTTCAGTCGAGATTGAGGTTCTGATTACCTAACGCTTGTTTATTATCTTATGTTGTATATTGTGTGTTTGTTTTGATGGGTCAATATGGGGAAAAAAAGAAGGTAAAGAAGATACTGTTGGAGCTGCTGAAGATTGTAAGACTGTCTTTGCATTGCATAAACTCAATCACCTTTGTATTATATAATTACTTAGCACATGTGTGAGTACTATGTACCTACTCTAAAGCTGCCATTTACTGGGTACGTCTTTATTTGACTTGAATGTGCCCTGGCGGCTGAGAGTATGTCATGCTCACTCTAATGTCTCGCTGATGGTGGCGCGTGTGTTGGATCATTTAACTAATCCATGCGTCAGGTTTGTGAATGGGCGCTGTTAGTCCACTAACAGCGCATATCGTCGCTCGTCATATCATAGCTGCCACGGCTTATTTTAATTTAATTTAAATTTTGAATTGTTTTTTTTAATCTTTTTATTACGGACGCTTTTAAAGTTCATCGTTCTCACGTGTATAATTTCAACATGAATAATGTAACCAATATTTTGTAACCAAAGAGTGTCCCAGGAGTACGCTTTGGAATGGGCGCCTAGCTTCATCTTTCTGACTGACCGACCCCTTGACAATTCAAAAGTGCCTGTAATTGGTTTATTTGAAATAAATGCTTTGAGTTTGAGTTTAAAACATTTCACTGTTATAATTAATTTATCGATATTACTAAATGTTATCATTGCAATTCATTATCAACATTTTAGTGCATTACAGTGCGATATTTCATAATTTAATTGACCGAATGAGTGAACCGTCTCTGCTTCAAGTCTGGCAAAATATGCTTTCGTCTGTCAGTTTGTTGCTACTCCTCTACAGGTCGTATTTTACTTTTATTACCCGTGGTCCCTGCCGTAGTCTCTGGAAGGCACCACTGGGAGTTTTTGTGCTGGTGCCGAATTAAAATGGTAGTTTCCCGAGAGTAACAAATATGTAGGTTTGCCGTCGTTTGGTCTGATTTCCGTAATCAGACCAAACTTATTTAGGTACTATAAAAGCATATATTATAAAAACATAATTATGTACTATAATCAAGTTCCGTAAATACATTTTTCAAAACAATACTGCTGATTTAAAATGGTAGTCTCGAAAATATGATTCACGACAATTCGTGCCACATGCCATTGCACTGCCAATGCGACATACCATTGGTTCAGACCGGACGTTCTTAATCGACTTCCAAGTCGCACTTTGCACAAAGTGCAAAGAGCAACTGATATAAATCCGACGGCTGATGAAACATGAAGTTTGCCGAGGGACATTAAGAAAATAGTTGTACTGTAAATAGATATTGTTATTGTCTCGAATCATATTTTCGAGACTCAATCAATCAATCTGCGTAGCCTTTTCCCAACTATGTTAGGGTCGGCTTCCAGTCCAACGGGATGCAGCTCAATACCAGTATTTTACATGGAGCGACTGCCTATCTGACCTCCACAACCCAGTTACTGGATAATACGATACCCATTGGTAAGACTGGTTGTCAGACTTTCGGGCTTCTGATGACCCGTAACGACTGTCAAAGATCCACGAATAACAGCCGTGACCAACGACTTAACGTGCTTTCCGAGGCACGGAGGAGTCTCGGTATGTAAAGATGGTAACCCATCCACGGACAATACCCGGCAAGTGTAGCTTAACCTGATGGATCGACCCGTGCGGCTGTTATTGCTTAGCCACGAGCTCCTCCTCGAGACTACTATTTTAAATCAGCAGCATTGTAATTGAAAAATGTGTTTATGGAATTTTACGTGTCCTGTAACGAATTAAAGACTGAATTTAAAACCCCACAAAATCCATCATAACACAAGTGCGCTGAAACAGCTGTTATCAACTTAGCTTACTCATATAATTCCGCCGGAATCTCCGTTGATAACTCCTTAAGATTCCGCCTCGCTGACGTCATATAATGATATTCAGCTGACAACGAACAATTCACACGTTATATCACGGTATTCACGGTGGGTAATACAAAATTTACTGAACATATCCCATCTCTACACTCGAGCGAAGACGTTATAATAAATATTTCACACTTTATTGCTACGCTTATTTGACGACAGGGAGGCCTAATGACCAATTTAACGCTTATGAAGTGCAAATTCTCTGTCATACTGTGAAACGAGACATTATAATACCCAATTTCAGCTTCAGAAAGAATATAAATGGGTAACGCACCTGTGAGACGTATTCGCCGTCGTTCTCATTTTTTTCTACCTGATATTTTTTTAATTTTATCTCCCCGATTGCTGTAAAAGTTGGAGAAGTGGGGTTTATTAAATTTAATAAAAACTTGACAATGAGTTCGGTTTTCAATTTTATTATTAAAAGAATTTTTGAATTGTAATTTTTCGAATTCTTCATCTGGACGGGAAAGAATATTGACTAAGTTGGTTTCCGAAGATTTAGACATATTTTTGGAAAGGTTATAGAATCAATCAAATTTTCTCGTCTATTCCCCAAAGTAATCACTTTAGATTGGCCCTCAATAATTTACTTTCCAAATACTCACTAAGTGCTGTTTTCATGAATTGTGAAATGTTTCGATTGGAGACTTTTATTGGAAAAGGAAATTGCGAACGGCTATCTGTCCGGATGGCTCGACTCTGAGCCAAATGTAAAAAGAACAAACATATTTTTGTTTCATTGTTCTCATCACCTGGATTCTCTTGAATGGGATCTTGTGATCACAGTGCAATCATGATCTGCATCCAAAAACAATTAACCACTACAATGAAATCCTTCCTAGTCATTGAGGTTATAGCAAAAGAAAGATTCTTGCGCATTATGTTATAATGAGCAGGCAGGAAGACTCTGTTGTCCATCCGTCTTTTGTTTTGTATTGAAGCTCTGATCAACATCATCTGCCTTGCCTATTCCCAACTATGTTGGTGTCGGCTTCTAGTCTTACTGGAGGCAGCATAAGGTTATTTATTTATATTTATTTATTTATTCTTAAACAAATTTACATTTGTGTCGAACAGTTTTAACATACCTACACGAATTACACGAAGATTTATTATATTTTTTTTTTTATTAATATTATTTTTTTATTATTTTTTATTATTATTTTTTTTTTTTTTGGATTGATTACTTCAGTGCAGCCCGCGAAATTCGAAATTTCTTACGTTTTTTGCAAATTGTAGTGCTGTTATAAGTTGTTTGTTGATCAAAACTCATTACACGGCAATTATAATAAAATCATGTCATGAATCAGGTAAAAGAGAGATATTGATGAGATATTGAGCCATCTCGTTCCATAACACAAGCATTAGGTTGCTTAGCTTGGGGCTAGATGGCGTTGTGTGATATGTCCAAACATATTTATTATTTATTATTGATGATATAGCTCTCAAAATTGTATTTCCTACAAGTTAACATACCTAATATTATCACAGTCTATATACCATACAATCGTCCGACGAGAGCTCGAGCTGCTTACTTAATTCGCCAACTTCGTGTGACTGTGGTATTATTATGTGTGTTAATAGCAAATTAGCACACATAATAATTAATCGGAATTTTTGAATTTAGCGGGCTACATTGACGGATCTCCCTTACTACCAGGATTTTACATAGGCAGTCGCCTCTCTGACCTCCACAGCCCAGTTACCCACCCTAATCTCTATTGATATAATATTAAATTTACCAGTGAGAATTTGCGGAGGAATTTTTCGACGCCATATTTAAATTTTTTAGTAGTTTATTTATGTTAGTGAGAATTGTCGAGAATGACATCGAAAATTCCCATAGTCGAAGTTCGTGTTAGTGGATGCCTACTGACATAGGTTTAATATGATAAATGACCCTCAAATAACATGTCAGCTAACCTACAAGGGTCACACTAGTTTGCTTCACAAGGCAAAGCAATTATTCTTTTGATCGTTATCGTAAGCCGAGAGTAAAGACCCTTTGTTAGTTTAGGCTTCGTTATTTTAGATTTGTGATTTTTGCCTCCAAATCTCATTGTTTGGAAAAGGTTGGATTCTTTTAGGTAAGGTAATAGATAATAATAACATGTTATTTTTCTTTTATTATTGAAGGTTCGTGGATAATTGTGCTGTTTGAAAAGTTTGTTAAAATGGAGTCTTTAATATTTAATTTTAATTTCACATTGTTATTAATCAAATATTTTTTTAGAGCTTTCATAGTGAACCCAGCCAAATTAATTGCCTTTCACAACATTTACAATAACTATCAAATTATGAACTGGTATTGCTTCCGTTATTACCAATAGCTCACTTTAAAGCCACAAAGCCCATCAACTCTTCTTGACTAAACACCATCTACAAACTAAACCAAAACAACCAACCTACTGCCCAATTCCAACCCACCAAAAAAAAGAACTTTTCATTTTCATAATTCCGTCTGGCAAAACTTTTTATTTTTATAATTCCAGCTGGTAAAACCGTTTATAAATTCAAGAGAATAAACTGGGAACGTAACGTCATTTCCTCCGCCGGGTCCAACACGACTCCACGCCGACGGAAATGAGATCCCTCCACCCTTTTATCAGGGACTAATCGCGATAGGACATGGTCGCGTACATGGAATAAGATTTCCCACTGAGCCGCAAAACGTTTGTACTTAAATCTGGCCTGAAGTGTATTTTTTTTTCTGCTACTCTTTATTATGTAAGAAAATGAATGGCACAGCTGTTGCAAGAAGGATTTAATTGAATGCTGTAATGTTTTTCTGAGGATTCTAGAGTTTTATAATGTTTTTTGTGAAGAAATAATTGCAGTGTGCTCTATGCGTCAGGAAATTAAATGTAGTTGGCATCTATTAAGACTATGGCATAAGATAGTTGTGATTTTCTTTGTATGCATTGTTTCTCTAACTCATCAACCCAGAAATAATGATAAACGAATTCAATTTTTTCTTTAGTAATTTTCTCATGGACTTATAAATCCACTTGTTATTTTACTATAACTAGAGCTCTGATAATAAGCTCTTACACCCAATTTCTACTCAATAACAACAAAAAAAAAGTTGAGAGGTGTCAAGGGACACCCGGATGGAACGAAGTTCCTTTCGATTATTTAGTGAAGGAATTGTAATATTTTTTTTTTTTTAAGTTATAATAAAATAGAAAAATTAAATTAATTATTACTTTATTTAAGATTCCAGAGAGAGAGAGAGAGACAGACAGAGAAACATGCGCACGTCGCACAGCTTACAATAGCTTACTATAGCAAAAAGTGTCGTTACAACTTTTCGTGAGAATTTTTTCCGTCTAGCCCCCTTTCACAACGCGCGATAAGGAACTTCGTTTCAAAAAAAAACTTCCATAACAATTTGAGAAAGTTTTTTAAAATTGTTATTTATATTGTTATTTTTACCCAACAACTTTACCCACACTAACCAATTTATAAATATTAGTAATAATTTTCTAACCCTACCAAAAATTGGCAACACCGTAACCCGCACTATTTTTAGGTATTAGAACGAACGGGGATCGTAAAAGTCGGCGTTTGGCGTATAAGCCGATTACCGCATGTAATCTGGCTTAAGAGTGACACATGACCCCTCTCGGTGTCTTCAATTAGGTTTTCTGCGTCATTACACTACCTGAGCTGAGTTTCGCTGATTTATATTGAACCTAATGGACTGGCTGGTATTCTAAACGGGTTTAAAGCTCGTTAAAGTTTTAATCTCTGTTTAAAAAAAAATAAAAATAATATAAAAAAATAAAAAGTACTATAAATCATAACTAACGGTATAAACTGACTTAAAAAAAACCAGCCAAGTGCGTGTCGGAACAAACGCAATGAAGGGTTCCGTAATTGAAAAGAATTTATCCCAAAAACAAACTTGCCATTGGAATCCCAAAAAAATAAAAATGTATGTGATAAAATTACAAATTTTAACAATTTTTGAACTTTCCCTTTACTTGTTCTGTAAGACCTTGCTTCTTGCCAAAATTACATGATTTTAGGACAACGGAAAGTACCCTAAAGGTTCTGATTTACTTGCGAGTATCAAAATATATTGCATAAATGCCCGTATTAGGGTTCCGTACCTCAAAATGAAAAAAACGGAACCCTTATAGGATCACTCGTGTGTCTGTCTGTCTGTCCGTCTGTCACAGCCAATTTGCTCCGAATCTAATGGACCGATTAAGTTAAAATTTGGTACACATATGAATTTCTGTGACCCAAACACGGACGGGTGAAGTAAATAAATTAATTTTGAATACAGAGGTCACTTTTGGGGGGCAAATAAGAAAATTAAAAGAAAAAGTTTTGCAAACTACACAATGTGGCATGTCAAATGAAAGGGCTTACTATGAGGAACTCAAATATATTTTTTTATAATTTTAAAATAAAGTTATTTAAGAAAATAGACGAAAATTGACCATTCCCCCCCTTATCTCCGAAACTGCTGAGCCTAAAATTTTTGTTAAAAATACTGAAAATAGATCTTTACCTGTACATTACAGGAAAACCTATAAGATGTCTGTGGTTTTAAAATAACATGGTAAATCTATCAATATTGTGAGTACAAACTTACATTTACAGTTGGAATGTATGGGAGAACATGTTTTTCAACTACAATGTTAAGTTTGTTCTTAAGATAAATTCATCCCAACTACGGAACCCTTCATTGTGCGTGGTCCGACACGCACTTGGCCGGTTTTTTTTTTTTATTGCGTTAACATAGAGGCTTGATTCTTAGAACTCAAAGGGGCCATAATCTTACGTATTTGATATTAATTAGAACTTGATACCGTCACGCATTCGTGAGAAAAAGGGTCTTGACAGACTGACACACAGACAGACGGACAACGAAGTGATCTTGTAAGGGTTCCATTTTTTCCTTTTGAGGTACGGAACCCTAAAAAGAAGGAATTGATCATCTGCTGTGCTTGTTAAAATTCAATTCTGGTATTTAATTTTACCTTAAATGTTGCCCACTTTTTAGAATTATCCCACATACGTAATTAATTTTATAACATTGAAATAACTTGTCTTCTCCAACTCGCAAATAACGCGTGATTGACAAGCAAAACATAGGAGCTCATGGCTAAGTAATAACAGCCGCACGGGTCGATCCATCAGGTTAAGCTGCGCTTGCCGGGGTCGGTCCGTGGATGGGTGACCATCTTTACATACCGAGACTCCTCCGTGCCTCGGAAAGCACGTTAAGCCATTGGTTCCGGCTGTCATTCGTGGATCTTTGACAGTCGTTATCGTCAGAAGCCCGAAAGTCTGACAACCAGTTTTACCAAGGGGTATCGTATTACCCAGTTTCTGGATTGTAGAGGTCAGATATAATCTATGTAAAATACTGGTATTCAGCTGCATCCGGTTAGACTGGAAGCTGACCCCAATATAGTTGGGAAAGGCTAGGAAGATTGATTGACAAGCAAAACATAGACAAAAAAAATGTGGAAGATTTTTGTTACAGTGAGTAGAGGTGCAAGTAGAAAGGATTTTCAGTGAAAATTCAAAGATGGTTTTACGAGCAAAGTCATAAACAGGCGTACTGACATTAATAGGACAGATAAAACCAATAGAGGATGATTAGGTGCGTGGGTGCAGTCAATTTAGCAATATTAACTCGCCCGCTTCATGTGACCAAAAGAGTGATGAATATACATGTTGATGGATGGAGAGGCAGAGGAAGGCCAAAGAAAAGATGGATGGATTGTGTGAGGAATGGTATGAAAGAGAAGGGAGTGAATGATAGCGTGACGGTTGACAGGGGAGAATGGAAGAAGAAAACGTGTTGCGCCGATCCCAAGTAATATGGGATAAGGGCAGAAAGATGATGAACTCGCCCGCTTTCACCCACGCTTAAATGGTATAGGTATCTGTATTTTTTTTGTACATTGAGGGATATTATGCAATTAGTGAATAAAGGACGGATTTAAAGCGAGGGCCATAGATGAATGACGAGCTAGTGAAGGATTCTAACGACTGAATCACGAGCGTAGGGAGTGATTCATGATCATTGAATCGTGATTCAATCGCTCGCCCTTGCATCTTGAATCACTCGCTGCACTCGTGAGTGCAGCGAGTGATTCAAGTGTTAGAATCCTGAGCGATGCGAGTGATTCATGGCCCTCGATATAAATCCGTTTTATTCAAGAGTTGCATACTAAACTTTATACCGAGAAAAAGAAAGATTTAAGCGAAAATAGACATTTAATGAAGAAAACGGAAGGTTAAATTTATTCAAATGCACATTAAAATTGGAACAATTACCAAAATTAAGAGAAACTACTATATAGGCTGCCCTATCTTTCATAAACTCAGGTGTTAAAACATCTTCTTCATCACTTGTATGTTATGTATTTTTAATCGATTTATTATTAAGTCGACCAATCAAGTGGAATTTAGAACACACCAACGTAGCTCGAATACATTGGTGTGTTCTAAATTCAAACACCAAAATAGTGATTTAAAGTGCTTTTATTCACTGTTTTCAATAAATAAAATAAGCTTTTTAGAGGGGGAATGGTATAAAAGTAATTCATGCTTGAGGTTTTGTTGGATAATAATTACAGGTAGATCCTGATTTTAATTCTTATTGTAAATTCTTTAAACTTATTTCTCGTTCTACTAATTTGGCAATGTTTTTTGGCCTAAAAGTCACTTCGTTTTTTTTTGTATTCGTACAAATAACGAGATCCATGATCTCTGGGGTGCGGCATAGTTTTTATGTAAAATGATCACCCATCCAACAACTGAACTTAGCGTTAATTTTAGCTAAGCTAAGTAAGCCGCGAGCTTCATCCTTACTATAAACTATATAAGTACTTACCTATATGGTGCATTATTAACTTTTCTGTATCTACATAATTTCTAAGTATTAGCTGCATGAGAGTGTGCTCAACATTTGTTCAGCGCTTCACTACTTAGGATTAAAACAGTAACTCCTTATCTTCCGATCGGTATTCCATCCATGCAGTTAATTAGTTATGTACCATCGGCAAACTTTCCTGTGAACCACTTTTCAACCTTATTACTAACGCAATAAGGTTGAAAAGTGGTTCACCGGAAAGTTTGCCGATGGTACTCGTACGTTAGTTTTCTATTAGTCTAAGGACCTGTTTCACCACCTGCGAATACTTGGCAGATAATTTCATACAAAATCTTTTCCATTTTTGAATTTATTCGGTAAGTAGTGGCTATTCAGACATCGTGAAATAGGCCCTAGGTCTAGGAATTGTGAGTAACTTGTTTTGCTATTTAGTTGTGGTTACTTGGAATCAAGGGGCCTGTGGTTGAGTAATAACAGCCGCACGGGTCGATCGATGAGGTTAAGCTACACTTGCCGCAGATCTTTACATACTCCTCCGTCTCTCGGAAAGCACGTTAAGCCGTTGGTTCCGGCCATAGACATATTTTTATATTATTTCTATGGTCCCGGCTGTCATTCGTGGATCTTTGACAGTCTTTACGCGTCGTTAGAAGCCGGAAAGTCTGACAACCAGTTTTACTAAGGGGTATCGTATTACCCAGTAAATGGGTTGTGGAGGTCAGATAGGCAGTCGCTCCATGTAAAATACTGGTACTAAGCTGCATCTATGTAGTTGAACTGGAAACCGACCCCAACATAGTTAGGAAAAGGCTAGGCATATGATGATTGTTTTTTTTTTTGTTTCCCTTAATCTGGATTAATTGATGGACCCAATTTCTAGATCACTTTGAGAATTATTGTAAGTACATAATTATAATGTACAACAGTTCAGTAGCATGCAATTTAAGTGGATGTTCACCATCAGGTTGCATTGTTACAGAAAATGTTTCGCGATCAATATTATGCTTTACAATTTCATGAGACTGCTTAATATTGCGTTTGGAAAAGTCTTCCGACTTCTTTTCTGACATGGTGTTGGTGTGAACTACACATAAAAAAGCTTATGGCGTTGTGAAAACATTAAATAAATAAATAACTGGTAAGAACAGACGTAGCATTAATTTAATAGCCGGGCCGGACACAAATAAACTAACGGAACCATCTACTCTCTATTCTACTCAAAATCAAAGTCAAATAATTTATTTCACATAGGCACATAAAAGGCACTTTTGAACGTCAAAATTTACAAAAAAATATAATTGATTCTAGTCGCCCCTTCGAAAAGGTAGTTTCGTATGGTAAAGAATGGGCAAGAAACTCTCCACCACTCTGTTAAAATGTTTTACAATATTTTATTATAACTATATGTGAAGACAATGAACCTACAATAAAATAACTATACTACAATGGGTTAAAAAAATACAAATAAACCAATGACAGGTAAATGAATTATGTGATAGATACTTGTAAAAGTGGATGATTTTGCTAAAACTTTAACAAGTAATAAGTCAGTGTGTGAGTTAAAAAGTAAAAGTTTTGTGTGTCTGAGTGTGAGTCCACCTTTGTACAGTATTTTTATACTCGTGCATAAAGTTTTAATAAATAAAAAAATTTAATAAAAAATATGTTTATTTATCTCCACATATTACATTCTTAGACTTCTTGTTTTTTAAGTAATTACAGAATGTAAAATCAATGTCATATAAAATTATAAATTATACAATTAAATTATCAACCAGTTTGATTTTGTCTAGACTCTAGAAGTCTAGGTTATCCTACGGTGCAGAATCAGCATGTTTCAAAGCATTCTTATCTTGGATACAATCCTCTAATTTGTAATATTCTTGTTTACAAAGTAATTTGAATAGTAATATGAGTTTTAAATTTTCTTTCATTTTCATTGAAATAAATCACAAGGTATTTTGTTGTGACATTTAACACAGTACCTACCCCATAAAAGATGTACATAATTTGTACTTCAGAAAATCTAAAAAATGGTTGATTTATTTTATCTTTATTTCTCGTACCAATCAAAATGATGTCTATCACATATTTTATTAAAAAGATGTAGATTTTTTATAACACACATAATATTTTCCTATACGAATGGGCAAGGTACCCGATTTCTTACGACTTTACGACTTTACGATCTTTTACGACTTACCTCACACCTTGACAACCTTAAGAATAAGGGTTGTGCCGAAATCGAAACAAGTCAGCCAATCCCAAATCAAAAAACCTATGTATATAAAACAGTAAACATTAATAAACACGAATCAATAGTTGAAACAAACACCGATTCCCACACTCATAAACATTGTAACCGTAAAAAGAGCCGACAGGGATCACATGGAACGTGCCAAATGTTCTATAGGCAACAAACGTATTGTTTGCTTGTAATCTAAATCCGCACAGGTGTATCACGCATTTGAATAAAACAACGTTTTTCTAGCCCCCATTTTAGGGTTAGCGAAACGTAAAAACTGTTTCGGAATCTGTCAATGTTTGTTTTTGTGTATCTTTGTATTGTTTTCTCGTGGTTCGTTTTGTGAGTAAGGGTTAACGACGTATAAATGATTGGTTTATTCGCTTAACAACTTATTGGCGATTTTTGTAGTTTTATTGCTAAATCTATCTAAAACTGATTCTTCGTGTGTATTTTCTTTAACGTCTGGTAAACTATTTTTATCCTACTTCGTCTTTGTCAATAGAATGAATGCTTCAGTGTGAGTTACAAGGCATGATAAAGTTTGGCTGTTTGTTGCTAACTATTATTTAGGCTGTTCCTAAATAATATCGAGGGGGGGCCAAACTTTTCTATTAAATAAAAAAAAATTGCCCAAAAAAATAAAATTTTTGTTAATTTCAACATAACTTGAAAACGCTAAGAGCTATAGAAATACTCGTACATCAGATTTTTTTTTTGGCTTGGCAAAAAAAAAAAAAAAATGTTGAGTATAAAGTTATCTAAATATAATTTCAGAAGACTTTTTTGATAAAACTAATAGTTTACAAGAAATTTATCCACTCGTGACTTTTTTTGAAAATAATTTCTTGTGAAAGGCCAAAGAGTAGGAACTTACGTTGTTACAACCAAATTCTATTATTATAATGTGATAATTAGTTTAATATTATCCTGAATAACAGATATCAACATACGAGTATAAACAAACTTTATCACGACTTGTAACTCCCGTGATTATTTTGTATGGTAATTCATGCGTACTATAACGTCCTTTTCGAATATAACTATTATAATAAAACTTAACAATAAAAAAGCTACTATTTGTAATAATAATAAAGTGTATTCTTGTGGAGCACATCAATTGTCATTTATCGTCAGTTCTACCTAAACATCACTAATTTCTACAGATAGTTGTGTTGAGGAGCTCGTGGCTAAGTATTAACAGCCGCACGGGTCGATCCATCAGGTTAAGCTACGTTAGCCGGGGTTGGTCCGTGGATGGGTGACCATCTTTACATACCGAGACTCCTCCGTGCCTCAGAAAGCACGTTATGCCGTTGGTCACGACTATCATTCGTGGATCTTTGACAGTCGTTACGGGTCATCAGAAGCCCGAAAGTCTAACAACCAGTTTTACCAAGGGGTATCGTGTTACCCAGTTACTGGGTTGTGAAGGTTAGATAGACAGTCGCTCCATGTAAAATACTGGTATTCAAACATAAGAGAACTGTAATGAATGTTTGTCGCGCTGTCAAATGTAATACCGCATCCGCTCGACGTCAACGCCTATACCTAGCTACTTATATTTATAATAAAGTTAACAGAATCCTCAACTTCAACCCACTAACAAAAAATAAAACTAAGATAAAACTAAACACATGGCTTCAAACGCTAGATTACCAACAGACGGAAAACTTACTTAGAGAACAATACACGTGATAATTAAATTAATTAAATAATAATGTAGGCAATCAAAATCAGATATCTAACCCAAAGTCCAGTCACGAAGCACAACCACTCATACACACACACACACACACACACACACACACACACACACACACACACACACACACACCACGTCACACACGCATAATACAACACATTAAACATACACACAAAACACAACAAACACTCACACATACATACCACTCAAGAGCATGCATGTACGTTTTATGATATATTTTAATTTTAATTTTTGTTGCATAATTTGTTAATGTTTCAAAATCGGGTGAAGACACTGACTCCTGTAACACAGGTACCACCTAGCACAGGAGTTAGGGCTTCAATTGAAAATGTCTCCATTTTTTTTTTATGTCAATAAAATATTTTTATTTATTATTTATTTATTTATTCAGCTGCATCCGGTTAGACTGGAAGCCGACTCCAACATAGTTGGGAAAAGGATAGGCAGATTGATTGAGTTGTGTTCTGTGTGAACATGGCGGTTTTATACAGGTGTTTTTGTAAACGAATCCATGACACACGTGCAGTTGAATAATAAGCAGCTGCAACATTTTATATCATGAACCACTCCTTGTAACTCTGTACCACAAAATTCACTCAACCAAAACCACCACAGCACATCAATATTGATCCCAACCTCTCAATAAACCCAAAGTCAGTACAACAATTCATCACATATATCACACTCAATATCTAGTCCGACCAATATTGCTATACCTATGCGGTTGAAACAGCATTTGCCTCAGAAACGCCTGGAATGCTGCTCACCCCAGCGTGCCTATACATCGCAATGTAATTGCTTTAGCAGGCTGCAAGCTAACTGGTAACACTGCCTATTAAATTTGGTGTAGGTGCTAACTGTCTACCTAGGAAGGAATTGTGTAGAATTGCAAGCCTGGTGTTTATCATTGTGTCGAATAAAATCAATATGGTAATTCAATGTTTCTCTTAAAGCGACGATAACCGACTTTAAATGATTTTAAACTGAAGATCACGTCTAAACGAGTAATAGTGTTAATGATTTGGAAAGAAGTATACGTTAAATAAGAGCATTTTTTAAATTACATAATATGTAAATATTTTAGATTATGTTTATATTACATGGTGTAACTAATTTATGTCCAACGCCGATAAAAACTGAGAATCACGCAAAAACTATCAAGCGTATTTTTATGAAACCTTCACCAATGTATAGATAATTTAATTATTTATCTTTTAATATACGTGTTTTAATCTAAGACATTTTGTTTTATAGGTAGGTATATAATAAATTAATAATACCTCTAATTTGAGACAGCGCTCCTTGATGGGCGAGTCCTATTTTGAATACTTTGCGTGAGCACATCATTGAACACGCATGCTAAGCAGTTTAAGTTAAGTAAGTAGTTTTAAAGTTTGTTGCATAAAATATGATGTATTAGTTTACAGTTATTGTTTTTATACTTATATAATATTTATTGTGTTTTATAGGCTTTAGTTGTCTGAAATAAAGTTTAAATAATAATAATAAGCACTCAAGGCCATTGGCATATATTTGCGTCTTAAATGGACACTACGATAGCCCCACTTTATCTAGTAGGGGCGTAGCTGTCAAAAAGGCTGTAACATAACATGACTTAGCATAAAACCTCCGCGAATATTATTATCTACACGCCATTTTTACAGTATAACATTGTCGTCATCTAATTTCTAATTTTCTTATCTAATGTCAGAACGAATTATTAGATAACTACACTCCTACCAACTTATCTGTGAAATGGCGAAAATTGGATCCACGGCCGTCATGTCGAAATGTCTTCGATTGTGCCGACGCATCGACGGTGCCGTCCTCTTTCAGTTCACAGATAAGTTGTTAAGACTGTAGCTTTGCCCGCGGCTTCGCCCGCGTGGATCTCTGAAAATATCCCACGGGAACAAAAATCCTTGCTTATTCCTTGTCTACATTATAAAAGGAACCTCTGTGCAAAATTTCATCTTTCTAGGTCCAAGAGTTTGGGCTGGACGTTGATGAGTCAGTCAGTCAGTCAGGACTTCTCTTTTTATTTAGATGGATTAGTTCATGCTGTTGTACTTACTACAGTTATTTCTGTGTAAAATATAACTTGGTTTGTCCAGTTTGGTTCAATTATTAACTCATCGACTCGACATCCGAACCTTCGCCAAAATCACAACACTGTCTAGGCAGCAAATAAGATATTATGTACTTTCAATAAGCAGATGGTAGTATTTATGACCCATACTTGTAGTTCTCATCAGAATTAATTAAAATTAAACCCAAAATGGTCGCACTACATCCCACGCTCATATACCATATTCAGGTATAGTTCCAACCTCGCGGCCGTCTCTCATTCTTTATTCATCATCGGAACCTGTTCAATTAATGTAACATCTCTCAACAGTACCTACTAGTACTACCCTTGTCAATCAACGTCTATTTCATGTCCTCACATCCCATTTTGAATTTATCCTTTTGTTTGCGTCTTAGGTAATTCTTTTCCAAACATGGTTAGGTCCCCTGTGGAGTCCTTCAATCAGTTAGAAGTTGGACCTAACTCAATTTTATGCCGCAGAGTTTTCGAAGTTGGTTGCTTAAATTGATGGATTTCAAGTTTTGACGTAACTTTTTTGGTGCTTATTTAAGTGGCTGTGAAGTGCTTGCTATTGAGGAGCTCGTGGCTAAGTAATAACAGCCGCACGGGTCGATTCATCAGGTTAAGCTACGCTTGATGGGGTTGGTCCGTGGATGGGTGACCATCTTTACATAACGAGACTCCTCCGTGCCCCGGAAAGCACGTTAAGCCGTTGGTCCCGGCTGTCATTCATGGATCTTTAACAGTCGTTACGGGTCGTCAGAAGCCCGAAAGTCTGACAACCAGTCTTACCAAGGGGTATCGTGTTACCCAGTTACTGGGTTGTGGAGGTCAGATAGACAGTCGCTCCATGTAAAATACTGGTATTCAGCTGCATCCGGTTAGACTGGAAGCCGATCCCAACATAGTTGGGAAAAGGCTAGGGAGATTGATTGAAGTGCTTGCTATTGTTTGCTCTTTTTAGGGTACCGTAGTCAACAAGGAACCTTTATAGTTTCGCTATGTCTGTCCGTCCGCAGCTTAGCTCAGAGACTCTTAGTACTAGAAAGCTATAATTTGGCATGGATATACATATTCATCACGCCGATAAAGTGGTCAAATAATATCATGGAAAAAAAAATTTTTAGGGTACCTACCTTTAATTAAGTAAAGATGACGTCGGACTTTAAGCAAAACAGTGTAGGCTACGGAAGATGTGGTTGACCAGAGTCAATATCAACCTGCCTAGCCTTTTTCCCAACTATGTTCGGGTCTACTTTCAGTCTAACCGAATGCAGCTAAATACCAGTATTTAACATGGAGCGACTGCCTATCTGACTTCCATAACCCAGTTACTAGGTATATGGTACCCCTTGGTAAAACTGGTTGTCAGACTTTCGGGCTTCTGACAACCAGTTACCAGTGTCAAAGATCCATGAACGACAGCCAGCACCAACAGCTTAACGTGCTTTCCAAGGCACGGCGGAGTCTCGGTATGTAAAGATCACCCATCCACGGACCAAACCCGGAAAGCGTAGTTTAACGTGATGGATCGATCCGTACGGCTGTTATAACTTAGCCTCGAGCTCCTTTTAACCAGAGAATAGACACTAAAAATATCACACAATATTTATACAGTTTTATTGCAAGAGACACCAAAGAAAACGATACAAATACGAACAAAATGAATAAAGAATCACATATATAAAATAGTATCTAAGTTATTCATGAATGCAAATGTAGAAAATCAAAAGCTTTTTTCAAAGCGATCCCTTGAAGCATATTATAGTGACGAAAAGCAAACAGAAGGGTAAATAAGAGGATGGCTCTAAGGGGATGAATCTTCTCATACAATGCCGGAGGTCAGTTAGGGTCACATTTAATATACTCCCCAAAATGTTGTATTACCCTCTAAGGGATGCTACTTGGGTAGCTTCGCAGGTAACTACACTATATACTTTGGTGTAGTGCAGGCCGAAATTATGGACACAGCAGAAATATTATTTGTTATGTTTTTCAAAATAACATAAGCGCAAAATGTAATATTTATTACCTATCTTAATATACAATGTGTCGTTTTGCATTCTCGTCAAATTTAAGGGTGTGGTATTAATAGACCATCAAACTGAACAACTTTTTCCATGGCACCAACATCGTAATCGCGAAAAAATAATCAGCCGTCCCATACTTTGTGTCGAGTAGGTTTTGAAGTTTTCTATGGGGCAGTTGAAATTTTTTTTGCGATTACGATGTTGGCCCCGTGAAGATAGTTGTTCGGTTTGATGTTCTGTATCACACCCTGAAATTTGACGAGGATCCAAAACGACACGTTGTATGTAATTCTACTGTACGCGTGTTTGTCTCCTAACTCCTCCTAAACGGCTGGACCGATTTAGATGAAATTTTGTGTGTATATTTCAATAGGTTCCTAAATGGTTTGAAAACTTGGACCCTGTAGGTGGCGCTGCAGTCGGGTTCTAGGATCGTTCATACAGGACAACGTCTGTTGGGTCCACTAGTACATATAGTACTACTAGTATAATTCAAATCATATTTCAAGCAACGTGATACAAAATAAGACATACACGTGTAGATATGCCTGATTAACTTAATTTCGTGAAAAGATAATCCACATTTTTTTGCATTTTTGTTCCGACACCTGTCAACAAAATTTATCATGTCATATTTTTAGGTAGATATATTACAGTCTTACCAAGGGGTATTACCCAATTACTGGGTTGTGGAGGTCAGATAGGCAGTCGCTCCATGTAAAATACTGGTATCCAGCCTAACTGGATGTTAGGCTGGAAGCCGACCCCCACATAGTTGGGAAAAGATTAGGCAGATAGGTGATGATGATTCAAGACTAGTTAGTATTATTGCTCACATGATGGCGATACGAACTGTGCTATTGCTTTAAATCCTTGTGTCGGTTTCCGCTTGGAATTCTAATTAGCGGTGTACGCATACATAATAATCTGTTCTCATGATACGAATTTCCATGCTAAGCGTTTGAATTACAACCTGCGAAATTCTGCAAAATATTGTCACCTGCAGCGAATACAGGTTTATTGGATGACTAGGTGCGCCCTGCAGTTTCACCCGCGTAGAAGCGGATAAAAAGTAGCGTATGTGTTAATCCACTGTATAAGCTATCTACATACCAAAATTCATCTAAATCGGTCTAGCCGTTTGAGCATGATGAAATAACAAACATACAAACACACACTCACAAACTTTCGCCTTTATGTATTAATACTAGCTGCGCCCCGCGGTGTTACCCGCGGTTTATGAGATACACTAAAACATGTATTATTTAATCGGTGAGAAAAGTATTCACAAAAAAATTGCTCATCCTACGGGAACACTACATTTTTTCAGGATGTAAAGTAGCCTATGTGTGCTACGTGGACACAGGATGTCTGCTATTTCCACACCAAATTATATCAAAATCGGTCGAGCCGTTTGAGTTTCAAATATATTTGAATTTCTTGCTCATCCCACGGGAGCACTACATTTTTTCGGGATAAAAAGTAGCCTATATGTTAATCCTGGGTATAAGCTGTCTACATACCGAATTTCAATCAAATCGGTCCAGCCATTTGAGCGTGAAGAAGTAACAAACATACACACACACACACACACACACACACACACACACACACACACACACACACACACACACACTCACAAACTTTCGCCTTTATAATATTAGTGTGAAGTGTGATTAGTGTGATTATGTGTAGTAGGAAAATTATGATTTTGCGATTGTAGATAGTTTGATTCTCTATCAACGTAATATATCAATACATCACAACTGTTATCCCGACGGGTTAAGCAGAGGTCTACCTATATTTCATTTCGCCAGTTATATTTAAGCCCCATGTAATAGGGGGCGAGCCTATTGCCATCAACCGGGCACAAACCCAGACTCCGCACTGCTAGTGAGAAATTTCTGATAGAAAAATCCGATAACACTTTGTCCGACCTGGGAATCCAACCTAGGACCAGGTCAGCAGTAGCGCTTGTGACCATTAGACCAATGAAGCAGTTTCTCTAGAAAGAAAGAAAGAAAGAAAATACGTTTATTTGCGGTAAACATGACGCAAAGGACAACAAAATAAAATAAACAAAGTAAAAAGCAAGTTTTGGGGAAAATATGCGTCACATCTACGCAAAACGGCTACCGCTCAGCATAAATGTAAATGTACTTAAAATAGTTAAGGACATACAAAACTAAAATTTGACCAGGCTAAGTTATTTGAACTATTATACACACAAAATATACATTCACAAACGCACATTTATACAAAACACACTCTAGTTTTCACATACTACCATAATCACGATTTTCATTTTTCATTTTTCTTTTTAATAACTTTATAAAAATGTGTAATTTATACCTCACTAGCACAACAAATTAATTATTGTTAATCAATCAAGGAAGAGCGAGGTTTATCCCATCACAAGTATCTTCGGATTACTTTCTGGGAAACCCCGGCAACTAATTGTATAGATTTAAGATAATAAATACATTTTTTTTTTTTTAATTATATGTATAGTGAAGAAAACTAATATAACTTTCAAACTAAACAATGACTTCTATAACACTTTAACGCAACCATTCTAAGCTCATTCAACAAACAGAACATTTCAACACATTAAAAACAGTTCTCCGCGAAAATTTTCCATAACATTATTTTATGTGGCCTCAAGTGTAAAGAGATGGTGAAATGAATGTCGCCTGTGGGACCATAAATCCTTAAATATTAAAACTGGCGTGGCAGTGACCATAGCTACGACGTAGAATAATGAAGACATTCAACATGTTTGTCCTGTGAAAAGGGGTGCACTTTGTTTCTGATTTTTTTATGAAATAAAATGGTGTTTTGTTTTGTGTTTTTATTTTTTTTATCGTTTCTGGTTTTATTTTGCTTTGTAACCTTGAACTGAGCGTATGAATTTATTAATATTTGTTGGAACATGCTTAGGATTGTGTTTATTTCTTAGGTATATGTATATAGGTGACTGACTATCCTATCTTATCCCCTATCTTATCTCATATCTAATATTATAAATGCGAAAGTGAGTTTGTTTGTTTGTTACGCTTTCACGCTAAAATGGCTGAACGGATTTAGATAAAATTTGGTACATGAGTAGACCATAATCTAAGTTAGGACATATAATACTTTTTATCCCAATATTCCTACGGGATTAAGACTTATGTGGGTGAAACCGCAAGGCGCAGCTAGTAGTTAATAAAGCATTGTGCTATAATGAGCAACATTGCAATAGAAGCGAATTGAAAACCATTTTTATAAGAACGTTATTAAACATTACATTACGCCTATAATTCCCCGAAATCATAGACAGAGTATGAGAGAGTATGTATGTACAGTCTACAAAAGAGATATCTAGGCAGGGTATACTAACATATTTGTATGTGAATTGCTTCAGGTTCAATTTTATATAATATTACTTAGTTTTTGCAATTACATTGTAACACACCAACACAAAATTGTCACGAAATTGAACATGAAGCAATTCACATACAAATATGTTAGTATACCCTGCCTAGATATCTCTTTTGTTGACTGTACGTATACATTATGTTTGTTATGTATGTGTATTAAATGTAACTTTTGATTTGATTTGATTATAAAGTTATTAAAATTAAGACAAAATAGACACGCACAATGGTCCAAATGAAGGACTAAGAGCCGAAACCAAATCCTCTAACATAGAACATAAAAGACAAAATAGAAAGGCCGTGTGTTAGCTATATCAAAACTTTGAATTTTTTAAAGCCTTGTTTGCACAATCTTTTAAAAATATCAACTTTGATCGATTACAAGTATAGAGGCATTAAGAACAGGGTGTAAAGTTCACTCATCCTCCATAGAAAAGGAAGGATGCTCCGACCAGTTGGGTGTTGTGCCTGGTAGGCTACTGCCCAACGATTGATGTCGGGACGGTTGTATAGTCGCGCGGTAAACTCTGATTGCGCGATGCAGGATTTGCGTTACTTCATGTCATTGTGATGCGTAGTTCATATGTGGCGATGTAGATGCAGCCACTTTTTTTTTTTTTTGGTACGGACCTTTTCGCAATTGGCTCCGGGAGCCTTTGTTGCTTAACCGGGCGTCGGCGGGGCCAGATGGGCCAGATGCTGCCACACAACTATCGTCATTAATATAGCGCGTTTCAAGAACAAGGAGGTAAATATTTATTTTATACAATCAAATAAAAAGGATATTCAACTGAGATCCTCTTAACAATACACCATTAATTGAATAAAGTTGGATCTAAGATGATAAACTCATTGAGCGAGACGTTCGAAGTTCTTTGCAGTCTAGACAATATACTCAAAACTATTAAATAAAAATTAATGTCAAGATTTCCAAGAAGTAATAAGATAATAATTGGATTTCTCAAGTGATCTTATCATTTAATTTACAAAGCAACATTGCAATACTTTAAAAAACGAATTCTCTCTTTTCTAATTTTTATTTCTTATGTTTGAAAATATAACTCACCACAGAACCAACAAAATAAGGTTAACAACTTAATATATCAAAGAAACCCTGAATATGTTTTTAAATTAAGCAACAATATCATTCTTCTTAAGCAAACTTAAAGTACTTCCAAGATTTGGTCCGCTCTCGAAAAATAATTTTGTCAGTACCTACCTACGAAAGTTGAGAATCAAAGAGGGCTCTTAGTGAATTAATTTTATTGCCTCAAAAACTCATCGTAAATGACTTTTTAAGAATAAAAAAGATATAAGATTTCTCTTTTCTCCCTTGCAAATCCATCACGACGGTTGAAATTAGAAACGAAATTAAATTAGTACTTAGATATTTTTTTCTTTCAAGATTTTTCTTGTGGATTTAGCGTTATTAAAAAATTTGGATAGCACAGTGAAACTTTAATGTTACTTACTAGTGTCGGCATGATAGTGAGCGTGTCGTAGTGATTTCGTTTCTCATTTCGGTTTTTCGTTTCTCTGTGCACTGTGTAATTGCCTCAGATCAATAAAAAAAAGTAAGATGACGCGCTGCGAACATCAAAGTGAAGCCACAAAACCTAGCTCCTGCAAGTAAAATTAAATACACGCACACACATACAACTAACGTGACGAGTCGTCATCTAGTAAACATAGTAAAAAAAAAGAATTATGCCTTCCTGTGTAGTGAAAAGTTGTAAAAACAATACCAAATCACAAAACAAGTGTCACGGAATCACTTTTCAATTGTTAGTACTTGAAAAAACATAGTTTTTTTTATTAAATAAACTTTGAGTTTTAGGTTTCTTGGAACAAAAAACCTCAGCGAACGAACGCAGTGACATAATGTGCGTGGGTTGCCATAATATGATATTAAATTTCCCCATTCGAATCAAACGAAATAGACGGTGGCGCCAACCCTGAATATTAGCCTTTTGCATCGAAATGAAAACTAAATCTATGCCGAATATTTTTCCTACACTGGTGTCGAGTTATTTATTTTAGTGAAAACAGCAATTTTGTTATTCAGAATTTGACGTTTATCACCTAAAATTTTGATTGTCAAACTAAATCAGACTATTTTTAATCGCGAAGAAAAAGGTGTCGAATAAAATGAATTGTCATGAACTAAACTCATACCAACACCTTGACAAGGCGCAAAAAAGTACTGTATCTTTTTTTCTATTTGTTTGCTTATATCTCGAAAACAGTGTATCCTATCGCAAAAATAATGAAAATTTTGCCCCCTTTGTAAGACCCATACACCTCTCAAACTCAACATGTAGGTAATAAATTTCAATTTTCCATAAAAAAAGTGCAAAATTCCATCTTACTTCGCGTTTTATTCCTATTTTCTTATTTACGAGTATATGTACATAACAAGTATTTTAGTTTTCCAATTAATAATGAAAGAAAACGTAATTGGATAGTAGCTATAAAAAATAGTCGGAATGATCCAGAATGGCTGCCATCGAAAAGCAGCGTGGTTTGTTCCGATCATTTTGATCATAACCACCTTTATACAACTAATCGTTGACTTCGCCGTGTGACCAAAAGCAGAAGCAAGAAATGAATTTTGATTTAATTTGATTTGAATTTAATAAAGTTGATTGAAAATATAATTACCTATAAATATTTCAAGATAATTTGGCGTTGTAAAAAAAATAGTTTATTTTTCCGGAATAGAAGTCCTTCTGAACAAATTGAGATACAATACAACAATATCATACAATATTAACCTTAAAATATTATTCCCCAAATTGTAGGTAAAAAAAAAAAAACCAAATGCCAACTCTTCGATACACACATAGATAAAAAGGTGGCTTCACTTTTGATGTTCGTAGCGCGTCATCTTAATTTTTTGTTGATCTGAGGTAATTCCTGGGTCTCACTTGAAGGAAGACATTACAGTGGTACTTGGTGAACCGTCCCTGCTTCACACGGGTGCGAGTTACCTATGGATGTGGAGACATGTCAAAACATCGAGATTTCTGTGCTATATTCAAGTAAAATAAGTTATAATGAGGAGCTCGTGGCTAAGTAATAACAGCCGCACGGGTCGATCCGTCAGGTTAAGCTACGCTTGCCGGAGTTGGTCCGTGGATGGGTGACTATCTTTACATACGAGACTCCTCCGTGCCTCGGAAAGCACGTTAAGCCGTTGGTCCCGGCTGTCATTCGCGGATCTTTCACAGTCGTTACGGGTCGTCAGAAGACCGAAAGTCTGACAACCAGTCTTACCAAGGGGTATAAGGGGTTACTGGGTTGTGGAGGTCAGATAGGCAGTCGCTCCATGTAAATTATTGGTATTCAGCTGCCATTGTGCTATTTAGAAGAACTAAGCGGAAAAACAGCATAAGTATAATCAGCCTATCATGTTCCCACTGCTGGGACACAGGCCTCCTCTCTGTGAGAGGGAGAGGACTGTAAGTGCGGACCCAAAGCGGGTTGGTAGTTGTCACATGTCTTATACGACGTGCCGGTTTCCTCATGTTTTCCTTCACCGTTTCGAGAGCAGTGGTGAGTAGATAATTGACACAAAGTAAAACGCTTGTCTGGGTTCGAACCTACGACCTGCAACTCGTAAGTTGCGGCCGTTACCAATAGACCACCACTCCACTCGGAATCCTGAACTCAAGATTCACGAAAAACATTTTCACTCCGTTTTAATATATTACGTGAATTTTAAACCCAAAAATATACTTGAAAGCAGCATCAATCAAATTAAATGTCTACCTTAAAATGAGCAGGTAAAATGTAAAATACATTCGAAGAACACAATATTTTTACGTCAAGAGTTACTCGTTTTGGTTAGCAGGAAAGCAATAAATGTATATTAAAGCTACACATAATAGAGTACGTATGGCATCAGTCATTCTGTCGCGCAGAACGTCGGATATTTTCAATCTGCTGAGTTCGTTTGAACGTGCGTCGCGTCATCATTACGCTTTATTATAGCGTTACAAGCGCTGACTTCCAACGAGTTGTGAACATACCGCACTGTACGTTATGGATTGGTGGTTTCAACATTTGCGTATGTCGCTGAAAATATATTTTTGAACATTCTTTGTGAATACTGGCTGTTTAGTTTGATCTAGAGGTATATGAGGACTATGATTCTTCTCAATGTAATGAAGACCTTCATTACAAACCATCATTGACTGTACCAGTCTCGACGTTTTTATCGTTTGTTAGGTTATTTCTTTTATTTTAGAATGAAAATGCAGAAAATAAGCGGAATAATTGTGCTTCACAAGATTATACGGTACTATTAACGCATAATCACACTAATATTATAAAGGCGAAAGTTTGTGAGTGTGTGTGTGCGTGTATGTTTGTTACTTCTTCACGCTCAAACAGCTAGGCCGATTTGGATGAAATTTGGTATGTAGATAGCTTAGATTAACACATAGGCTACTTTTTATCCCGGTCTACGTGGGTGAAACCGCGGGGCGCAGCTAGATATATATGAAATGGAAAATAGTGGCCACTTTTTTCCGTAATAATATATTATAACGATTATAATAAAACTTAACAATATAAAGCTACTATTTGTAAAAATAATAACGTATAGTCTTGTGGAGCATAATTATTCCGGCTTATTTTCTGCATTTTCATTTTAAAATAAAAGAAATAACCAAACAAACGATGAGGGCGCCACTGCGCGGTCGGTACCCTCTTAACGGGTCTTACCGTCGTATTGCCATGTTAGTCCAAGACAAGACATTGACGTCACCGCGTCAAACAGATTCAACCTCAGATTTCTTCTTCTTCTGTTGTTTTGACACAACCTATTAAAAGATCTGAATCCTCCATAACAAATTGATAAGTTAAGAATTTGAAGGCTCTGGAGTATCGACAAAAAAATCGAAGTGATAAGTATTGCGATCAAAAAAACTTTTTTACAATAAAATACAACCGACTTCCAAAAACAACACTACAAAGTGAAAAATAACTTTAATTTCGGAAGTCGGTGTCTAGTTAAATGTACGACTTCCGGAATTAAAGTTATTTTTCACTTTGTAGTGTTGTTTTTGGAAGTCGGTTGATTTTTTTGTAAAAAAGTTTTTGTTTTTCACTTTTTAGTTGAGTACTTACCCCACACAAATTCTAATACCACTACCTGCAAAACAAACTAGAACATCATCCATATAAAAGTGTGGAAAAAATACGTATTACTGAAGCTAACTCAAAAACTACCGAAGCAAAGTTAATCAATTTTATATGGGTCCAACTGTGATGTATACCCTCTTGAATAAAACAAAAAAAATCCAAATCGGTCAAGCCATCTTCGAGTAATCGGGAAACATACATAAAAAAAAAAAAAAAAAAGGTTCCGACATTGAGAACCTCCTCCTTTTTGAAGTCGGTTAAAAACACTACGAAATACGGCTAAAAAAACTAACAACTTGGTACCGAGGGGACCTCAGTATGAAGCATTTATTTATTTATGTTGAATCACAAGTTTAAGGCTAAGTACTCAATCAATCATTCTAACAGGTCCCACAGGTTTTCTTCAAGTTTTCCGTAAATTACTTCAATATTTGTTTTTCCTGACATTGAGTATGCCTTAGGTAGGAAAACATTATACAATATTATTTTTAGTATATGCGAAACCTGAATATAGTTTGTTCAGAATAAATAACTGAATCGATTCCATTAATTTTTATATCGTGTTATATTTTGCCCTAAAAATCTATAAAAAGGTTACAATATGGACACCACGCCACGAACACAAGTCACTGCAGGTCATAGCGGCACTAGGCACGGGCACACAGCGGGCGCCGCGTGGTGATCACGTTTTTGTACGGACAACCAGGTAACATAACAAGCTAATAACTTTGTGATTTTTCATGATACAGTTTTTAAATTTTGTACATAAAAATAATAGACACGTGTTTAAACTGATGCTGTATAATAAGTACTTGTAATGTTTTTATTCTTAATGTTATGTCAATGTAAGTGTACCGTACCTATATACAGGGTGTTTGGTGCATCGTTTGCCAAATTGAATTGGCCGAAAGAAGAGGTCATTTGCTATCGCTTCAGGCTCAAGTACTCATTTTTGGCCACACCGGTTTTTTTATTACAACTTTCTAATTTTTATTTTGAAAAAATCCAAAACTCAGCATTAAAGCTTAAATTAAAAAAAAGTTTTAAGTGTAGTCGTCAAATTTCATTTTTATTTACATATGTACTGTTGTATGGCTCTATCAAATTTAAAATTACTTGCCAGTTACATCTAGTTTTTTTTTAATAAATCACAAAGTTTTTGGAAAAATAAAAAATGAACTTAAAACTCAACTTTAAATAGCTATAAAAAAAAAACTAAAAGCGATCGGGATCTTCGAATTATTTTAAAAAGTTCTCTAGTCTATCCCCTTTCCAACGGTATGTAATGTGTTAAAAAACTCTTTTAATATCTTTAATAATTAGCTAAATGTGTAGTCGAGACACATCAGGCTGATATTGGATATTACGTTTAAAACACTAGTTTTCGCATAAATTACATGCTATTAGTAGATAGATACTGTTATCTCACGTCTTACGTAGTCTCTTATCTCGTTCTTACATAGGGAACTTTCCTCGAAATTGAAAAAAAAATACATTATTACAAAAATAATCATTTATTAATAAGTAATTTAATTACATACTAATCTTACAAGTCTTGTTCAAACTGTCTACCACTATTGCGTATGCACGCGCGACATCTTCGTCTTATCTCAACTGTAGTGGTGCGTAAACGCATTTCTGCTTTGATCGTCATGAAAGCCGCCTCAATGCGTTGGACTAAATCATCTCTTGTCTCAACTTCCGTGGCGTAGACGAGTTCTTTGGCCCGTCCCCAGACGTAAAAATCCAACGGAGTTAAGTCTGGAGAACGTGGAGGCCAAGGAATAGGACCATCCCTCCCAATCCATGAGTCCGGGAATGCATCATTCAAGTACTCCCTGACGGTTATTCTCCAATGAGCGGGACAACCGTCATGTTGGAAAACAAAAGACCTGTCTTCACTGAAAATTGGCAAATCAGCTAATAATAAGGGCAACTCTGTTTGCAGAAATTCTAATTCTTGTAAGATTAGTATGTAATTAAATTACTTATTAATAAATGATTATTTTTGTAATAATGTATTTTTTTTTCAATTTCGAGGAAAGTTCCCTATGTAAGAACGAGATAAGAGACTACGTAAGACGTGAGATAACAGTATCTATCTACTAATAGCATGTAATTTATGCGAAAACTAGTGTTTTAAACGTAATATCCAATATCAGCCTGATGTGTCTCGACTACACATTTAGCTAATTATTAAAGATATTAAAAGAGTTTTTTAACACATTACATACCGTTGGAAAGGGGATAGACTAGAGAACTTTTTAAAATAATTCGAAGATCCCGATCGCTTTTAGTTTTTTTTTTATAGCTATTTAAAGTTGAGTTTTAAGTTCATTTTTTATTTTTCCAAAAACTTTGTGATTTATTAAAAAAAAACTAGATGTAACTGGCAAGTAATTTTAAATTTGATAGAGCCATACAACAGTACATATGTAAATAAAAATGAAATTTGACGACTACACTTAAAACTTTTTTTTAATTTAAGCTTTAATGCTGAGTTTTGGATTTTTTCAAAATAAAAATTAGAAAGTTGTAATAAAAAAACCGGTGTGGCCAAAAATGAGTACTTGAGCCTGAAGCGATAGCAAATGACCTCTTCTTTCGGCCAATTCAATTTGGCAAACGATGCACCAAACACCCTGTATACAAAGTGTCGTTTTGAATCCTCGTCAAATTTCAGGGTGTGATACAGAACATCAAACTGAACAACTTTCTCCATGGGACCAACATCGTAATCGCGAAAAAATTTTCAACTGTCCCATAGAAAACTTCAATACATACTCGACACAAATGTATAGGACGACTGATTATTTTTTCGCGATTACGATGTTGGTGCCGTGGGAAAAGTTGTTCGTTTTGATGGTCTATACCACACCCTTAAATTTGACGAGGATGCAAAACGACACGTTGTATACATTACATAACTAGTCGTGTTCATGTGGTACCTACCCGAGATTGATAAAATTATCAGACATTTTGTAGAACATTTTTACATAATTTTTGTTTACAAAGATTATGAATTAGTCATTAGGTTAGTTGTTAGGTGTGCAAACAAAATAACAATATTTTTCAGCGTTCTTCGGCTGCTTGTTGAGAAGTATGGAAGAAGACCTGAGATACTTATGCTGTCAGCATTTGACGAATCATCTTCCTTTCGTTCATATAGTATTTGGTTAGTGACGAAATTCAACAAGAAACTTTTTGTTAGCTTAAGCACCGAGAACTCTGAAGTTAAATCCATTTATTTCTTTAACTTGAAAAGGTTAAGTAACACAAATACTGGTCGCTTGTTTAAGTAAAAGACAAACTTTCTTCGGGTCGGGTGCAAATTACTTGGGCCAATCTAGAGGCTTGTATTAAGCCGACTTTTTGGGGACTTTATTTGCATTTTAAGTGTAACTCAGAGTGTACATAAACGGACTGCATCCAGTGCATGCCAAATCCATAATGTGACGGTAAACAACAACAAGAAAATAAAGTTAGAATGAGCTAAACAAAAAAACCGGGTAAGTGCGTGTCGGAACACGCACAATGAAGGGTTCCGTAGTTGAAAAGAATTTATCCCAGTAAAAAAAGTAAAAACCGAGTTCAAAAACCAAAAATGAATAAAATAACTTTCTTAAAAAACTTAACAGCTTCTGAAGTCGGTGCCAAGCTAAGGTGCATTGAAGAACTGAAGACACCGACTTCAGAAGCTGTTGAGTTTTTGAAGAAAGTTATTTTACTCATTTTTGGTTTTTGAAGTCGATTTATACTTTTTTTAGAGTAAATTTATTTTTCCATTTTTAGCTGAATTTTCAATTACATAAGTAAGCTCAAAACGTACAAATAGAAGAATCATCAAAATCGGCTTAGAAATGCCGGAGATACAGTATATTTATGCATATAACTTCGTACATAAGACTAATTACATGATGTATTATCTACTAAAACCTTCCTGAAAGCATGTAAATCACGTCAGTGAAAGAATCATCAAAATAAATTCATTAGTTTTTGAGAAAATCGTGGATAAACAAACATACTATACATACATACGGGTTGAATACAGAACCTCCTTTTTTGAAGTCGGTTAATGAAGTCGGTTAAAAACAAACTTAACAATGGATCCCAGAAAAAAAAAATATTTCATAAAACTTTAAATTAACAATTTTGGGACTTTTTCCTTTACTTGTGCTGGGAGACCTTGCTTCTTGCCATATTTCATTATTCTAGGTCAACGGGAAATACCCTGTAGGTTTTGTTTTACTTGCGACAGTTGCGAGTATGTGTCGCAAAATGGCCGTATTTTTTTATTGCCTTGACTTAGAAGCTTGATTTTCTTAGAACTCTAAGGGACTATAGACTTACGTATTCGATATTAATTTGAACTTGATATCTCCACGCGTCCCTGAGAAAAAGGGTCATGGCAGACTGACAGATTTGATTTTTTTTTTATACTATGATAGAATTACAAATTAACAATTTTCGGACTTTTTCCTTTATTTGTGCTGTGAGAGCTTGCTTCTTGCCAAATTTCATGATTCTAGGACAACGGGAAGTACCCTATAAGGTTTTGATTTATTTGCGAGTATCAAAATATGTCGCATAAATGGCCATATTCTTTTATTGCATTGACTTAGATGCTTGAGTTTTTTAGGACTCCAAGAGACCATAGACTTACGTGTTTGATATTAATTTCAACTTGATACCTCCACGCGTTCCTGAGAAAAAGGGTCTTGACAGACAGACAGACAGACGGACAATGAAGTGATCCTATAAGGGTTCCGTTTTTTTCCTTTTGAGGTACGGAACCCTAAAAATGGTTAAGCCGTCTATCGTTTTCTTCAGGAACTGCATTTTTTGTAGAAGATTAGATGCAGTGACCTTTACTTCAAATGTATCAAACCTTTTAGGCAGTTAATCAAAGCGTCTTGTATAATTTAATTTAAAAGTCGAGAATCAGAAATGTCAGTGACAAATGTAATTTAAATTTGGATTTTACCATTAACGATAATATTAACGTGGATTTAATTGGAGCTCGTGGCTAAGTAATAACAGCCGCACGGGTCGATCCATCAGGTTAAGCTACGCTTGCCGGGGTCGGTCCGTCGATGGGTTACCATATATACCGAGACTCCTCCATGGCTCGGAAAGCACGTTAAGCCGTTGGTCCCGGCTGTCATTCGTGGATCTTTGACAGTCGTTGCGGGTCGTCAAAAGCCCGAAAGTCTGACAACTAGCTTTACCAAGGGGTATCGTATTACCCAGTTAATGGGTAGTGGAGGTCAGATAGGCAGTCGCTCCATATAATATACTGGTATTTAGCTGCATCTGGTTAGACAGGAAGCCGACCCCAACATAATTGGGAAAAGGCTAGGCAGATTGATATTGATGTGGATTTAATTAGTTTTGAAACAACTCATGGGTGAATGTATCCGATTTTGATCTAACCTGTGATTGCATGTCAATGCTAGGGTTGTCACGTTATTCATACAAACTTATTATCATATTTTGTAAATTAACGGCCGTATTGAAAAAATGCTCAGTTTTGATTGGATGAAGTGGTTGTGCCAATTTAAAAAAAAAATAGTATGGATATTACCGAGTTTGTAATAACGTCAAAATTTAAAAATTAATTACTATTAGAAAATGGTAGATTTAACCACTTTTGTTAAAAGCGTCTTGTGCCACACTAGTGTGTAAATAAAATAATTACTTACCCATCACGGATTTAACCAATTTTGATATCTGACAAATAAATTTAACAGTGCAGTAAGGCAAATAAACTGAATTTCAACTATAGCTAGTGACAAATGCATTTTTTTTTTCAGACTTCATACATCGACATAATGGTTTTTTTTAAACAGAGTGGCGATTAGTTTATCACATTAATTGAAACTATATTCAGTACTTACATGTTTCTGGACCACCCTGGGCAGAAATTATTCGTCGGTTATTAAAATTTAAAATATTTTTTTTAATAACCGACAAAAAGGGAGAATGGGTACTGAACTATGGTTTTTGCCCTGAAGCCCATAACCATAAGTTATACATATACCTATAGAAAGAGCTTTTTATGTAGAAAATTTGCTACTGACACGACCTTTGCCAATTGTCAGTCAGTTCGGAGTTAATTGTACCTACACACCGAGATAAAGTACTACGAGTAATAATAGTTCTATGTACCTACACTACTAAGGGTCGGTTGCACCATCTTACTTTGACAATAACAAACATCGTACCTTCAGTTCGATTTTTGTTATTGTTAATGTAAGTTGGTGTAACCCATGTTTGTCAAAGTTCCAGTTAGATTTCAGACGCGTCGAATGTCATGTCCCTGCTCCAAACTTTATCTTTTACATTTGACATGACGGTGCAACAGCAGGTAGTCATTTTAACTTTGACGGAAACTATATCCTAGCCCTTGGTGTATCCCACCCTTAATATAGCAGAATAGAAAAGGTGCGGTTGAAAACGCCATGCTTTGATTCACCTCTGATTGATGGCTGTTTGCAAATGGCTGCCATGCTATTACAAATATCCTATGACATTACATTATATTTAACTATGAAGTATTGACGTATGGGTGCGAAACTGTAATCAATAATTATAATAGCGTTTCGTTCACTGAGCGTAGGCAGTAACTCACCACACTACAATGTTTAGAGTAAGGAATTATTAAGTATACCTAATGGTATTGGCGCCATTTATGTATTTCATTTTTGTTTCTATAAGTTACGCATAGCTGAAGACATATAGGTATGTATGTTATTTATTTATTTTATTCTGTATGTTTATTTTTATTTATTGGTAAATTATGTTCAGCTAAACTCACACGTATCTCTGTGAATAAAGTTACTTACCCGAGATATTATGTTACACAGGGGGACGTCATTACGTCATTCGATAGGTAGTTGCTGAAAATCAGCGCCGCTGATGATAGGCTCGTCCGACGTCACGGCATTTTGCTGAGCAACGACCTTTCTTGCACAGATACGACGCACGGATTAATGTGTTCTAGTTATTTTTGTTATAAAAGTATTATTTTTACACTATGCAATTCGGATCTGTTATTGTTTGTTTGCTGCTGTTATTGTTAACTAACAATGACAACGAACTGCATGACATTTCCTAGTGTCACAACACAGACCAGAGGCAATATAGAGTTCATAGTCTACGTAGTATTGTAGAATTACTGTTTTAAATTGTTGTCTTTGGTCTGAGATCGAAGACAACTTGGATACGAGGCTTTTGCTTACTTTGCATAATGTGTGTACTTTGTTATTTTTTAGTTTCTAATGGGCGTTTTATTTGTGCAAAATAAACGATTTTTCTTTCTTTCTTTCTAGACCAAAAATTAACATTCTCAACTAAATATTCAACAACTCATAAGCTTCTATAGTACTCAAATTTGTTCTCTGAGATTCACCGTTGTCCTCATATAAATAGCTTTTTATTACTCAAACAGGTAAGCCTTGTAACTATGTCACGTTACGTGGAGGAACTGCGCACCGCCCTAACTAAATTATAAGGGTTCTAGTACTTTTGGGATTCTAGAAAGGCTGAATAAGTTATTTCACTAGGATTGATATTGGTGGCAGAAAAATAGGACCTTTTAGGACTAAAAGTTTGAAAAGAAAAAGTTTGCAGTTACTTATTACTTTTAGGAAAGTTTGAATTGAAGTAAGTAAAATGGTGTATTTGAATTTATTCGACATACCTATTAAAGGTGAGATAGGTCATGTTCAAATGTTTGGCTAAACAAAATGAAAAAAAAAAAGAACGATTTAACTTATCTTATGGATCTCTGGTCTGATAACAAAGATTTATTTATTTATTTAACTTACTGTCAGCTTTAAACCAAACAGTGATTTCAATGTTACCAAGATAAATAATTTGAAGATCAAAAATACATATTTTCACAGCCCCATACAGTAAAAATTTTAATAAAACATTTATAAAAAGTAGTGAATGCAAACATTCTACTCACTCATACAGTTGTTATTAAAAAAGCAAAATGCAAACGAGACCATTGAATTCCCTATACATACCAAACATGTTTCTGAATATTATGAAAGAACATAATATTTCGACGCAAGATATTAATATTTGCTCCGGTTTTATTTACTATTTAATAGTTTGCTAGAGTTTTAATTAATTCAGTATTGATCTGAATGAAACTGGAGCTTGTCAACTCGAGCGAAATGAATGAAGTGCTTATGAAACCGTTGCAGTATGCTTGTAGATATTATATGATAGCAGTACCCATTAAAAAACAATCATCTGCCTACCCCTTTGCCCAACGATTTTGGGGTCGGCTTCCAGTCTAACCTGATGCAGTTGAAAACCAGTATTTTACATGGAGCGACTGCCTATCTGACCTGCACAACCTAGTTACACTTTGTTATACGATATCACCTGGTAAAACTTGTTGTCAGACTTTCGGGCTTCTGACGATCAGTAACGACTGTCAAAGATACACGAATGACAGCCAGGACCAACGGCTTAACGTGCTTTCCGAGGCACGGAGGAGTCTCAGTTGACCAACCCTGGCAAGTCTCGGTTGACCATCCACTGATCAACCCCGGCAAGCGTAGCTTAATCTGATGGATCGACCCGTGCGCCTGTAATTACTTAGCCACGAGCCCCTCGGTCTTTTAACTTCAAGATGCTAAAAAAATACGTGGCATACTAAACTTGTTAAAAAGATGCAGTGTTGTATTCATTCATCAGTGATCATCTTTACACACCAAGACCCCTCGTCTTGGTATGTAAAGATGATCGCCCATGCACAGACCAACCGCGGCAAGCGTAGCTGAATCTGATCCATCGACCCGTGCGGTGTGCCCCTCTCCAAACAAAAAAAAAATACCAACATTTTATACCTTATTTTCATCGCTTAGAACCAAAACGTCGTATTTCGCATTAATAAAACTCAGGTGTGTTTCAAAAGTTTTAATATTCGAAATATACGGCGCATTCCACCATCCATCACGGGCCGATATCGGAACGGTCAAATGCACTCACTACAATACTGATTGATTATTTTCTATTATAAATCGTATGAAGAGAAATAGGGAAACTTGAAAACTCTTGACAATGAGAGGTTGTTTTCTTTCATCTATTTTTATTTTAGTACGTACTTACTGATGTGCGCTTTTGTAATTTCTAACATGACGAATTATCGTGAAAGTCCACGGCAACATTACAACACAGGGAAGTAAATATAGAAATCTATATTAATAAAAAGAGAAGTCCTGACTGACTGATCGACAGACTCATCAACGCCCAGACCAAACCCTTAAACCTAGAAAGCTGAAATTTTGCACAGAGGTTCCCTTTATAATGTAGACAAGGAATACGGAAGGAATTACCGGTAGTACTCGTACGTTCCCGTGGGATATTTTTCCACATCCACGCGGGCGAAGCCGCGCGGGAAGTGCTAGTGGTGAATATCAAGCTCCAGGTGTGCTGCTGGTGGTCTTGACTATATAATAAAACACTTGACTCAGATGATGGTTACTGTATTTACTGTGTAGGTACTGATTGCAATAGACGACCGATATAATGTGCGCACGCTCAAGGTGTCGGCGAGCGAGTGAGAGGCGGGGGAAGCCCGCGACCGCGGTGTGGTGTGTGGCCCGATGTGACGTCAGGAACATATTCCCCGTGTTGAAGATAGTCTTCAAGATGATGTTGAAGAGACCGGAAGAGGGCATATGTTGTTGTATGCACGTGCTCGTGACCTCAGGAACAGCTAGTCTTTTATATTTTGTGAATGTGAGAACGTAGTAGGCCAGGTAGATTGTAGATTTGTTGACATTTTCTATTTTGTTAAGTTTAGAAAGGCCTACACTGTCCTCCCACACCAATTAACACTGTTATTTGAAAATACAGTAAAAGCCAATTATTTGTAAAAGAGTAACCGTGGAGTTTCTTACCGGCTCATCTCTACAGAAAATTAACGAAGACCAATATGAACCGTACACCAATCTTCTGACGTTTCGTGCCCATGTAGGTTTAAGTGAAAAAAAAAGATTTTGATTTTGAGGCTCTTGACAAATTCTAAGGAGACTAGAAACCGCAAGTGGGCGTGCTATCGCAGCAATATGGACTGACGAATGACTTATGAAAGAGGTCTGGTGCCTACGACAATCCGACAATTTTGTTCACTTTCACTTGTTATGAAATATGTTATTTTTGTAATTTTTTGACAAATTGTATATACCATATTCAATTGTATAAAAAATAGGGCCCTGAACTGACTGGTTGAGGAAGGTTTGAATCCAAATAACTGGTTTGTGTGGTATAATTTGGGAGTATCCTATGTCCAGTTGTGGTGGATTGTGATAGGCAGTTCATTGGATTGATTTAAAGGACTAATGCCCGTTTTCACCAAGCCTAAGTGACGCTTAAATGAATCCCTAAATATTATTGCACTGTTGGATTTTCAACTCTCGGCGCTGTTGAGCCTAGAGTTGAAAATCCAATAGTGCAATTTTATTTAGGGATTCATTTAACCACAGAACAGATAATCTTTTCTGTGCATTTAACTGTCACTTAGGATTGGTGAAAATGGGCATAACTAACCTATTTCGTATAAGACGTCGAACAAGATGCATAATGTTTGAATTCGGAAATAAATTGTTATAAAAGAGAAGATCTTTACTGTTGTTTTCATTAATTATTTCGAAATGAACGAAGTGGCTAAGACTTTTCAGTTGTCGCGTCGGTAAGTTCTTCAATATCCTGAAACATAAATACAAGTTTCAAGTCCTAAGTTTCATTCACAGACTTTCAACTTTTGAAAGATGGATATTTCACCGAATATTTGAGTCTCTCAAGAACACATTTACAAATGGACTCATTTGTAGTAACTATGGTCGTTAAATATCTTATCGTGGAATTTCGTCTTAAAGCATTATTACGTTTAAAGTACTTATTTTAATATTTGAACCCAAGTATTTTCATAGAAATAAAGTAAAAGGCCTTTGTATAATATTATTTATTTTATCTACTTATACTAAAGTATCTCGGTTCTTACTAAAGTCAAAATACAATTCTCAAGTCTTTCTGGTAGGTATAGTCGATCTCGTAACTGCTTTATCACTTTTGACAACAATTGCCTCAAAATTAAATCTTCACTGCATGAAAATTGAAATTATCTAAGTGTCACACTATTTCAGGAGGCTGTGTAGGTACAGGGTGAGATTTGCGAGGTCATGTGTTTTCATGGTCCTCGGAACGCGCCACCATCGGGTTCCCAAATAACGGTAGGACACATCGGAGTCGAGTCGACGATGAAGTACCTGGGACTCGTCCTCGACAGCCGGTAGAACTTCGTGGAGCATTTCTGATGTTTGGCTCCCAGACTGGAGCGGGCCGGGGCTGCCTTGAAGCGGCTCCTGCCCAATCTGGGGGGTCCATACGCCGCCTGCCGGTGGCTTTACGCGGGGGTCGTGCGGTCCATGGCCCTTTACGGAGCACCGGTGTGGGCGCGTTCCCTGAGGCTGCAACCGGCCCGCCGGTTGAACGCGTCCCAGAGAGTCATGGCGATCCGGCTAGTCCGGGGATACCGCACGGTCTCCTGTGAGGCGGCGAGCCTCCTAGCCGGATTACCGCCATGGGATCTGGAGGCAAAAGTCCTCGCGCACTTGTGGGTGTGGCGCGAGGAGGCGAAACGCCGGGGCGTAACTCCTCTGCCGCGAGAAATCACGGTAGAGCGGACAGAGCTCCGGCGGGATCTCATGGCGACATGGAGAGTGCGATTGTCGCAACCCAGCGCTGGGCACGCCACAATTGCGGCGATAAGACCCTCTTTGAGGAGTGGTTGGAGAGGCGCCACAGCGTCCTCACCTTCCGCCTGATGCAGGTCCTCACCGGACACGGTTGTTTCGGGAGGTTTCTGTTTCGGATAAGGCGGGAGGAAACGCCCGGGTGTCACCATTGTGTGGATCGCCCGGAGGACACGGTGGAGCATACAGTGGAGGTCTGCCCGGCTTGGGCGGAGCACCGCCGTGTTCTCACGGAGGCCATCGGCGGTAGCGATCTCTCGCGTCCAAACCTGGTCCAGGCCATGGTGCGGAGCGAGAGTGCATGGGAGGCCGTCACCTCCTTCTGCGAAGCAGTAATGCTCGCGAAGGAGGAAGCGGAACGCGTGAGGGAGGCAACAGCCGCGCCCTCGCGCCCCTAGCCGCCGTAGGAGACGCCCTGGGCGGCGGGAACCGATCGCCGATTTCCGGCCACCGTAGGCGCGGGCTTGCGGACGACGAGTAATGGGCAGCTCGCCATCCGGTAAGGACCAGGCCCGGGTCGACGGCGCGTTGTGTTCCACGCGCGCCTCAAAGAGATGACAGCAGTGACGGGGTCAATTGGGCCGATGCCGCCGGGGTCGCGGGTAGTTCGAAAGAGATACCGTGGCCCTGGCACGGGCAACTGAAGGAACATGGGTGGGTTTTAGTCAGTAAAAGTCTGACACGCCCTCCCGCTCTGCCCAGAGCGGGAGAAGTCATTTGGTGATTTCCCATCCACAAAAAAAAAAATGGATCAGATTTGCACAAAGAGCCATGGAGCGTTCCATGCTTGGACCAAGTTCCATACGTTGAGATCCGCAGACGTACGAAGGTTTTCATACATACACGTAATCAAAATCAAAATATTTTATTTCACACAAACCTAAATGGGCACTTATGAAACGTCTGAAGCTAGGTGCATGGTTCCAATTGGTCGTTTCCTATAGAGAAGAGCCGACAAGAAACTCCACGGTTGCTCTTTTAAAAATAATTGGCTTTGACAATATTTTCAAATAACAGTGTTTAATGTATGGGAGGACAGTGCAGGCCTTTCAACAAGTACCAGGTATTTAAGAAAATAGAAAATAGTCAACAAATGTACAGTCTACGTTCGCCTGCAACTTTCTCACATTCACAAAATAGAAAATAATCTATTTAGAAGATTAATAAAAGAATAAAAATAAAAACCTATGACATGACACAAATGACATGATTGCCATTACAACTACAGTAACAAATCTGAATAAATATCATGTTTACAAAAGCAACTAATATAGAGTTAAAATTGGAATCGTAGGTATATAATGTCAAATAATGATGATTTATAATAATTGATTATGTCAAGGAAAAATGTAAAAAATAAGCATCGTAATTTGGGAGCAGTTAATACATAGTACATAATGAGGCACCTACCAGGGAAGCCTCATAAACTCACGCTTTCTTCCCATGGGGGTAGGCAGAAACTACAGAACGCCACCTGCTACGATCCTTATATACTACTTTTGCTTCGTTTACGTTCATACATCTGGTCATGCACGCACGCCGGTTGCGAGTAATACAAACCTGACTTTTCTGAAAAACATCACCGATATGTCTTCCTAGCACCTGGCGTTTCCACTTACATCTGGCATGTACATATCTTTCGTTAGTCGTCTTTCATTCATCCTCTCAACAGGACCAAACCATCTAACATTTTTTTTGCAATTTTTGTTATATCTTCTTTTAAACCGCACCTTTGCCTTATCACATCATTCCTCAGCCTATCATTTATGATCCGCACATGCTTTCCACAGCATTTATTCTAATTTCATGCTACATTTGCCACACCCAACATTCACTTCCATACATAAGCGTTAGGTACCAGCACACCATTGTGAATAGCCAGTCGAGCCTTTTTGAGCATCAACTGGTTGGACACAACTGAATGTGTAGCACAATTCACTTTATTTCCCGCATTTCTCCTCTCCACATCTTCATCAATCTTTCCGTCCCTTGTAAACAGAGTCCCCAAATATACAAACTCACTTACTTGGTCTTCTTCTCTTATCATTTATTTTCACATCACAACCGAGCTACATCCTCTTCCATTTTAAACACCATGACATTTGTCTTAATTACATTTATTCATCATCCCTTTCATCTTATATGCTTCAAACATCACAGTCACCATGTCATGCAACTGTTTGCTGAACTTGTAAGTAGAACTTGATCATCTGCGTAGAAAAGGCATTTGACAGGTAACTCATTCATTCTCTCAATCCGCACTCATCCTCTTTCAAATCTCTCAAACAACTATCCATGTCTAAGTTGAACAGCCACGGTGACGCTACACAACCTTGTCTAACACCCCTCGAGATGAAGTAACAGCTCGGGCGTACGAAGGTTTTCGACATCGGAAAACGAGTTATAGAACTCAAAAGGAGTTGGGCAGGACACCTGGCAAGGTGCAGTGATGACAGGTGGAGTAAGGCAATGACCAAGTGGCGTCTAAGGACTGGAAGACAAAGTGTTGTTGTGTTGTTGGTCGTCCGGCGGCAAGATGGGTGGATGACATTATTACCATCGTGGGTTAAACCTGAATGAGGCTGGCACGGGAACCTGAGGATTGGCACATGAAAAGAGAGGCCTATGCCCCACAGTGGGTGAAGTCAGGCTGAGGATGATGATGATGATGATGAACAGTCGCATATACAAATAGACCTTATCGTATCGACGTTCGAGTTATATTCAACCAAAATCGTCGTTTTTCGTGATAAAGCATTTACGAGTTCGATTATACCAAATACGACAGCATACGACCTTTCTAAAATTTTACGCTAAGAGACAGTACAGTCTACAGCACTTATTTTGTCACGCAAACAAAACAACCCACGTAAGCTTGAATAAATTTGTTTAAGATATTTTGGAGAGGGTTGCGTTTGCGCTAAGCGGCTGAAAAATGGCTTCCGAACAAAGTAATAAAACCCCGACCAATCGATGGAAAGAAAATACGAGTTTCCGTCGAATCTACGCGAAGATGCGAAAGGATTCCGAGGAAATCTTCCGCGGAGACGAACTTGGTAATTCGTGAATGGGACTGATTGACAAAACAAATAAGGAAAGTGTGTTTTTAAATACTGCTTTCGCTTTGCTTTTGTTTTGTTTGTATTGTTGTATAATATACCGACTTCAAAAAGGTTAAGGTTCGACTGAATTATATTTTTTGTATGTTTCTGATTACGATGATTATTTTTTTGTTCGAAAGAGAAGGTATTTTTCTTTATCTCTGATTATTAGCACAAGCTGAGGTAAAAGTTGATCCAGTCAGCACGATAATAGCAGGGCTGGATACCCAGGGTGTATGTAATGTCTGTTGACCAGCCACTCAGTCAATCTGCCTAGCCTTTTCCCAACTATATTGGGGTCGGCTTCCAGTCTAACCAGATGCACCTGAATTCCAGTATTTTATATGGAGCGACTGCCTATTTGACCTCCACAACCCAATTACTGTGTAATATGATACCCCTGGTCTGGTAGTCAGACTTTCGGGCTTCTGACGACCCGTAACGACTGTCAAAGATCCACGAATGACAACCGGGACTAACGGCCTAACGTGCTTTCCGAGGCACAGAGGAGTGTCGGTATGTAAAGATGATCACCCATTCAGGGACCAACCCCGGCAAGCGCAGCTTAACCTGATGGATCGTCCCGTACGGCTGTTATTACTTAGCCACGAGCTCCTTTTATTATTTATCCTATTGACTAGCCATTCGTGGGGGTAAATCTCAGAGTTTTTTTTGCAGCGTTTACTCATAAGTCTTTTTAATAATTGCACTTATTTTAAGCTCTCTCGAAGACAATTAAGCAATGATGGGGCTAACAGTGTTGTGCGTTTGCACATTAACAAATTATACATTTGTGGCTAGACGACTCCAAGGTTAAAACTTGTATTTAATTCTTAGTAACACCACTTCCAATGTTTACATCTCAGAACAATAAAGGAATAGTGACTAGGTAGCCAAATTACTTTTTAACTTTCACAAAACAAGAAAATACTAAATTGGAAATCTTTAATTTACCAGGTTTAGTTTGCCTATTAAGATATTTAGGTTATAATTAAATAATATTATAAATTCTTCAGCAGTTAGTCAGACGAAAGTTTCCATGCTTCGTGTTCCAGTAATTAAATCTTCGCTTAGTTTTGTTTCGTAAATTAATCTAGATCCGCTCAATTGTTTTAACTTCGTAAAACTACTGACGCAATAATCTTGAGATAGCAATATAATTTTTGGAACTCATAGAAAGTTTAGAAGTTTCAAAACTACATTGTTGTAGCTTTATTTAAGTGCTAATTAAAATTGTTTTGACGTCTTTATCGAAGATAAATAGCTTTATTGTCAATATACGTCCTAGATTTAGAGTTCCATTCCATTTTGATATTAATTGGCAATACTAGTCGTGAATACACACATTCTGTAAAAATGCAGAACAGAGAATTAAACAGGTTTTGAGACTCTCAACTTTTATAAATATATAGTAAGTTGGTTTTTGGGATAAATTCTTTTCAACTACGGAAACCTTCATTGTGCGTGTTTCGATACGCACTTCGCCGGTTTTTTGGCTTCGCCGCAGTCGCGTAAAAAGTATTACCTACGATAGTCTTAACCTCAGAAACTAAATCGTAGAACCACCAAATTCAAACAAATGTTCTAACGGAGATTTAGACACACAGATAATAATCTAGGCATTTTGACGACAGGCCACAGTTTTGGAACGCCATAGCCGCTACAAATGAGTTAAAGAAAAACTTTATTAAGTTTGTTAATGTTATCACAAGCAATTAAAGTCCTTCCCATACCTCCAATTTCAGCCATGACTAAATAAAATTAGCATCCCATTAATTTTTGACTCCATTAAATGCAAAAAAAAAAATGTTTCACAAAGGTGATTACATCGTTAATGGACGCAAAGCGAACGGTCTTCACTTAAGAGATTATGGGCTCTTTGTGTCTAACAATGGTGAAGAAATTAGGCCATGGTGGTGTCAGGACAATAATGGTGTTTTTATTATAATTGAATAAGTGTGTGAGGTCACACTGCGTTGTAGTAGATAGAAAAGGGAAAAATGATTGACTCCCCCAACAAACCTCAATACCTACTCAACCCAAATGAATGGGACGATTAATTAACTGACTCCCAAAAAGGATCGACTTCACCGTCAATTGTGGATCGATTTTGAAAATACTTTTTTTTTTTGAATATGCTCTCAAGGTGGTCCTATTGTCACCAAGTCAGAATCTGTTGAGGGCTTCCTATAGAAATCGTGGGAAACCCTCAAATTTTATAGGCACACTTATAGCGATTTGGGTGTTTTTTATAGTAACTCGTGTATTTGCTCTCGGAAAGTACCATTTGGTGAAGTGGAACTGATGATGAAAACCACAGAAGGCCACCGGAATTACTCAATCATAAGTATTTCACGGGATGCGATTCGATTACTTTAATATATATTTTTTTTAAGTTGTTTTAACCGACTTCAAAAAGCTTTTTTTTTATTATAATTTTTTTTTAATGTATGTTCCCCGACTACTCGAAGATGGCTGGACCGATTTAGATTTTTTTTTTGTTTTATACATCACAGTTGGTCCCATATAAAATTGATTAACTTTGCTTCGGTAGTTTTTGAGTTAGCTTCAATAATACGTATTTTTTCCCCACTTTTATATGGATGACGTTCTAGTTTGTTTTGCAGGTAGTGTCGTATTAGAGTTTGTGTGGGGTAGGTACACAACTAAAAAGTGAAAAATAAAAACTTTTTTACAAAAAAATACAACCGACTTCCAAAAACAACACTACAAAGTGAAAAATAACTTTAATTTCGGAAGTCGGTGGCAAAAAACGAAAATACATTTAACTAGACACCGACTTCCGAAATTAGTTATTTTTCACTTTCTAGTGTTGTTTTTGGAAATCGGTTGTATTTTTTTGTAATAAAACTTTTTATTGTGAATGCTGTGTATACCTGTAATAGGCATACATATCAGTAATTGTATTATATTATTGCTTTGTATTATTTTATCAGTATGTACTGCTGTTGGTGTACCCAATAAATAAATAAATATGGGTGCTAAGCAATTTATGCTCGTTACAATGCATATGGCGACGTGGAGCTGATGGTGACTTCACCATCAACTCCAGTTTTACTGGTTCTTACCTGGAGAACTCCTCAAAAATTAACGTCCCTGCATCGGGAAAAGCAATATTTTGTAAAAGGTAATGATGAAGGATGTTGTAGGCTATTGTAACTTAGATAAATTAGAAACCGACCCACCAAAAAGTAAAAAAAATATAAACTCAGTTTGTCTGTCTGTCCGTCTGTCACAGCTGGATATTTCAAGAACTACTAATGCTATCAACTTGAAATTTGGAACAGTTTTAGATGACGTTTGTTTTTTTGCAACAGGGACTGAAAAGGGGTCTTCAAAATTTGAAGTGGGGCTACTAGGGCATTTAGAGTACCATATGAAAGAACGCTGTTACACATTTTCAAACATTTTTTTCTTTTTTTAGGCCGCATAGTTTTCGACTTTTGATGAAAAATGTAAAAAAAAACCGTTCCTACCCTTATCTCCGAAGTTTGCATAGAGAAAAATCTGAAATAATTCTATGTGATAGAAGTTAGAAGTGTAAAACTATGTCTCTAAATAGCACACTTTTTCAGAAATCGGAACGGAGCCCTCGCTGCGCGAGTCCGACTCGCTCTTGTATTATTATTGTGTTCGGATCACGCCTAAGAAAACTTTCAGGTTCACAAATAAAATAACATCAGCAGGTAAAAGCTGACCTACTTCTATTTGCATCAAAATTTCAGTGACCCATTTTCTATCTTCCTGCGGGAATATGGATAAATCCCGTCTCGATAGTGTTGTCTTTATATTAGAAAGGAAGTGGATTTATACAGACTTCTGTTTTCTACAAGGTAAGAGTGTCTATTTTAAACATAAACATACGCATATTTAAAGGTAATTTTTCAAACGAGCATTTCTAAAGGTTTTTCGTGATTATTTTAATAAATTTAAATCAAAGGACAATTTCCATTCTCAAATTCTTAGATCGTTGGTATTTATAAGTTTGTATGCTATTTTTGACAGTTATTTTAGTATTTACTCTTTAGCCGCTCACGCGAGCGTGGTGTGGATCGGGTCCGTGGAATCATTTTACCTTATATTGTACGTGGTGTGAGTTCTATACCAAGATTTTTTTTATTGTTAACGTTGTTCCATCACTATTAAGTACTACTATCGAATTCTATGCATTTAATTTGATGCGTTATCTATATCCGAACGATTTAAGATACGTCAACACTGACTGAGACTCGTCTATGACATTAAAAATTTTTTTTTCTCTGACATGTCATCGTTCAGTCGGTTGAGTGTGAAAGTGTTTTTGCGGCGTTCCCGCTCGCGTTATTTTCTTGGCTAAAGTGGACTGATTACCTAGAGCTATGAAAGGACTATGACCCTTGCCTAATCAGTGTTAATGTCGCAGGCAGATTGTATGATACGTCATTATATATACGACCGTCGTCCGTTTAAAAACGCTCGCAGTTATATAATATGCCGAAAGAAAATTGGCAACTCGTACAATTGTTATAATTTCGACATTGATTGCTATTGTAAGTTCAGTCGGAACTGTGACTAACCACGCGCGATCCGAATTGGTCGCAGTAACTAAGCATCCCAAACAAATGGGTTACGTTAGGTTAGAACTGTGACCAACCGCGTGCGAGCGCGTGCGAGTAAATGGTGTTTGAATTGTCCATCAAAATAAATGTTGTGGCATATATTATATGTATAGTGACAAGGCAATTTACATTTTGCCTTCGGCATATAATATTTCAAAACTGCGAACTTTTTTAAACGGACGACGCCGTTTGTAAAAAGCGGAATCATACAAATCGCATGCGACATATACATGGAAAAAAATGGCAGGGGGTGGCTGGCACACTCAATAATGGGCCCTTAGAAAATTTCACTAGCACTTAGTGACGTAGCGACAAGGGGGAAACATATACTGAGGTGCTTGTGGAGTGGAGAGGTATTCCGCGGCTCTCAAAACAATCCCAGAGCCCGGAAGATAGTCAATATTATTATTATTTACCACTGAGCCACCATTGCTTACTGTAGTTCTTTGTTTATTCGATGAGTAAATTTTAAGTTTTACTTAAGGCCTGTTTTACCACCTACGATTAAGTTCCTATTAACTTACTCAGTAGATAATTTCATACAAATTCTGTTCCATTTTTGAATTTATTCGGTGAGTAGTGGGTATTCCGACATCGTGAAATAAGCCCTTAACCTTTTGTTTCCCCCAGAAAAAAATAAGGTCCGATCTATCATACCTGTACAGTCAATTAATTTATGTAAGTTTACTACTTAGATGGCTTAACGTATTTTTATTAGAAGAAACAACTCTTTATAAAAGCTGTGTAAATAATGAAGCACCGATCAGTGAGGTAGCATTTGTCCAAGATTTCTTTAATGGGGTCAGTTTCAATTAAAGATAAAAAAACTGGCCTATATAAAGAAGAGAAGAGTATTTACAGATACCTACTTGAATATAGCTCGTATAAATAATGTTATATCATGTGAACAATGTTGTTATCACTAGTTTTGTTTAAAAAAGCGGCCAAGTGCGTGTCGGGCCACGCGCAGTAATAGGGTTCCATAGTTGCACAATAATGCGGACTAAGAAGAGGGTTTTTTGTTTTTTCAAGAAAATTTGTCTATTACTCGTTAACTTCAAAAGCCTACTTAGCTGTGATAGTTGTCCTTATAACTTCGTTATATATACTACTACCGTGAATTTTTTCACCCATCCAAAACTATAGCACTTTAAAGCTTAATATTTCAGAATCGGATCCCTAGATCGAAAAATTGTTTTAGCAAACCTGCAATATGTTTGAAAGACCCATCCAACAACACCCCACACCATGGGGTGGACGAGAACAAAAATATGTCCCCGCTTTTCGTGTACAGAATGTACCCTAAAAATTATTTTTTTCATGATGTCATTTTACCACTTTGTCGGCGTGATGAATATGTATATCCATGCCAAATAGCGATAGCGTACCTATTCTTTATATAACACTAAAGCTAAGCGCACATCACAGCAACCGCGGTCGCGGGTGCGAAGGCAGATTAAAATATCGAATTTGAGTTTGAACTGTTTAAACTCCAGTGCAATGAGTAGTAACGCATTGGCATCGCAATGCTAAAATACGCATGGCGAGCGATTCACCACTGCGATGCGCTGTGGCCTTTTGCAATGCATTGCGTTGCGGCTTGGCTCACCCGAATATTCGCGAAGCAAACAAAAAAAGAAACAGTAAATAAATGTGATGTTTCATCGCAATAAACACTTCATACAAAAACCGCAAAAAGAATGTTCTATTGGTTTTATCTGCATTTCTTTTCACACCTTTATTATCGCCTGCTACATTATACCAAACAAAAAACAGGGACTTCAAAATCGCCGTGAAATCATTAACAGTATAACCCAATAATTAAACTTCCCAAAGATAAGCCGAATCTCGAGAACGGCTTTAAAACGAGGCATTACTTTAATTTCTAACGTCTAATCTTATTCAAATAATGTATTATAACGTCATTTAGAATTCGCGTGTAAAGAGATGATAAGCCAAAATCAACATTTCCCCCGCATTTTGATGCAAAAGTGAGAACAATTACAAAAGGTGGGTCCATAACGTTGAAAGTGGTATTTCGGTGTTTGCGCTAACGCATAGGATTTCAATATCTTTTGTTTATTAAAGAAGAGCTACTCTTGAATGAACGTAATTTGCATCGCTCAAGATATTTTCGCGAGATATTTTTTGCCGTTTCGATTAGCTAATTTTGCGAGTTGCAATTTGAATAAAAAAAATTGCAACTTAATTACGATGACTCGCTTAAATAGTGTAAATTATGCGTTACGCTCACCTGACCCCACCACGAACTGCATTTAAATTCTTCTCTTCTATAGGCAGGAACTTTTTTGAATAATATCTCGTGCAAACCTATAAATAAAGTTGGAAAGTTTCGTGCGACACGCGGTCGGAACGAAGTTCCTTTTGCTGTATTATTGCTATGAGTTCGGGGTATTCCAAGTAAGACATCATTATATTTTACTAATTTCGACTTACGGAGTCTATTGTTGACATTCCAGTTATAGAAAATCAGTGTGTACTGTGAGGGCTCGCACCTCACAGTAGGAGATTTACTGAACTACTAAATAATACGAGAGGGACTCTAGTTATATGCGGCTGATGCCCTCTGTATTTTAAGCTTCAGATCAATTATATATCCACTCCTTAACTAAATTGTTTCTACGTGGAGCCCTCACCAGAATCTATCTGTCTTCTTAAGAATAAAACGAGAATCCTTTTCTTGATAGAAGGCATTCCATATTTGAATGATTGAATGTCAGCCAGTACAATATTGTTAAGGCTTGATCAAAGCATCAAACCTCCACAGTACTATCCTCGCTGGGAAATTAAGTTTTGTTCGAGTAACAGTCTAAATAATTCGAGATACCGCAATTAAAGCGTACAGCGGATGGGAATGGCAATTTTTTTCAACTTACTGAAGATTACAACATAACGAGCGTTGAGTTATCGAGATTCTACTGAATTAAGTTCCATTTACACGGTTAGTTAAACGGTAGTTTATTGCCTGTGGCATACCATAAAATAAAAGGCCAACTAATTGGCACCGTCTAAACAACACGTACAATTATGTCGCATGCGGTTTTATTGAATGACAAAACTTGCATTCAATTATTTTGTATGCCATTTTATGGAATCGCATGCGTGTAAACACTTGCATGCAATTCTTGAATGGCAATAAAATTAAACTTGCTTTAAGGCATGTGATTAACTATTACTCTGAACGTTCCAGAAACTTAATGTACAGTGTAAACGGAGTATTAAGAACGCTTTTTCGTTACAGACGATTTCTACCAGTTAAAAATAACTCCTACCGCAAGCCGCGTTCATGAACTTAGTTCCAAAATCGCTAGTCAACTAGGTTGCGAGGCTGACTGTACCTCTACCTATTTATATGCACTAATTATGTTCTTAAAAAATTTCAGGTGCTCAACCAGATGTATTAACCTAAATGAAGCATAAGAATATAAGGATCGTAGCAGATGGCTTTCTGTAGTTTCTGCGTGAGTTTATGTTTTATGTAATTATAACTAACTAGCTTCTGCTCGCGTATTCATCCGTGTGAAACTTGTTCCCCCAACCCACCCCGTCGCATCTCATCGCCTGCACGCGCTATTAGTTCGTTTTTTCTAAGCGTTCTTCCTGACTTTTTTTTTATTTTTGCTCGGCTCTTAAGAGGTATAGCGTGATGTTAAATAGCCTATAGCCTTCCTCAAGAATTGGGCTATCAAATGCAAAAAGATTTTTTCAAATCTGACTGGTTGTTTCAGAGATTAGCGCGTTCAAAAAAACTAACAAAACTCTTCAGCTGTTTTTTTTTATTTTTTTTTTCTTTAGATACAGATTATGTACCTCCTGTCGTGGACGTAATTTTAATGTAAATAAAAAAGTTAAGTGGTGTCAAGGGACACCTGGATGGAACGAAGTTCCTTTCGATTAATTAGTGAAGGAATTGTAATATTTTTTTTTTGAAGTTATAATACCTAATATTTTTTTTTATTATTAACAAATATAATGTAATATAAACTTAATCTTTCTATAAGAGAGAGAGAGAGAGAGAGAGAGAGAGACAGACAGAGAAACATGCGCACGTCGCACAGCTTACAATAGCTTACTATAGCAAAAAGTGTCGTTACAACTTTTCGTGAGAATTTTTTCCGTCTAGCCCCCTTTCACAACGCGCGATAAGGAACTTCGTTCCAAAAATGACTGACGTTATTGCAATGCTTCAATAAAGTCCAATTACATATCTCTCAACAACAAAGTTGAAGAAAGAAAAGGAATTATTATGTGAGCGAGTGTCTGTTTTGTATTCCTTTAGTTTTTTCTGGTCGCTAAATGCATTGAGGATCATAGTGAGGAAGGAACTATAAATAAATGCTACGGACTAAGCCTGCAATTAGTTGTATACAAGTCAAGCTTTTATTTTCTTGTGAAAGTATTTTAAGATTGTGCCTTTATTTTTAAATAAAAACTTGAGGTTTATTCATTTTGATTGGCTCTCGTCTTTTGTTTTATTTTTTTCATAAAATGTGACTGTAGTAAGTATGTAATAGTGCTTTTAATATTTTATTGGAAAAATGTATTTTAAAAGCACTTGCTTTCATTTTATATCGATTAAGGACTGTCATTCATTTGACTTACGCTTTGACGTGTTTAGAACATAAAATATTTAAATTATATTTGTCAGGAATTTAATCATGGAGAGGCAAGCGAAAAATTTAAGAATATTGAAGTTAACTAGTTTGCAGCAAAACCACAATATTGGGCATACTACTAAACATAATGCTACGTAATTTCGGTGACTTACATTGAGCCGAGTAAATTACGCATATCCATAATAAAATAATGCTAGCAAAATAACGGCCACCTATGATCATAACATAACACACCCCGCCCTATCTCGTTGGTCTACTGCTATTTAAGATCCTGGGTTCGATACCCGGGTCGGGAAAAATATTATTGTGTTTTTCCATCTGGAATTTCTCAGTAGAATAGAATAGAATAGAATACTCTTTATTATGCACACCGTTTAAATTACAGGTTACAATGTTGAAATTTTACATAGAGTGACACAATGGGCGGTCTTATCGCTAAAAGCGATCTTTTACAGACAACCTTTGGATGCAGTATGGGGACAAGGAGAGACAATTCTGTAGGTAGTCCGTGGTGTACCTTATACATTTATAACATATACATACATTAATAAATTTATATATATATACTTATACAATAATAAACATGAAACAAGAGCAAGGTATATATATATATACAATACATAAAAAAAAAAAAAAAAAAAAATCTTTATTGAACAAAAACACAGTATGACAAAAACACTTAGTGCGATAATACCTACATTAGTAAAATACTGTGTCGTAGGAATTAACGCCCACCTCAGGAAAAGGACGATAGCGTTCTAGAATTTATACTAAACACAGGAGATAGATAGATAGACATGTAATAATGACGTTTAAAGAGAGAGGAAGTGTTTTTTTACCAGAATTTTAAAAGTGGCCAAATTTTGAGCTCGCCTTATCAACACGGTCAAGGCATTCCATAATCGTACTGCTTGAACTGTAAAAGACTTGTCATAAAAGCTGGTGGAATGCATCGGCATCTCAAGTCTCAAGTTTTCCGATGACCTCAGATATCTATTATGTGTGTCATGAAGGAACTTGAAACGCTCTTTAAAATAAGATGGGGTTGTAGGATTAAACAGAATACTGTAGAGCTGAAACAAGATATGTGAATTCCGGCGAAGACGTATAGGAAGCCACTTGAGCTTTGTACGAAATTCAGAAATGTGATCATATTTTCGCAGGCCAAATATATATCTTATGCAAAAATTTTGAAGTCGCTCAAGTTCAGCAGTAGCCCGGAGTCTAGATTTGTGGCCGGTTGATGGCAACAGGCTCGCCCCTTATTAAATGGGATCTAACCCAACCTTCGGGGAATACAGCAGGCGTCATGCTGTGTTGAATTGCTTTGATCTCCCATATGGCAGCCAAGTTGAGTAATCAGGTCATTATTTGCGTTCATTGTCCTAATGAACACACTCATTTGCTAAAGCAAACATTTGGTGAACTCCTTCATCCATAATACAGCTGGCTTTTGACTAGCCACAGCTTAAACCTAGCTCTTGCCTCAAGTACAAGGCTTCCATGAAATCTAACCATGATCATATCAGGCAAACTGAACATGCAATTTTGTTAAATCATGGAAATGACAGGACGTCAAAAAAGAGGTTACAATAAAGTCAGCTGCACAAACTGACAAGTCATCATCATCATTCTCCTGCCCTTATCCCAATATAATTGGGGTCAACGTAACATGTTGTTTTTTTAGGGTTCCGTAAGTCCGAATGAAAAAAAGGCACCTTTAAAGGATCACATGTGTGTCAGTATGTCCGTCTGTCACAGCCAATTTGCTTCAAATTTACTGGACCAATTAAGTTGAAAGGTAACTACACAATATTTTCTGAGACAAACACGGACGTGTAACGAATTTTTGTAATTATTTACAGATTTCTGCCGGTGGAGCTTCAAAAATTAATTTCTTTTTTTTAGTGTGTATTTTTCAGATTTTTTTTCTGAGATGAACGTAACATTTAAAAGTGCTAATAATAAAGCTGAAGAGTATGTTTGTCACGCGCTAATCTCTGCAATCACCAGTCGGATCAGATTTTTTTTTTGCATTTGATAGCCCAGTTGGTGAAGAATGTTATTTAATATCACGCTATGACCTTTAGAAAAAGAAAAAAAGTCAGAAAAAACGCTAAGCGAAAAGAAGTACGTGGGCAGGTGATGCGATGCGACGGGGTGGATCGGGTGAACAAGAAATTTTACACGGACGAAGTCGCGGGCAGAAGCTAGTTGAAAAGTAAAAATAAAAAGTTTTGAAACTGTACCATTTGACATATCAAATGAAAGGGTTTGTTATTATTAGTTATACTTTTTAAATACATTAAAAATATATTAAAATTGACCACTCCCGCCCTTTTTTCTCATCGAAACTACAAAACGTAAAATAAAAAAAAATACAAAAAATGATTCTTTACATATAGATTTCAGGAAAATCTACAAGTCTATGGTCTTAAAAAAATGTGATAAATCTCTCAATATTGTGCGTACAAACTTACATTTTCAGTTGGAATGTATGGGAGAAAACATTTTTGAACTACAATGATAAGTTTGTTCTTGGGATAGACTATCTTAGGAAAAAAACTTGGTAGATAACACATACATCGTACGGAACCTACCACGCGAGTTCAACTCGCACTTGTCCGGTTCTTTTCAGTAACCACACCCTTTCTCGCCATACGAGTATCATCTTTCACACAGTCCATCCATCGTTTCTTTGATCTTCCCCACTCCTATAGCCTTTCCTCACGACATTTTCCTCATTCCTCCACATCACATTTCCATACCATACAACTGATTTCCACAAACCCACACACAGACTGACAAGTAACGAGTTTAATGAGAAAAAGTCACAAAGTGAACAACTTTTTCGTAAGGTTAAGTAACCTTATGAAAAAATTGTAACCTAACGCAACAGTTAGGGCGCTTTCAATTTAGACGTTTCTTGTCAGACCGCTGCGGTGCCGATGCGGTGCGTTTGTCGTGTTGCGCATAGACGGTCATTTGTTTTCATACACGTGGAGTTGGCGACATTGCCGTCCGGTTGTCGAGCGTTCGCGATGTCGACGCCGCACTGTTGCCGCACCGCGCATTTTGTATGAAAACACCGAACGTCCGTTTGCAAAACGACAGACGCACCGCAGCGGTCCGACACGAAACGTCTAAATTGAAAGCGTCCTTAGTAACCGAAATACATCCGGTGGCCGATTTTTAGTAGGAGCTAATTGAAACAGTAGATATTAAATGCATCAACGCACACGTGCTACAAAACGTAGTTCATACAAAAAGCAATCTGAACGATTGTAGTACCTACAAAAAGTGTGCCGTGTGCGAGTGCGCTAACTATTTTCTGAAAACCCCGCACTGATTTCTCTGTATGAACAGAGAAGAAGTACTAAAACAATACGTATAAATAATTATGAAAAGAAAAATCAGAAATGAAGGAATGAAATGCACCGACCCCAGCGTGGTTAAACAGACTCGATTACTCGAATGAACCCAAAAATTCACACTTGCTCCTGCACCCTAATTGCGTAACCGATTATCAATCGGAGTTTGAATCATTTTGAAACAAATTGCTAATCCATTGCTTCATATGTTCGAAAAATTTGTCTGCTCGACAACGTAAATAACGCAATGAATGTTGTTGAACTGTCAAAATGAAACCAACTCTAATTGATAATGTGTTACGCAATTAGGGTGCTGGAGCCTCATATTTCATGGGGCTATAGAGACCATTGCTTACCAAGGAGTATATAGGGGGCGCATAATAATAGGGAAAATGTGCCCTTACGGAAGGATTATTAGTGCTGTACTGAATATCTCCTTATGAACAGACAAGTAGGTACTGTAAAGCATTGATGCTTTGATCAAGCCTCGTTAATATAACACTGGCTGACATTCAATCATTCAAATATGGAATATCTTCAATCAAGAAAACAATCCTCGTTTTCTTGATAGGATGACAGAGATAGAATCTGGTCAAGGCTCGGCATAGAATTAATTTAGTAGGAGTGTTTTATAATTTATTCTGAAGCTTAAAATACAGAGGGCTTCAGCTCCATATAACGAGAGTCCCTCTGGTATTATTTAGTAGTTCAGTTAATCTCCTACTGTGAGGTTCGAGACCTCACAGTACTAACATAATATGAAAAGCAAAATCAGAAAACTGAAATATTATTTCACCACCTACGATTAAGTAACTAACTTACTTGGCAGATAATTTCATACAAATTCTGTTCTATTTTTGAATTTATTCGGTGAGTAGTGCCTATTCGGACATCGTGAAATACGCCCTCACCGTTACAAAATTAATCTTGTAACAATTAATCCATTCAGCGCTAAGTTCCGAGTAGTAATATTTAACATAATATTGTAACATTATACGCATGAAAACAAATACACAAAAATGTTTAGTTCGCGTGACATTTTTAATCAGTATCTACATTTAATTACGTACGTCTATTATTGTTGTTGAATGTACTGAGCAATCAATCATATTGTATGGGCGTGCCTTCCTATACAAATTGTTAAAAAGCGGCCAAGTTCGAGTCGGACTCGCAAACGAAGGGGTTCGTCGTGCCACCGTACAATATTTAACACTATAATGTATACTATTAAATATACATGTTTTTATTTTAAACTTTAGTGAAAATTACGTTTCTAAAATAGGGATCCCCTTAGTTTTTAACTTTATTTTCTATTATTTCATTTACATACATATCATTTACATTTTTTTTATTTTTATATAAAAATATAAAATTATAAAATAACAATTTTTTTTTTATTTGTAAGGCCAGTACAAATACTTTATTTTTGTAGTTTATTAACAATATACAAGTTAACACTATTTACATTAGGTACTGAAGTAAATGACCAACTAACTAACTATACAAATAAATACAAAACAAAAGGACACTTAGGCGTCGAAGTACTCGTCCGCATCGATGTCATCCGGAAACGTGCACAGAAGACTGGCAGCATTGCCACGTTGAATGGCAATGCTAATTCTTTGGCCAAAGAACGAGCCAGTTGATAATAATTAATTAACTTTTTTTTATTAAAGTGGCTATTTTATTACACACTCTGTGAAAATTTCAAGTGTCTACCTATTATGGTTCAAAATATAACAGCCTTGTGACAGACGGACGGACAGCGGAGCCTTAGTAATAGGGTCCCGTTGACACCCTTTTGGTGGAGGAGCTCGTGGCTAAATAACAACAGCTGCACGGGTCAATACATCAGGTTAAGCTGCGCTTGCCGGGGTTTGTCCGTGGATGGGTGACCATCTTTACATACCGAGACTCCTCCGTGCCTCGGAAAGCACGTTAAGCCGTTGGTCCCGGCTGTCATTCGTGGAACTTTGACAGTCGTTACGGGTCGTCAGAAGCCCGAAAGTCTGACAATCAGTCTTACCAAGGGGTATCGTATTACCCAGTTAATGGGTTGTGGAGGTCAGATAGGCAGTCGCTCCATGTAAAATAATGGTATTCAGCTGCATCCGGTTAGACTGGAAGCCGACCCCAACATAGGAAAAATGCAATGGAAAACAATGGGAAAAGGCTAGGCAGATTGATTGACACCCTTTTGGTACGAATTCCTAAAAATGGTTTAATCACAATGTCGAGTCTTTGGGGTATTACACGGGTTATCGCGTTATGGGGTGAATAGGGAAAAAGGAAAAAGATCCGTTAGTTAAGGGTGAAATTAAGATGATTGGGCTATAATAAGATTAAAAGTCGGAGGAAACGACCGATTGATGGTTTGTTAGATTTTTGCTTTTATAAGTCAAAGGCTAAAAAATTAACCGTGAAAATGGAATCCTGTAAAGATATTTAAAAACTGAATAATTTAAATGGAAGATAAAAACATTTACTTTCAGATTTACCTAAGGATTTGCGCTAAAGGTCAGATGTACTTTGAATTATACTAACTAATATTACAAATGCGAAAGTGATTTTGTTTCTTACGATTTCACTCAAAAACTGCTAAATGGATTTGCGTGAAATTTGGCTCATGGGTAGACCATGACCTGCACTCTAATTGCGTTACACATTATCAATAATAATTTGAATAATTTGAAACAAGCTTTCTATGTTCGAAAAATTTGTCTGCTCGACAACGTAAATAACGCAATAAAACGTAAAAACTGTCAAAATGAAACCAACTCCAACTGATAATGTGTTACGCAATTGGGGTGCTGGAAAAGGACATAAGCTACTTTCCATCCTGGATTGCAGACAAAGTCACGGGCAACAGCTAGTTTTACTATAAACATGGATTCGTAGTATCTATTATAAACATAGTATTATAAATTAAAGTCGCTCATCGTATCTGTCTGTGTGACCGCGTTTTTCTTCTAAACTCAACGCAACGGATTTTGATGCGGTTTTCGCCATAATTTAGAGCATTTAATCCAGGAGATTTATGTGTAAAATACATTACTATAAACTTACATAATTATAATTAATAAATCCCGATGTTTTATCGTAAAGTCGTAAAAACTAAGGTCTAATTTAAGGGTGTGGTACAGACCATCAAACTGAACAACTTTCTCAATGGGACCAACATCGTAACCGCGAAAAAAAAATCACCCATCCCATACATCTGCGCCGAGTAGATATTGAAGTTTTCTATGGGACATTGATAATGTTCTCGTGATTACGATGTTGGTTCCATGAAGAAAGTTGGTCTGTTTGATGTTCTGTACCACACCCTTCTTGTCATCCCTGTAAAACACACATTATACCACCTTGCTTGCTGCTAGCTTGCTAGCTGGACCTTAAGGTTCGAGAAGTTGGCGTCGCGCAACGAATTTCAAGTGGTTCGTGGTGCGAGTTCCAACTCAATATATTGAGATCGTCCTCAAGGAAGAGTTTTGGCCGAAGGGTGTCGTGTATCGGCGATTCCGCGGAAGGTTACGCGCCACCACGCAGTGCAATACGACGCCGTCACTTCAAACAATAGTTTTATTAATATTTTTGTGGTTTTTATAAATATGTATGATAGTCTAAGGTATTTATGTTATGGGTCATTGTTACCCGAAATAAATGATATATTGTTAGGTATTTAGAAAAAAAATGGTTCTAGAAAACGTCTTTCATGGAGTGCTTAGTGCACCTAAAATTTTTTGATACCAGACATATTTTCAAACTTTTCAGTAAAATATAGTTTATTTTAGGTATCAAAGTCCAAAAAGACTAAAGGCCTATTTCAGCACCTAGGATTAAGTTCCTATTAACTTTCTTGGCAGATAATTTCATACAAATTCTGTTCCATTTTTGAATTTATTCGGTGAGTAGTGGTTATTCGGAAATCGTGAAAAAGGTCCTTAGGCAATTTACACACCGTTTTTTCCTTGAGTCCATCTTTAAGTTATCGTATTGCATATTATATCACTTACCTAATCTTTAAAACCTAACAATCAAGGTTACATGACCTAAACAGCTTTTAACCTAAACCCATTTGAGAAGCCATTAACTCTATCAACTAAAAACCTTCAGACATTCCAGCAATTCACCTGGTAACTCAATAAATCTTCCTTAATGTAATTTAAATCCACTTATATCAGTAACATTACTTGCAGTATAACTTCAGGAGTGCACGCCCATTCCATGTCCACCATCCTGTAACGACCCACAGAAACCTAACGTGACCCAATAAAACTACCACCACAAATTGATATTCTACTAACCCACCAACTATTATCAAATTCAAACTTTATTACCAAGTATTAAGACATAAAATTCACGGAGGAGCTCGTGGCTAAGTAATAACAGCCGTACGGGCCGATCGATCAGGATAAGCTAAATTTGCTGAGGTTGGTCTGTGGATCGGTGACAACATTTACATACCAAGATCTCTCCGTGCTTCGGAAAGCATGTTAAGCCGTTACTCCCGGCAATCATTCGTGAATCTTTGACAGTAGTTACGGGTTGTCAGAAGCCCGAAAGTCTGACAACCAGTCTTACCAAGGCGTACCGTATTACCTAGTTACTGGGCTGTGGAGGTCAGATTTAGCTGCATCTGGTTAGAGTGGAAGCCGACCCCAACATAGTTGGGAAAAGGCTAGGCAGATTTTTGAGTAAGACATAAAACTTTCAATACTATGAGGTCGTATTGAAAGTTTTATGTCTTACTTTATTTCAATCGTCAAATTTTATTGTAACTCTGTAAAATGCTTTATTATACTTAAGTGTTTAAATGTTAAACGTGAATATTTTATGAGTGGATATAAATTAATAATTACTCTATTATAAATATAAATTAATTGCAATGGCTGTTTCCGTTTAGTTAAAATAAATTATAATTTTATTTTTATACTATTGTAAACGACCGCTGCTGAACTAATTCATAAAGACTAATTAATTATTAACGTTAGAATTAATAATTAATTCTATTTTTGTAGATAAGCCAGTTTGGTAGCAAGCCTTATTTTATTAACGTAATCCAACCGAAATTGAACGTGGTTCAACACAGTCCCAGATATCAGTCAGTCTTTCTATACAACACGTTACCCGTAGAATATAAAATTATAAATAGTGCAAACTTATTAAAAAAAAAAATAAGGAAGGGCTATTACAGCGTTGATGAGTTTCTAGAGGATAAACAACAGTTATGTTCTTGGATTAGCTGGAATATTGGGATTATTATCATTGCTATTTTTGTTGTATTTATAATTGATTTTATTTTAGAAATGGAATTTGTTTTTTTTTTTTTTAATATATCAATCAATCTGCCTAGCCTTTTCCCAACTATGTTAGGGTCGGCTTCCAGTCTAACCGGATGCAGCTGAATACCAGTATTTTACATGGAGCGACTGCCTATCTGACCTCCACAACCCAGTAACTGGGTAATACGATACCCCTTGGTAAGACTGGTTGTCAGACTTTCTGGTTTCTGACGACCCGTAACGACTATCAAATATCTACGAATGACAGCCGGGACCAATGGATTAACGTGCTTTCCGAGGCACGGAGGAGCCAAGACTCCTGACTCCTATGTATTTTTTTAAATATATATTTGACATTTTGTTTTTGACATTATATTCTTATTATAAAATTATTCATAACAAGACAACATAATAAGATGTTGTTATTTACTGTTTGTTATGTACTGGTTTTATTTCTATTTTACACTTTCTACATAATGTATATTGTTATGAAATAAATTACTTATGACTTATTATTAAGTTTATACATTCATGTTCTTATTTTTAAACTTTTTTTGCCGTATTTTACAAAATAATTTCGCAGTAGCAGCTTGGAGTCTGCATCTGTGTCCGGTTGATGGCAATAGGCTCACCCTCTATTATTTAAACGTAACTAGCGAATCGTGGGTGTACTATAAACACCTCTGCTTATCCCTTCGAAAAAAACAGGGGTGATGTTATATAACATCAACAACTAAAAAAATGACAAAAACCATTTCCGTTTATTTCAAACTACCTTTTGCCAGCGGCTTCGCCCGCGTGGATGTAGGAAATTATCCCACGGGATCCGCTAGACATTCTGGCGTGATTTACTAACAAACATGCATCCATCCAAACTTTCGCATTTATTATAGTAGTAAGATTCTTATTTACCGGTATGTTATGCTACTTATAGTTCATGAAAGGCATAATGAAAAAAACAAAAATCAAAAATTAATGATAATGGTGACGATGTGAATGGCGGATGGATGAAATGGCGACAGGTTACAGGAACAACTTACGACCCACGGATGCCTCTCAAGTTGAAGGGGAAAATTTACAAGTCCGTGATAAGGCCTGTCGTACTTTATGGATCGGAATGCTGGGCAGTGAAAAAGACACATGAAAAAAAATTGCATGCAGCGGAGATGAGAATGTTGAGATAGATGTGTGGAGTGACGAGAATGGATAAAGTAAGAAATGAGTATAAAAGAGGAAGTGTGAAAGTGGCGCCAGTGACAGAAAAGTTGAAAGGAAATCGTTTGGCAAGGTATGGGCATGTAATGAGGAAAGACGAAACGCATGTGACTAAAAGAGTGATGAATAAACATGTTGAAGGATGGAGAGGCAGAGGAAGGCCAAATAAAAGATGGATGGATTGTGTGAGGAATGATATGAAAGAGAAGGGAGTGAATGATAGCGTGACGGTTGACAGGGGAGAATGGAAGAAGAAAACGTGTTGCGCCGACCCGAAGTTATATGGGACAAGGGCAGGAAGATGATGGTGATGATGTGAATCATTATGATTATTTTAATTATTATTATTTATTTATTCATATAACAATTCGCATTGTGTTTGAAATAGTACATTAATTAATTTATTACAGCTAAAAATAGTAAAATATGAATTTCAAACAGTAAATTTCGCTACAAAAAAATAATCAATAACTTACGATAAAATTATGTATAAAGATTGTAAATAGTTATTATATATAAGATTGTAAATATTATTATGTCAAATTATTATAAATGTCTAATAGTGTGTTGAATATATTTTTAATGTCATAAGTAAATGGCAGATTAAAGAAGGTAAAGTACTAAATATAAAAACTATTCACCATCATCTGTCACAATTCAGATATGGAATATAAACATTTCTTTAACAGGAAAGCTTTAAGTTTAGCTTTGAAAAGTGTACCTCTGTAAATCAATGATCTTAAATCAGTAGGCAACCTATTAAATAATTCTACTGCTTGATATTTAGAGCAATGTTTCGCAATATTAAGTTTAGGTGCAATTTTATTTTTTATAACTTTTCTTCTAGTGTTCTCTCTAAGTTCGCGTTCGTCTTGTGATTCGTGCTCGTGTATGTATTTTGCAAAGTGGCAGAGTAGTACCAAAATATATAAACTTGGTACAGTTAATATACCAAATTTTTTTAAATATTCTTTACATGACTCTTGTTGTGGGATTCTGACAATCGTTCTTAACGCACGTTTTGGTAGTGTAAAAGCTCTTTGGCAATTATACCCGTAACAATTCCCCCAAAACAATGCTGTATCGTAACCTGGATTCTACCAATGCATAATATACTGCTTTTAGCTGCTTTAGATTAATATCGTCCCTGAGGCTTCTTAGCGCGTAACAAGCTGAAGATATTGAAGAATCAAGGGCGGTTAGTTTTATTGTTTATTGTTTATTAGTTTATTGAAACACTCAACGTGACGAGTCCCACGACCCAAACAGCTTCACGTTTTTTTTTATTGAACAAAGCAAGGCCTACTAAAAAGTCGAAAACTTAAACAACAACTTTTCTCGTTAAAAGTTTCTAAGTGAATAATAAAATAGCCCTTTATATTGGTGACTCGTCAAATTTTCTCTTGATTGAGGAGCAGACATGACTTTTTCCATTTGAATTATTTTAGGCCGGTATATCCCAATGGGTTTCCGCAGTGGGAATCAATTTGCATAATTATCGAGTTTTAATTAGAGGCAGTGTAAATTTATATGTGCTAATAGAGAGTTTATTTAATTCAGTGAAAATCCTGGCTGGTGGGAACGGAAATTCAATCTGTTTTACTTTATGAGTAAGGTATGAAATCTCGATATTGAATACGCTAAACTATAGGCAAGGATTTTGTGACATTCATTTGTTACCATCCATCGTGTTACCCATTTTGGATTTTGTATCCAAGAGTCAATCAATCAATCTGCCTAGCCTTTTCCCAACTATGTTGGGGTCGGCTTCCAGTCTAAACGGATGCAGCTGACTACCAGTATTTTATATGGAGCGACTGCCTATCTGACCTCCACAACCCAATTACTGGGTAATACGAAACCTCTCGGTAAGACTGGTTGTCAAACTTTCGGTCTTCTGACGACCCGTAACGACTATCAAATATCTACGAATGACAGATGAGAATAACAGACAGCTTAACCTGATGGATCGACCTAACTGGTTTGAAACATACCATAGTATATTCAGGTTATAATGAAAAAGAATGTGACGATTCCAGCTAAAAGGGTGTAATATACGACCCGGAAATTTTAGGGGTATCGCGTGACGCAGGTTCATTGACCGATAAGGTCAATCGTGTGCTGTCATAGTTTGTGTAATGGACTTACTTTGTAGGCCTCGTATTGTGTTTGGCTAGGAAGGTTTGTTGTGTTCGTGATGCAGAATAACAACACCTTTTAATTTTTGGGAGTTTTCAACGTTATTGCCTTGCATCAAAGGCAAAGTTAAAACTTGATGAATATCAATTGTTAAATTATTTTGTAGAGGCGGAATTTTTGAAAGTCATGTGTGTTCAATAGCAGAAACTGAGGGCATAGACCCTAGTCTCTTTTCTGTAAGCGTTAACGCCAACGGAAAGATCAAATTGTATGCAGTTGACATTACCTTCAGAGATGTCACGTGACTGCTGCTGTCAACTCCATACAATTTGATCTTTCTGTTGGAGTTAAAATGTACGGAAAAGGGATTTTGTCTAGGCCACCTGCTCATTAATAATGTAGTTTTTAAAAAAAAAAAATATTTTAACAATATCCTGTAGTCATAACTAGATTACTCAAATTACAATATAATCACTCAAATGTTTAACTGAATACCGTCTTTTATGGACTGTTATGTACTACATTGATTCCGCTTTTCCTCAAAAAATAACATCAAAATTAACAGCGACTACATCGCATTTTCAATATTATTTTGTGTTCAGCAATGAATCCTCGCGGGTGTCGTGGGCGAATTAATTATCTCACAAGAACATAATATTAATTTCTATTTCACGAAATACCTACCGTAATAATATGAAGGTAACATAATTTTACGATGAATCAAAATGTCGAATAAACATGCAATCAAGTTTGCGGTCGAATGACGTCGATGGCAAACTTGATTGCCGTTTAAGTTAAAATCGATTGCGCCAAAACATAAGCGATGCTCGATCAATACACTGAATCGATTTGAATTATTGATGTCATCGACCAACCTTACACTAATTGTACATTAAACCACATTACCTACTCCAATAATGCTTATTACACTGTGAAATCCTGTGATCCTGCCACAGAGATCAGGAGAGAAGAAAAACAAAATATCCACACATTTTTTCCAACCACAAGAAACTGCCGGTTCCATAATTCAGTAACGACTACGTTATATGGACGAAACGGGTCTATTACTGGGCTCACCCAATTACGAACATAAAACGGCAATTTCGGATAAAATATCTCGGATTTTATTGTTTTCCCGAAACATACCAACATGAGAATAAAAGTAGGCGTTAGCCTAGATCTTACCGTAGACGATATTATTTGAGCGAAAAATGTCGGAAATCTTGAAAGCTTCCGATCGCTACACGAAAGCCCTGAGAATGCCTCCAATCTGACTGAGTGCTCTGGCGGGTTCATATTGCCTCCCAATGACTGGCTCTTTCTATATATAATTTTGAATGTGGATTTCTCCGTGGATATTCAAGCCAATTTTACGGAGAAAAGAAGTACGGAACCTTATTGACTTACGTCGTATAGGACGGAGCGGCTTTATTATGTTTTGTAGTACTCATTGGAGTGAAATATTCCACCTTTAGTGGGATCTTGTTTGACGTAATGGATTTGTCAATTAGGGGCATAAAAATAAATTTATGTTAAAGCCGATGATACTATACAAACAGATAATCATACTGGTTCGAGTACTTACGTATAAGAGGCGTGTTAGTTATTGCAATTTAAACCTTCTGTTTAACGACAAAAAGGCTATAAGACACGACTTCGTGAAATATTTTAACTATATTGTAAAGTACAAGTTACAAGCAAAAGGCGACCTTATGTCGTACAGGGTGATAGAAAAATAACTCTGGTTGCATTCGATCAAATAATCAGTTTAACTTTCTAAAAATTTGATCAACTGACCAGTGACAGTTGATATGAACAAATTCATTCTATAGAAGCTACTATTAGAAACCGTAACAGAAATCCTAAAAAAAAAAGAAACCACTACATAAGTTATGTACAGTCACGGCCAAAATATGTTCGTCACCTTAAGGCCTATTTTGTCTGCTCTTTGCAAGATCTGCTTTACTGACTCAGCATTACAAATTGCGTCCTAATGTCAATATTGCAGAATGACTTTCAGCTAACTTCTTTACCTATAAGACTGAATTAAAATGTGACACAAGAAATAAAAAGTTTGTTTCATAAAATGGCCAGGCCAATAAAAAGGTCTACGGTTGATATCAACTTAGTCAATGATTTTGTTATTTTGATCTTTGTTATCAAGTAAATAAATGTAAGTAGGTACCTACATGAAATAGTTTCCTCAGTGCCATAGCTTACTTATGTGTTCTGACTTGAAAAAGGAAATAATTTGAAAACTGATGAAGACAAAAAAGACTTGAGTGTACATTTAGAAGAGCAACCTTTTAGTGTACAAGATACTGTAATAACTCAAGATCCAATAACAAACTGTCCTTTCTCGTCACTCAATAAACAGCCAGAATTCCAATCCTTACAAGGAAATTCTATTTCCGTTACAGCCTCCTTTGATCCCCGCCATTGTAATCTTTCCTCATATTTCATGGAATTTGTTCAAACACGTATATGTTATTGATAACAGAAAATAAAGACTAACTTTATCTCTTGAGATAATGTTAGTCCTTAGACGGCTCACGTGAGAAGAATGATAGCCTTGTAAAGCAATGAATGGATCCTATGAAATGGATAAAACAATAGCAAGATTACTAAGAATGTACAATACGAACAAACTGACCCCAAAAAGTGAAAAAAAACTTTTCTACAAAAAAAAAAAACAACCGACTTCCAAAAAAATACTACAAAGTGAAAAATAACTCTAATTTCGGAAGTCGGTGTATTGGATCTGTATTTAAGCTTTTTGCCACCGACTTCCGAAATTAAAGTTATTTTTCACTTTGTAGTATTTTTTTAGAAGTCGGTTGTTTTTTTTTTTTTTGTAAAAAAGTTTTTTATTTTTCACTTTTTAGTGGGTCAGTCTGTAATTCGTCTAAGTTACAATAGCCTAATGTCAACTGCTCATCACCTTTTACAAAATATTGCTTTTCCCGATACAAGGACGTTAATAGTTGAGGAGTTCTCCCAGTACGGAATCAGGAGAACTGGAACTGATGGTGAAGTCACCATCGGCTCCATTTCAACATATGTATTGTGACGAGCATAAATTGCTTAGCAATAATCGAATCGCAACCCGTGAATTACGTATTATTGAGTAGTTCCGATGGCCATCTCTGGTCTTTCTCATCAGTTCCACTTCATTAAATGGTGCTTTCCGGGAGCAAATGCACGAGTTACTATAAAAAATACCCAAATCGCTATAGGTGTGCCTATAAAATTTGAAGGTTCCCCTCGATTTCTCTAAGATGCCATCATCAGATCCTAGTTTCCTTTTACTACCCTTGAGATATCTCCTTTCAAACAAAAAATAATCATAAAAATCGGTTCATAAACGACAAAGTTATCCGCGAACACACATAAAAAATATATATATATATACGGTCGAATAAAGTAACCTCCTCTTTTTGATGCCGGTTAAAAATAACAACCTTTATTATAAAAAGCCGTTATCAGAATACCATTCATGGTACCTCTCATGAAACTGCATTTTTCTGGTAGGTATGGTCGCAAAAATACACTTCTGGACACATCTTTTGGCCCATCTTGTATTTTCAGTTTCGTTTGGTCCTAGCTAAAATTTTATATTAGGTCGAGCAAAAAGTTTTTATGCAGTTTTGAACCTGGCACATTCACAATTTCATTCAATAGTCTTTTTTTGAATTTCGAACACAGAATTTAAAGAAACAAAAGATAATTTGGAGCTTGTTTGTTGATATCAAACAATCGAATACTAAGAAAAGTTGGTTTTATTGGTTTACTTGGATTTAATTCCTGAAAAAGTGATTGATATCTTTGGTTTTGCAACAAACATTACTTATTCTTAACATTAAGGTGAGGTTCTATCAATAATCTATGGATACTTCACCTGAAGTCGCCGCCCAAGCTGTGGCACTTATTCAGGCCGGACACAGCCAAAGAAACGTGAGTGCTCAACTTAATTTAAGTCGATCTGCGGTCCGAAATGTTTATCGGAGGTACCTAGAGACTGGCGGCTTTGTTCGTCGCCAAGGAAGGCCACGATCTCGGGTCACAACTGAAAGGCAGGATCGATTCATCGTGACGACCAGCTTGAGAAATCGTCACCTTACCTCCATTGAGATACAAAACCAACTTCGCGACTTCCACGGAGTATCTGTGAGCGCTTGAACTGTTCGGAGAAGGTTAAAAGAACGCGATATGGTACCACACAAGCCAGCTAATGGCCCCAAACTAACGCGAGCCCACCGAACAGCGCGCCTTCATTTCGCACGCAGTCATTTAAATTGGACACAGCAAGATTGGAGCCGTGTACTCTTTTCTGATGAGTCTAAAATTGTGTTACATGGCAATGATGAAAGGAAGAAGGTCTACCGACGTAAGGGAGAGCGTTTCGCACAATGCTGCTTTGAAGAGAGGGTTGCTTATGGCGGTGGCTCATGGACTGTCTGGGGCGGTATATCCGCGAGCGGCAAAACTCAACTTGAGGATGTTACAGGACCACGGCTGCCAACATTAAATGCTGAAAGGTACATTCGTGAGTGCTTAGAACCTCACGTGAGACCATACGCGGACTATGTGGGCCCAAATTTCCTTTTTATGCATGATAATGCAAGAGCCCATGCGGCCGGCATCGTCAGGGAATATCTTCGGGATGTGAACATCACAGTTATGGACTGGCCAGCCAGAAGCCCAGTCATGAACCCCATTGAGCACATGTGGGACGAGCTAAAAAGACGTGTTAGGGCTCGTCAGCCAGTTGCCCAGACGATGCAGGAGTTGAAAACTGCCATAAAAGAGGAATGGGAGATGATCCCTCAAAATTTCATAGAGCGGTTGATAAACTCTATGCCTAATCGTATGAGAGCTGTGGTAGATGCCCATGGAGGCAACACGCGTTATTAAATTAAACCTTTATTTGATAAAACATGTTTTTTATTCAAAAATCAATTGCCTTTAACAAGGCGCATATCCGACTTGTTAGGCGTAGCTCCATGTCGTATGGTATTCTGAATTCAAATTTAAAACAATACGATCGAAAAAGATGGTAAAATGTATGAGGTTTAAAACTGCATCAACAGTTTTTGTTCAATCTAGCAATCATATTTCGGTAGGGGCCATCGAAACCTAAACTCTAAGGTGGGCCAATAGATGTGTCCAGAAGGGAAGGAATTCCCGGTAGTACGTTCCCGTGGGGTTTTTTCCGACATCCACGCGGGCGAAGCCGTTGGCAAAAGCTAGTTAGAAATAAAGAGTGTCTGGGATCCTTTAAGAGGTCTTTGTTTAATTTCCTTTTATATAGTTATTACTACTCACTGAGTTTACTATTAATAAACAGAGGTATGACGATCCTGACCTGCTAATTAAACACTTATGATTTTATATATTGATTATGTATGAATGTGTTTATTTATCTAAAATTGTAAAGACCTGTTTACCTAGTTGACATTTTTTTTAATGTAATCAAAAACTTGCCACCTTAATTGTAATTGCTAGTTTATGTTGATTTTATACGCCATATATTGGCAAAATTTTAGATAATGTACTATCTGTAACCATACTCGTACCTATGTTTTACAAAATAAATGATTGACTTCCAAAAAAACTTTAATCTCGGAAAAAAGTAAAATACAGATCCAAAGATACCGACTTTCGAATTAAAGTATTTTTTTAACCGACGAAAAAAAAGGAGGAGGTTCTCAAATCGACACCTACGTTTTTTTTTTTTTTTTTTTTTTTTTCATGTATGACCACGCAGAACTTTCTACAGAATCGTCCAATTTGAAAAATTTTTCGAGAGGGTATACATCAAAGTTGGTCCCATATGAAATTGATTAACTTTGCTTGGTTAGTTTTTGAGTGAGCTTCAATAATACGTATTTTTTCCCGACTTTCATATGGATGATGTTCTAGAATTTGTGTGGGGTAGGTACCACAACAAAAAAGTGAAAAATAAAAACTTTTTTACAAAAAAATACAACCGACTTCCAAAAACAACACTACAAAGTGAAAAATAACTTTAATTTCGGAAGGCGGTGGCAAAAAACGAAAATACATTTAACCAGACACCGACTTCCGATTTTAAAGTTATTTTTCACTTTGTAGTGTTGTTTTTGGAAGTCGGTTGTATTTTTTTGCAAAAAAGTTTTTTTACTTTATAATGTAGTTTTTTGGAAGTCGGTTGTAAAAAGTTTTTTATTTTTCACATTTTAATAAAATTGTACGTTACGAAAATGTGAGGAGCCCGTGGCTAAGTAATAACAGCCGCACGGGTCGATCCATCAGGGTAAGCTACGCTTGCCGGGGTTGGTCCGTGGATGGGTGACCATCTTTACATACCGAGACTCCTCCGTGTCTCGGAAAGCACGGTAAGCCGTTGGTCCCGGCTGTCATTCGTAGATCTTTGACAGTCGTTACGGGTCGTTAAAAGCCCGAAAGTCTGACAACCAGCCTTACCAAGGGGTATCGTATCACCCAATTAATGGGTTGTGGAGGTTAGATAGGCAATCGCTCCATGTAAAATACTGGTATTCAGCTGCAGCGTTAAGAAAATGTGGGAGCTTAAGTACTTTAAAGGTACAATCATGGTGGTGGTTGGTTGAACCAGTGGGTGGTGATAAGGTGCCTCTTCAAGAACAATTAATTGCGGTTTTTCAGAATTAAGAAGAAGTATAAGTACCTAGATTCAGAATGTTTACTCTTAATTTAATCACATTTTTTTTTTTTTTGGGATTACAATGTTATGTTTAGGGATACATTCTTGTCAACTACAGAACCCTTCATTGTGCGTGTTCCGACACGCACTTGGCCGGTTTTTTTTTTTTAAGTTAGGATAGCAAGCAAGTAATATTCTGGCTTGGTGCATGCTAGAGCTGTTTACACGATGTTGGGAAATTTGAAGCCAGTAGCATTGCAGTGACTTAGTCCGTAGAGGAAAATAATCCGATAGGGTACAATCTTCGCCGGCCACACGAGGCTAGTACACATAGGAAAGCAATCGATGGTAGGGGGCTCTACTGTGATAAAATGTGTCAAATCGGTCCAGCCATTTGCCAACCATAAAATGAGGCATTTCAGCATGGCAAAGGGTAAGAAAGTTTGTGAGTGTGTGTTTGTATGTTTGTTACTTCTTCACGCTCAAACGGCTGGACCGATTTGGATAAAATTTGGTATTTAGATAGTTTATACCTTGGACTAATACATAGGCTACTTTTTATCCCGGTCTATGTGGGTGAAACCGCAGGGCACAGCTAGTAATTTTATAATATTAATGACGAATACACATACTTCGGTAAGGTATAACAGTTAGATAATGACAATGGTTAATGGATTAATTGTGGAGCAGTTGTAGCCTAGTAGTAACGGCCCAGACTTATCAGTTGTAGGTCGTAGGTTCGACCCAAACAAGCACTTTACTTTGTGTAAATTATTTAATCACCACTGCTCTCAAAAATGGTGAAGGAAAACACCGTGTGGTAACTGGCATGTCCTAGAACCAAAAATTCGATGACATGTGACATCTACCAATCCGAACTTTACACTCGGTCTCACCGAGAGGAGGCCTGTGTCCCAGCAGTGGAAAAATTATAAGCTGATTATGATTATGCTAATGACAATGGGGCTCATGAAGAAAACAACTGAGTCGCGATGAGTGTAGGTACCATAATATACGACAATAATATAACAGTTACCTACATCTTCTTTTCCCCAAACAATAATACAATAAATATTCTCAAAGATAGTTGGACAATAGTCATATTTTGGGATTCAAATTAAATGCCCTTCAATATATCATGCCTTTCGAGTGGGATTTACGATTTCATTTCGTCGGCTTATTGACTACGTCGGGTTATTAAATAAGGTCACTGGGCCTTAATCCGACTCTGAACTACTGTACGGAGTATTTGCTAATAGAGGCAGTGATGCCAGACTTTTGTGCGGAGTTCCCGGGATATTTTCGTTTGGATGTGTGGGTGAAATGAAGCGTGCGTGTGAAAGGGTGTTGCGGTCTTTGATTGAACTCTGTAAGTGGAAAAGTATGATAAATTGTATTTTCATACACGTGCCGTACATAAATATAAACTCACGCCTTCTTACCATGCGCGTAGGCAGAAACTACAGAACGCCACCTGCTACGATCCTCACATACTACTTTTGTTACGTTGATCATACACGCACGCTGGTTGCGAGTACTACGCACCTGAACTTTCTGAAGAACATCACCAATAATTTGGATTTGTTTTTGTTTTGATTGTCACAACACAGAGCAGAGGCAATGTAGTTGTTAATTGTCTGTGGTCTGACATAAACCAATGGACAAAATTGACAACTTAGATACGAGGCTTTTGCTTACACTCCTACCAACTTATCTGTGAAATGGCGAAAGTTGGAACTACGGCCGTCATGTTGAAATGTCATTCGATTGTGCCGACGCATGTCATTCGATTGTGTCGACGCATCGACGGTGCCTTCCTCTTTCAGTTCACAGTTAAGTTGGTAGGACTGTACATTGCATGTTGCATGTGTATACTTTGTAATTTTTTTTATTTTTTTTCTAATGTGCGTTTTGTTTGTGCAGATTAAACAAGTTTTATTTCTGTTTTCTTTTCTTTCACTATAATGGAAGTCCTTCTTTGGAGTCTGCCGTTTAATATGCAAAATATTTTTAAAATTATAATATCAATTATAGTACAACTAAGTCACTAAAACTAATAGGGGATAATATCCTCTATTAATTTTAGTTGTGATATTATAATATTAAAGCGTTTTGATACGCATTGGATTCTTCACATGCAATGTTCACGACATTTTCAAAAACTTTGACATAACACCAGGTAACTGTTTTTCGTCAATTTTGAAAAATGAATGTACATAATATACTAAAACCTTCTTGAAATTATTTAGGTCACGTTAGTGAAAGAATCATCAAAATTGGTTCATTAGTTTTTGAGAAAATCGCGGACATACAAACATACATACATGCGGGTTGAATACAGAACCTCCTTTTTTGTAGTCCGTTAAAAAAAATATCTCTACAGCATGGGCGGCAATATACTCAAAGCAAAATTACTGCGATGCATAATCCGTCTGCCAATTAGGATTATGTTCAAAATCATGCATATTATATTGACTAATTAATTGTGTAGGCTTTTAAAAGCTAACTTCGAAAGGAAAGGTAATTCTAATACTAAGATTAAAGAATTATTTTATCACCGCTGCTCTCAAAACTCAAAATTATGAAAGAAGACGTATCGTGAGGAAACCGGTATGTCCTAGAATCAAAAATTCGAAGACATGTGATATCTACCAATCCACAACGGGCAAGATTACGGCTGACTCCCACGCATAGAGAGGAGGCCTGTGTCCCAGCAGTGGGAACGTTGTACGCTGACTATGACGCTAAGGTAATTCTGCAATATTTACTAAAAGGAGATACCATTTTATTACTATTCGACCGCAAGGTATCAAATAAATACGTACCTAACGTTTATTCCCTCGACGCCATTACGAGTCTAGTAGCAAAATATAAAAAAAAATAACTGGTTACTAAATGCGATGCTTTCGGCGGCATGGTATTGAGAATATCGTCAGTTTCGTCACGAACCCATTACTGATTCCGTTGAGGTCTCGACTTAAGTACCTCTGAGAAAGACTTCACTACTTGATCCCGAGTTTAAGTTTCAGCATCCCCGTGTTTTTGTACTACCCTCTTATATTAACGTTTCATACATTTTGAGACATCAAACAACCTGTGTTTTGATACGTGCTTTGAATTGGCTAATAGGATTATGTTATTGTAAGTAGATAGTGTAGGAAATTTTATCTCTAAATTATATATCTGTTCTGTGGTAGAAACCTACTTTAAAAAAAGTAGATATCATGATGTGTACAGTCAGCAACAAAAGTCCATTAACACTTGCAGTTTTTTAATCTTAATTATTAAGCGAAATATTTAATTCGAATCGGAATAGAAGTAATTAAAATTTTAATAACATTAACTCTTAACAGTTAAACGAAAAAAAGCAGTTTATCGAATCATTTTGTGTTAATTTAGATGATGTCAAAAGTAGCAGTGTTAACCGACTTCTGTTGCTGACTGTACCTAATCCTAATCACGTAAACGACATTTATGTTATAATGATCATAATATGTGCACACGGCTACATGTCAAGCTATTTATTCCAGTATAAGCTGACCTCTCACTGTGTGTAAATCCGATACAATGCGAGATCAGCTTATGCTGGAAATTAGAGCTTGATATGTCTACATAAATGATGTTTTATTACACAAAACCCAAGTCCTTCAAATATTACAAAAAATAATCCTATCAAAAATCGCCGTGGCATATTTCAAATCTTCCTCTTAATCCTAAGCCCCGAATTGCAACATCATACATATTTATAAACATATTTAGTTCAGTAATACCCAAACTTTTTACTAACTTCGCCGTCGGCTTAGCCGAAAATCCGGGGACGTTCGCCGGAGATAAAAAAAAAAAAACTTCTGCCCGTATTAAAATAATAAATAGGTACCTACTACGGCAAGTAACAAAACTCGACAAAAGTTATAAGATTTATTCGCACCATTAATTATTTGTTCGCCCGGAGACATAGCGTAATTATATTGTTGAGGCAAAGTGAAATCCTACGCCCCAGGCAACTAGCGAGTTGTAAAATTTCACTGGCTTTTGTTTTAATCGGATACGATATGATGGTAATAAAAATCTTTGTGAGCGAATCGTATTGACGGATGTAGCAGATACTTTGTTGTACAGCTTTATGATCGAATGTTTTTTTAATTTTTTTATGTGAAATTTTATATGGGACTAACTTTGAGTTAGTCCCATATAAAAGTTATTACCATTGCTTGGATAGTATTTGAGTTAGCTTCAATAATACGTATTTTTTCCCCACTTTTTATGTGGATGATGTTCTAGTTTCTTTTGGTATTAGAATTTGTGTGGGTCAGCAATTACAGAAGTCGATTAACATTGCTACTTTTTGACATCATCTAAATTAATACAAAATGATTCGATAAATTGCTTTTTTTCGTTTAACTGTTAGAGTTAATGTTCTTTTTTCTGTTGATCCCGGCTGTCATTCGTGGATCTTTGACAATCGTTATGGGTCGTCAGAAGCCCGAAAGTCTGACAAGCTGTCTTACCAAGGGGTATCGTATTACCCAGTTACTGGGTTGTGGAGGTCAGATAGGCAATCGCTCCATGTAAAATAATGGTATTCAGCTGCATACGGTGAGACTGGAAACCGACCCCAACATAGTTGGGAAAAGGCTAGGCAGATTGATTGAGTTAATGTTCTTAAAATTATAATTACTTCTGTTCCGATTTTAATTAAATATTTCGCTTAATAATTAAAATTAAAAAACTGCAAGTGTTAATCGACTTTTGTTGCTGACTGTGCCATAACTAAAAAGGGAAAAATAAAAACTTTTTTACAAAAAATATAACCGACTTCCAAAACCAACACTACAAAGTGAAAAATAACTTTAATTTCGGAAGTCGGTGGCAAAACATGAAAACACATTTTAACCAGACACTGACTTCCAAAATCAAAGTTATTTTTCACTTTGTAGTGTTGTTTTTGGAAGTCGGTTGTATTTTTTTTGTAAAAACAGTTTTTGATCAAAATACACACATGCAGTTCAAATCAGCCAGAGCAACTAAAACTTTAGTTATTACATTGTAACATGAAAAAGCTGGACACCGATGAATAGAACACAAAAACAGTATACCACAAACAAGTTAGGGAAAGCTTATGACCAAAACACTAGAATATGCGGCCCAAGTTTACCAATTTCACACGGACGCAATCCTGCAGGGGTTAACGAACCGTGTCCAGGGGACAAAAACACAATGCAGTTTGTCAAAACAGTATGATATATTGGTTAGTGCACCAACAGATTCGTAGAAACTCAAGCGTGGTATTCGTTTGGGAGAATTTTAAAACACAATTTTACGGTGAGCGATTCTGTTTGAGTCTCCGTACAATGGTCATATGAGTAGGTACGAGTATATACTTAGTTGTTACCGTGAGTTAGATTGGATGGTTCATACATTTTATTTTCTTACCAAAGGGTATCGTGTTACCCAGTGACTGGGTTGTGGAGGACAGATAGGTCGCTCCTTATAAAATACTGGTATTCAACTGCATCTGGTGAGACTGGAAGCCAACCTCAAAATAGTTGGGAAAAGGCCAGACAGATGGTGATGATGAAGTAGAGGTTTAATTTTTCGTTCGTGGATTTGGTTCTCGTGTGGTGCAAAAATATTTTTCTGGTTTACAGATGGTGGTTGTGTGTTTATCTTCTCTTGAAACTGCATGATTGTTAGCTTTTTAATGCACTTCGTCACCTTTTATGTCACCCGTATTTTTGACAATAATACAAAAAGTCGAGCTACTGATAAAATTCAACTGTGTCTTTCCTTCATACACATGACTGAATGCATGAGTTTTATTACGATGAACTTTTTATTTACATTCAATGCAAAATATGAAATTGAACATCGAACTTTACAATATTTACTATATTTCTGTAAGCGCATGACTGAAGAAACCCAAAGTCTTTCTGATGCACTGTCTGTATTCTAAAATACTTTTTTTAATATCCGTGAGCTAAACCTCGTTTGCAGTAGCATATTATATGCCTATAAAAATAAAATAATTTATACTTTGAAAAACAAAAACAAGCATGCAAAAAGTTACATCGAACAACAGAATCTAAAACATGCAAACACCCTTGTGTCACAATCAATCACCGAAAAAATGTTTGCCACCAATGACAGCTTGTTAACATTCAGCCGCTTCAATGCGATCTTTTTGGCAACCCCAAATCACGTGCTGCGTCCAGGGAGCCGCCATTTTAAGATTTACGACCGACACAGAGGCATCCATTTTGTTAAAACCTACTCACGTGCAACATGCAAAAGCACTCGACCCGAAAACTCTTGAATGTACCGAAACTACTCAACGCGACACATGAAACGCGGGCCGCTAGGGGCCTCAGTAATTAAACAATTTTCATTATTTCACCACACGTTACCCACCCCTGTGTAATGGCGATGTGTTATAGAAATTTCGCGAAATATATTTTAATGGAACCCGGGATAATCCCTCGATTAATTAACCTCATTTGTTTTTAAAGTACGGCGCGTCCAAAGTGTCGGTTTGAATTTTTTATAATGACGTTTTTATTTGAATTTCGATTCATCTCGAGGGCGAACGACTCGATTTCGAGCATCGAATGCGAGACTAAAAAGAATTCAATATTGTCTTTTGATATTTTGTGAAATTTTAATATCATTGGAATTCATGATAGAGCAAGATCCCAGGGCCGCCAGACCTTACTTATTTCTGATTAACAAAATGTATGGGTTATAGTAGTATTAGTATGTACGTTTAACGTACGAGGGGGGATCAAAAAGTAGTGAGAACGACATACTCCTTGGTAAGAAAAAAAATAAATACTGGCAGGCATAGCTCAGATACATATTTTTAATATAAATAAAGAAAAAAATCTTCGATTCTCTTTGGTTTTTTTCTGAATGTAGTCATTTCTTTGCTTCGTGTCGGAACGTGTTCTCGAAAATGGAGAAAAACGAAGTGCGAGCCGTTATTAAATACCTCTGTTTAAAAAAGTTAACGACGCAAGAGATTCATTGCGATTTGGAGGCAATATTAGGAGAGTCTGCTCCGCCTTATTCCACTGTCGCAAGGTGGGCTTCTCAATTTCGAGTAGGGAGAACGAGCACGGAAGACGAACATCGTTGCGGCCGTCCATCGACATCAGTCACCCAAGAAAATGTTGCGAAAGTCGAGAAAATTGTATTGAGCGATCGAAGAGTTACCATCCGATACTTAATTCAAGAAACGGGCATTTCATATGGAAGTATTCAATCCATATTGAAACAATCTTTGAATATGAGAAAAGTCTCCGCAAGATGGGTGCCGAGAATGTTAACCGACAGTCAGAAACAAAATCGACTTGACATTTCAAAGATATTGTTGGACAAGTTTCAAGAAGATTCTGAAAACTTTTTGTCTCGTTTCGTAACAATGGACGAAACATGGGTCCATCATTTTGATCCCGAGACAAAACAGCAATCTTCGCAATGGAAACGGCCATCATCACCGAGCCCGAAGAAGTTTCGTGCCGTGGCATCGGCTGGCAAGGTTATGGCCTCAATATTTTGGGACTCAGAAGGGATATTGTTGATTGATTACCTGGAGCGTGGAACCACTATTACAGGTCAATATTATGCAGCTTTAATTCCTAAGTTGAGGAATGCCATCAAAGAGAAAAGGAGAGGGAAACTTCGAAGGGGCGTGCTGTTTCATCACAACAACGCACCCGAGCACAGGTCGGCAGTTGCGATGGCTGCCATTCAGCAAGCTTGCTTCGAATTGGTTGACCACCCCCTTATTCACCAGATCTGGCGCCTAGCGATTTTTATCTGTTCCCCAAATTGAAAGAATACTTAAGGGGAAACAGGTATGAAGACGATAACGAGGTGATGGATGCCATGGAGAGCTTTTTGCAGGACCAAGACAAAACTTTTTTTTTTGAAAGGTATTGAAGTCTTGGAAAAGCGCTGGACTCGGTGTGTAGAGAGACTCGGAGACTATGTAGAAAACTAAATTATTAATTTATCAATAGTCATTATAATCTATCTCATTCTCACTACTTTTTGATCCCCCGTCGTAGGTACGCATACCTGCTATTGGCCAATTTTCAGGTATCAGGTACTAAAGTTACGTAAAAATATTACTCACTTTTCTTGAAGTCTGACTGCTGATTTTTATGTATGTTTTACAGAATATTATTAATAATAATTAATAATCAATACTGTCAGACACTTCCCGTCGGCGGTTTTTTCTGCCAGTCTGGGGGATGTTTGACAGACACAATTAACTGTGTCTATAGTATAGTTAAAATCTCGCTGCAGACTCGGTCATAAATCATTCGAGTGTTTCGCTCTCTTTCCCACTCACGGGCCTTATGGGCAGGCCACGCCCACACGTAGTCCTGTGCATTACTGCAGTCGATGAGTGATATCGATAGTTTTATATATTTATAAATGGGTGATAGAAATAAATACACATTTTTTTTATTTTATTACCAAATTTACTACAAAGCATATTAAATATAAAAGAACGTATATATAAAACTAAAAATAAAAATTAGCACGGCGTAACTAGCGGGTAGCAAAGGAGACAAAAACATATTTGTTAATTACCCTCTTTTTGTGTAATTAAGAACGTAAAAACATATTAGTTTTTATATAATTACCTTCTGTTTATAGAATTAACTAATGGATACTAATGCGTTTTTACGAGAAGGAAGTCTCGTAAAAACACATTAGTACTCATTAGTTACCCTGCATACTTAATGAATGCAGATTTTTTTACGTGATAACCTTAATGATTCTGTTATCGATAATGGCCTTGAGCGCGCGCAACTAGCGCACATCCCTACTCCGATTATGATTTATGACCAAGTCTGCAGCGAGATTTTAACTATACTATAGGGGATGTTTGACCGCTATTATTGATCTGGCTGCTTATAAATAGTATTGAAATAGTTCCTCGAGTATCATTATATTAAAATTAAGACAGAAACTATATGTAAGATGACGTCATTGTTTGCGAGATTTAAAGCGTCTGATGGAAAAAACCGCTGACGGGAAGTGTCTGATAGTCTCAATCTGCCAGGCCTAGGGATTGGGATTGGGCCTTTTCCCAACTATGTTGGGGTCGGCTCCAGTCTAACCGGATGCAGCTGAATACGAGCATTTTACATGGCGTGTCTGACAGTATTGATTATCAATTAGTTACAATATTCTGTAAAACATATATAAAAATCAACAGTCAAACTTTAAGAAAAATTAGTAATATTTTTACTTAAAGCTAAGCCAAGCCCAAGCTAGCAGGTATGCTAACGTTCGAAGTACATACTAACACTACTCTATCCCATACATTTTGTTAATCAGTAAATAAGTAAGGTTTGGCGGCTCTGGGATCTTGGACTATGACATTAAAACAGTTTTGAAACGTTGAAATTTGAAATTACTTTTATGCTGACTGTACTAACATAGTCCTCATTATTCAGAAAATTTGGTAGCTATATCATATAGGTATTTCACACTCCTTTGTACCTGCCATCCTAACCGTGGAAAACGGTCGGTGAAATTGAAAAAAAAAAAAATACTATACATAGCATGTCGCGGTGTCGAGGTGTTGCGGTTACGCGAACCCATAAGATTTCCTCCTACCAAAAATCGCTCAACACGCCTAAATAAGTTTTCACTTCAATAATATACTTAATACAATCTAAAGTTGCAACAAGAATTATATTATTTCAACTTCGTTTCCCTGCAGGACATTTTCATTGGACATGTCACAGTGATTCTTCTAACAACTCAATCTATTCCGATTGGCCTCGTTCGTGAGCTTTACGAGTAGGAACAGCTTAAGATCCCTAGAGACTGCCCTGCAGTCAATACTTCGAGAGCCACTTTCAGTTTGTAACCAATGTGGACCAATGTGGATCTTGACTGTTGGAATAGTCACTAGTTGAAATACACAAAGGTGTGTAGATAGTTAAAATTAGATAACTAAAGAAAATATTGTTTTAAGCGTATAATATTTTCACATCCTGTCTCTTTAGTAAGGTAAATTTCAGCTTTGACTTAGACACGAGAAGAGACATAAACGTTTAACGGTAATTATAGACACCACTAGCTATAGATAAACATATCTATAGCTAGTGGTGTCTATAATTACCGTCATAAGATGATAAGTAAGTAAGTAAGGTGGTTGTAGCCGTGATAGTTATATCTCTAGGAATATAGTGTTATGAAAACTGTCGGAGTGCCCTAGGACTTATACGTATTACATCTATCATGCTCGTATCATAGTTATATTCCTAGTACAGATTGTTATGAACCGCTCTCATATAACTATATTACGGTTTATAACTATATCTGTAGATATCCCTAGGGATATAACTATACCATCTTACTGCGACATATCCATAGTTAGTTATATACAGTATGGAGCTCACATATATGCAATAAATCCAACCACATACTTGATATCACCTTTGCTGACGATATACAAAAAATTAACAAAATCGGTCCAGTAATTAGGTCAAAAAGTAGAGTTTTAATTTTGAGTAAATTTGAACACTGTGTAGATTCGATCACTAGGTCTATGAGTCAATGAACTTGAATCCTTGAACATGTGTGCAAACAAAAAATCCCTGTTTGGTGAACAATGGAATGGGCACTGTGGTGCACCGCAGGTGGCCAGCTCGGTTGTCTAAACAGAGTGATTACTTTTACTGAATTTATTTTGATATTTATTTTGTTTGAAAAATTAACTTTTTTAATTTATGGTTTTTAATTTAACATTTAATTTTGCTATACTTCTGTGGACTAGTATTGCTAGTAGATTAAATTCTTTCACATGGTGCCAGTTCCATACTGTATATAAATACCGTTAAACGTTTATGACAAACAATTATGATTTTTTTATCTTAATGGATGGGAAATATCATAAAATATCATAATTAATTTATGTTCAAGGATACAGTGATGGTTTTATCGCTAAAAGCAATAACTACCAGACGGCCGGGTAATCGTTTTACAAATACTCTAAAAATTACATTGTAAAAGCTAAGTGCTGTTATCAAATTATCGAAGATTTTTTTTACATTTAAGATTTTTATAAAGTCTTTTACTCAGTAACCGAGCAAAGTAAATGCAATCACTCAAAAAAGCTGAATCGCCAATCATTCATGTCAGTATCAATCATTCGTCAGTATGAGGTACATTGACACATGTGCGCATATCAATTTTGGGCCAGTTCGGACATGGCAATTTGTCGTGTATATTGGATCAGATTTTTATCGGAGTCCTTTAAAAAATTGTAGATTTAGAACAAGCTGGAGTCCATAAAAACTGGCAACCCAGATTTTATTGAGAAATAAATATTTTTTGAGGAGGTGCAGCTCAATGTAACTGTTTAATTACTATGGATTTAAAAAACTACACTACGTAGATAAAAATTATACAACAGAAGTCAAACTTCCGCTTCGAACACGTTCAAATTCACGTTATTACGCTTAGTTTCGTGGCGTTATAAAAAATAAAAATGATAAAAATAAAAATCATTTATTAGCAGGCATCTTAGGCCCATAGCGTGTTAGTAATAATTAACTTAAAAACTATGTTAAAACAAAAAAAAAACATTACACAAAACAAAGTTAAAGATTTATTCCAAGGTTTAAAAATTCAAGACTCCAGTTATATTCTGACTATTTTGTAAGAAAATTGTAATGGAAATTTAATAATCTGTCAAGAAAATAGCAAGCAATTTAAATATCAGCCGATGACGTAATGGTGATGGGAGTATGATGGTTTTATCAATAGAAACTTGGCCAATTAATTTAAGGTTAGGTACATCAAAAACAAGTTTTTAATCATTTTATCTTCAACATAAATAAGATTTACCACCGCCTTAAAAGCATAGACTTAATTCAAGTCAAAATAGCCTTTTAAACCTACAAACAAAAGTCAATCCTTTACAACTATAATAAAAAATCCTTTGCAGAGCTCCGACTGACACATTAATTGCCTTTAGACAACGAACGAAAAACGTAAAAAACGTTCGTCTCTTTAAACTTCAAAAGCTCTTTGATGCGAAACCCTTTGACGTTCGGCTAAACAGCACAAAGTTCTCAACTCTGGCGCTAAAACCAGATTACAATCAGTAATTAAAACATGGTTTCGATCGTGACTTTAAGAATTACCGGGCTATTTTACTACTTATTTGCTAAAACTATCGGAAACTAGATAAAGTGTAATAGTTCATTTTAATGGGTTGTTCTCCTATCTTCCTTTTTTTGTGAGGAGAAAATTTTCTTAGCGTGTTTTTAATGTCGGGCAAATTAATAGATGTGCGGGTAAATCTATGATTTAGATTTTTTTGTCTTAAACTAATAGTATAACTTAGGAAGTTAATTGATTAGGGAAGGCAGAAGAGAAAGATATGGAAGTTTATGGAAGGGAACTTTATCCAACAGTAAAATATAACCACTATAACGTAGGTTGAGGTAACGTGGTTAGTAAATATACATAATTACCTACATATATATACTATGTCTCTTTATCTGCCTGCCAGTGTTAAAACGAAGGGTTTAAAAAAACATATTCTTCGACTAGTTTCCAGAATTGCCATGTACTTGTATACGCCAGCGAAGCCGAGATTACAGCTAAATCAACAAACCAAAATCTTACGATATATCTCCAGATTTATCCAGTAGTGATTGTTCCGAAACCCACTCAGGTTTACATTCCAAACAAAGTCCGCATAGGTCTATTTCAATATGGCCGAACCACTTCAAGCGGCACTCCTGCAGTTTGTGCAGTATCACGTACTGCATGACTCATGCACGACTGTCAAGTCTAAACAAACGCTGTACATTTTGGAGGGAAAGCGTCTGGTGACGTTTTTAGTGGGCACGATAGAATTCGATATATTTCGAACTGTGTGAACTTTTTGTGACAAAAGTTGAACGTTGGATATTTTTGTTTTGAGTTTGATTTTTATATTTGCAAGGCAGTAGTAGGTAGAACTACAGTCAGGAAAATGGGTCTACTTTTATAAGGGCCACTAGTTGGCGCCACTAGCACGGAAGGTATCTGTCAAACATCAAACAAAAGTTTAGATTTTGTTTGATGATAGAAAATGATATTTTTACATAGAAATTCGATGTTTTTGTTTTGCAATCTTGAAGCCTCTAATTCAAACAAGAATTACGTTCAAAGACTAAAACCCGACTACTAAAAAATCACGCTCGCCGCGGTCCGTCTGTAACCTATTATTAATATTATTTACCTCCACTTTTACTTATTTTTCACAATTTAAACATATTTATTTACTTAAATAATGTGACATATATACATATTTGTAATGTGCTCGTCAAGACCTTTTTTTTAATACCAAACATGTCATTATTATCTCAATTTTTTTTTTGAGGTCAGAAATTTACGTGTAAAGTCCACCATATTAAATTTATGGAAAATGTATATAGCCTATGTCACCCGGATTATTATTACGAATCTATTGATACCTCATTCATTAAAATCGGTTCAGTAGTTTAGGCGCTACGGTGGAACACACGTAAATACATACTTACATACATACATAGACTACTAAAATCATAACCCTTCCTTTTGACTTTGCCGTAGTCGGGTAAAAACATATTCATTATGCTACCTTAGTACAGGTGTTCAAAAAGTTTTTTGAGATACTTTACCTTTGGATAAGTATTTCTTTTGTTCCACTGGTTTTAGCCCCTCTTTTTTAAGTTGCACCGTATCTTGAATCGTCCATAATAAAGTGAAAACAATGAGTTTGTTTACTAATTACTAACAAAAAGCCATAGGTTTTGCGGTCATTTGACATTTATCTATACCTGTCGTGTCAGTGGCGCCACCTGATGTCTGTTTTTCCTGTGGTAGCCCTCATTGATTGTAGAGAAAATTTACACCCTACGTCTATTTGCCGTGTGATAGCAATTTTATACAACTGTCGAAGAATGGCAGCTGTTGTGATTTGAATATACGGATAATTAGATTTGGTAGTCAATTTGCTTAAAAGAATATTTCCTTGACTTTAGTATTATTTGAAAATGTTGTTTTTGTTTTGGTTCATAAAGCCTTGAATGAATTTATTCTTTCCTTGTGCGCTAGATCTTACTGTTTTCTGATAAAAACTTCTTTGTATATTTGTACCAAAAAACTATTTATTTTACACTAGCTTTTGCCCGCGGCTTTGCCCACGTGGATGTCGGAAAATATCTCACGAACGTACTACCGGAATTCAAAGTGCTCTTTTACTCTTCAAGTGCAGTTATATAAACGCAAAACCCCCAGGGGGAGGGGAGAGGGGGGTTAGTTGCGAACCCCATAGGTTCACAACTACGTAGGATGTTTTTTTTTCCAGAAATTGGTGTTTTTTTTACGTTTATATATATAATATATAAGCTTATATACCTGTCGGATCTGGTCAATAGTACGGACGCGTAACGAATCGCAAGCGCGCCACAGGCGACATCACGTGAGGTGCCCACGCCTACAGCGCGCTTCTACAGAGTCGTGATGTTTTAAACTGATGGCGAGGAGAACAGTCTTGTGTCGGATCGCATCGGAGTTACTACGACACGGAACTGTATTCGATTCGTTGTGCTTAGTGATTGTGTTAGATTGTTATTTTAAACACCGTGTATCGTACCCAGTGTGTTTTCATTGCACGAAACCCATCTTTTGCCCACATGTCTGTCTAAATCTAAACTGAGTAAATCCTGACGTTTCCGACATACCTATTATGTAAAGGGATTTTCCTTATGCACACACGGGGTGCAGAAAGCCTTTGAAGGGTTAAGGCGATACCAAAATAAATTGGTGGATATTTCGTAACCATTTATTTCACCATTGCAGCATGTATGGATTTAAGTTTTGGATAAGTATATGTTTATTGACTATTTCAATAATACTCTGAGTGAAGAAAACCACAATTGGATTAAATGTCCTCGATAGAATTTTATTCCGAAAAGACCTTTACTTGTTTATATTTTTTTCTATAATTCTAAAATCCTAAGTAATTTCATTGCTAAATTGCATTCAAAATGTGCGTTTGAAAACGTGCAAAGTTTAAAACTCTGGCTGAAAATACTTTTATAGTTAGCTTAATTTATTTTTAAACAATTTTTATTTGATTTAGCACTTTTATTTTGGTTCCAGCGCATTGTTGGGTTCTCTTTTTTTCTCATGTGTAAGTAATTGACTCTGTCACTTTCTTATTCCCGTCCAGTTCGCATTTTATATATCACCTTAAGTTTATTCAGGCTATAAACTATCTGTGTGCCAAATTTAATTTATTTATTTTTATTGGTTCACCAACAATTGTTTACACAAGTTTTATGTTAAAGGTAACATGCAAAAATGTATAAACAACAGTGCAACAATCACTTACAGGTAAATTCTGCATGCCTAATGAAGTTGTACAAAAATTTATAGTATTAAAAATAATACATATATATATTAATAATAATATATTATTTATTATTTGCTATTTTGCGCCAATCCAGAAAATCCAAATAGAGGAACGGACAAAAATTCTAAAAACTATATTTTAGGCATCAGACTCGTTCCCAACCCGTTATTCTTGAACGAGGAAATACAATTTCTCAATAAGTAGGTATTTGGAAACTTCTAATAATATAAACACTGTATTCGGTATCCGGTATGCGGAATGCTCGGATTTCCGGACGCAAATTCCACTGACCAACGGTTTATTTACGTTTTGAATAGTAAGCATCGTACAATGATCAAACATGAAATGTAAACATCAAATTAGCTGCTAGCTAATAACAGATTTCATCATCATTTGCTTAGCCTTGTCCCAACTATTTGCGACATAAATGGATGGTCACCCATCACGGACCGACCTCGGGGATTGAAGATCGCCCCTTGCGACTCTGCTATTACTTAGCCATGCGTAATATTTTTACTAAGCCCAGAGCTTTATATATTTTTTAATAAATGTATTAGTATCATTGTATTTATTTTTCTAGTAAATTTTATTCTAGATGGCAAATGAATTTTTTTTCCACGACAACGTTCTTTAAAATCTTAATACTGAAAATAAAAAATGTATTCACGGTATTTATAAACAGCTGTTTCACAATCCGCATCAACTTCACGGAGTTCGGACTAATGAAATTTAAACTTGAACGGCCAACTGATATCATACTCCTAGTTCAGAAAGCGCTAAAATTATACAAGCCTAGTGGTCAGCACATCTATACATAATTTATAAATAAATGTCGCTTTTCATTTATGTCTGTTTGACAGCATTGTTCTTCTAAACATCTAATATATTATTAATGAGAAAGTGAGTTTCTTTGTATTTTTTACGCTCTCATGCTGAAACGGTTGAACGGATTTGGATGAAATTTGGCACACCGGTAGAGCATAATCTGGATTAGGACATATTAGGATACTTTTTATTGCGGTAGTACGTTCCCGTGGGATTATTTCCGACATGCACGCGGGCGAAACCACTGGCGAAAACTAGTAATTTATAAATTAAAGTCGCTTTTCGTGTCTGTAGGTATGACCGCGTTGTTCTTCTAAACTATGCATCGGATTTCAATGCGGTATCACCATCGTTTAGTGAATTTATTTCGGATTATTTTGTATAATAAATATTCATATTTAACTTACTTCTCACTTAAAAAAATCATAAAAGAAATCTCGATGTTTTGTGTAGTCGTAAAAACCTTGCAAGGCATGGGCGGGTTGCTAGTCTTTTATATGCTTAGTTTGGAGTTGTTTATATGTATGACGACTAAATATTAGCCTTCTTCTCAGGTTCCATAGAATTTACGAGCAGGTATGTAAAATAAATAGATACGAAGTACGAAACCCGAGTCTTTACTGTTGCAATATCTTCTAGCAACTTGGAAAGTAAAATCTAGGATTTGTATCATAGTTTGCAATCTGCTGCTGCAGAAAAGCTGTCCATGATGTTTTTTTTTATACAAAGCATTCTTCTTAAAATATAGTTAGCTTTACCTCAAGTATTCATGATCAATTAATGATTTAGGAAATAACAGACAACAATACGTGACATTTATGTATGGAGTTTAACGGAAAACTTACATTAGACACGCGTTGAACAAGTGTCCAAGTTTTTGTGGTAAGGTTATAAAACTCAAAAATGTCGTCAAAATAATAATCTGCCTGTCGACTGTAGATACTGTACATACCGAGACCCCTCCGTGCCTCGGAAAGCACGTTAAGCCGTTGGTCCCGGCTGTCACTCGTGGATCTTTGATAGTCGTTACGGGTCGTCAGAAGCCCGAAAGTCTGACAACCAGTCTTACCAAGGGGTATCGTATTACCAAGTTAATGGGTTGTGGAGGTCAGACAGGCAGTCGCTCCATGTAAAATCACCGTAACCGGATGCAGCTCAATACCAGTGTATTGAGCTGCATCCGGTTAGACTAGAAGCCGACCCCAACATAGTTGGGAAAAGGCTACACAGATTGATTGTCGACTGTAGAGACAAGAGACAGAAACTTTCAATCACAAAAAGTCGCACTGCCACTCCTCTACCTCATCAAATATAAAACCAATATATCTCTATAAAGCAATACATTTCCACTACAGACTAACCTAATCATATAATAAGCCCGAGTAAAGCCGGAGTCACACTGGCGCGCTGAATTATTGAACAGTGTGCCTCAGAGAGCACACGGTCTAAATGACGTCGGATTTTTGTTCCTACAATATTCACTAAAAGAGATTAGCGAGAGCACTGAGACGAATGCCCAGTTGGAAGGTACGTAGGAAGGGTAATCTTATGGGATTAAGGAATATTAGAGGAAAAAGTCTTTTTCGACCTTCTGAAAGGTATTAATTTAGGAAGTTTTTTGTTGGGTTATTTACGTTTGGGCTATTTAATGGGTGTGCAAATTTAGTATAGCTTTCTTTATTGACTTATTTTTTTTGTATTGATTTTGAAAACGGTTATTTGATGTATATTTTCAAGTTCGGGAAATTACTGGTAATATCTCGCACTCTCAGGAGATAGGATTTGTAATCCTAAAATCTGCGTCTATTTTTACACGACTGCCCCAAGAAGGAGTGTAATGTTTTCATGGTTTATGTATGTATGTATGCGAGTTTCTTTATTCCACTATAACTTTTGAATGCCTGGACAGATTTGGAATCCTTACATAATATCTTTATATATTATCTTACAAAAAATTCGATATGGCGGCAATATATGAATCCATTTTCAAATGTGAAAAAAAAATCTTCAGTGTGTGTGTCTGAAAAAAGGCTGTTGTGTCAGAAAAAAGGCTGTTGCTACGGCCCACCTGAAAGAAAATGGTTACCGATGCGTAGCTGGCTTTAGAGAGAAAGTTGAAATGTCTAATTTGAAATGTCACCTTCACATCACCCACAGACATGGATACGCTTCGGCGGCCGCTGCTAGGCGGCCTAGGGGCGGCATTGTCAACAATTTCCATAGATAGTCACCGCTTTCTCATACTAGATACAAATAACGTACCTACAGGACGGCTTTGAATGACATCTGCGACAGAAGTTGAGCGCTCAACTCACTTTCGCACTTTCGGGTTCTTTTCGTCTCTAGACACTGCCGCGGCCGGCGCGTAAAATCACAATTTCAATTAAATATATGGCATTCAGTATTGCTTGATGGCAGAACTAGGTATGATAATAAAAGACAAAGTCAAATCATTTATTTCAAACTGGCTTTCGCCAGACGCTTCGCCCGCGTATATTTCGAAAATTATTCCAAGAGAACGTATTACTGGGATAAAAATAACCAATATCCTAATCCAGGTCAAGGTCTACCCGTGAGCCAAATTTCATACAAATCCGTTCAGCTGTTTTAGCGTAAAAGAGTTACAAACAAACAAACTCACTTTCGCATTTATAATAGAATTGTTAGGATTATGATAGGCGCATAAAAGGCAGTTTTGAACGTCATAATTCTAGGTCAACGAGAAGTACCTTAAAAGTTTCGATTTGCTTGCGAGTATCAAAATATGTGCCGTAAATGGCTGTATTTTTTTTTTGCGTTGATTTAGAAGCTTGGCTTTTTTAGGACTTCAAAGCACCACAGACATACGTATTTGGTATTAATTTCAACTTGATACCTTTACGCGTTCCTAACAAAAAGGGTCTTGACAGACTGACAGACATGAAAATATTTTTTTAAGTGACAGAATGACAAATTAACAATTTTCGGACTTTTTCCTTTACTTATGCTGTGAGATCTTACTTCTTGCCAAACATGATTCTTAGACAACGGGAAGTACGACCCTATAGGTTTTAATTTACTTGCGGGTATCAAAATATGTTGCACAAATGGCCGCATTTTTTTATTGCGTTGACTTAGAAGCTTGATTTTTTAGAAGTTTAAGGGACCACAGACCTACGTATTTGATATTAATTTCAACTTGATACCTCTACGCATTCCTGAGAAAAAGGGTCTTGACAGACAGACAGACAGACGCATGTCCTATGGAACAGGACCAGCACGTTTCTAAGCATTCTTATCTTGGATATAATCCTCTAATTTATAATATGCTTGTTTACAAAATGTACTTATAATAAGAGCTTTAAATTTTCTTTCATTTTGCAATATAGATAGTAGTATTTTCCTGAAATTTTCTTCTACATTAAAGCTTCTGCTAACTTAAAATAAGTAATAGTTAGTTTAAAAGAATACCACTTTTAAAAAGAGTTCTTCCTTTCTTTCTACATTTTATAGTAAGAGTAATTTCAAGGGATTCTAACATGTGGGTATCATTGCAGAAAATTGCGTTAACTTTAAAGTCCATTTTAGCGATTGTTTTGCACTCTACCGGATTACTTTACAATCAACCAACAGCTAGCAACTAGTAGTTGTACTTTAATCTTTATTAGATACCAATGCTCGTTTCTAGAATGTTTAGAATATAGAAAAATATACAGAACTAGCTTACCCGACAGACGGTATCCTGCCTTAGCTATGAATATTCTAATGTAAACGCGTGAAGTTAAAATGTTTTCTGAAATTTTCCAATTTTTTTGCGAAATTTTCTTAATTTTTTCTTTCATAAAAACCTTCTCCTGACAATAGTAAATACAACAAAAAAAGAATTTGCGAAATTTGTTTAATCCGATCACGCGTGATGCGATGTCCAAGGGAAATAGGGATTATTTTTTTTTTCTATATAGATATATAGATACACAAAAGGCATACCTACCTACAAACGGGATAAAATTATAAAAAATAGTATGGTCGTCCTTGCGACCTTGCGACCTTGCGACATGTCTGCCAAACAATAGGAATGATCACTGTGCCCCCATATTCAAAATTCATTTATTTACTTTACCTGTCCGTGTTAGAGTCACAGAAATTCATATGTGTACCAAATTTCAACTTAATCGGTCCTTCGGAGCAAATTGGCTGTGACAGACGGACAGACAGACAGACACACGAGTGATCCTATAAGGGTTCCGTTTTATCCTTTTGAGGTACTGAACCCTAAAAATTAATAAAAGTCTTTTTACGTGTGACGATAGTTAAATAGAGCAATTTATTTTTAATTAATTGTTTAGTTTTATGACATTCTGATAAATAAAAATGTCATGCTGTGTAATAGATTCACCCATTCAGTCTTTCTTCAATCGTAAAATCGACGAGTTTACTGTTTTGTTTATTTAACATGTGCAAAATAAAACCTGTTTTTATTGATTTATTAGCAAACGTAAAATAGTAATAAAATTTGACTACCAGCGAACAAGCATTGCCATCGAAATAAAATCTATAAAGGTTGATCCTATTTCAATTTTATACGGCTTAATTTTTTGCATATAACATTCATACTTAATTCAATTCAGTATTAAAAAAAAAAATGTAAATTTTATCAAACCAGTCACACTGGATAATGATTTGTTCATTATAATTTATGATTTCATCGTACGTCACATCACACTAAAGTTTGTGAGTGTGTGTGTGTTTGTTACTTCTTCACGCTCAAACGGCTGAACCGATTTGAATGAAATTTGGTATGTAGATAGCTTATACCCTGGATTAACACAAAGGCTACTTTTTTGTTGGGTTTTTCCATCTGGAATTTGATTTTTTTTCCGGGAGGCTCGCACCCTATTACTTGGGACTTCAAAAAAACTCGCGAAATATGCATTGGTCAATCCAATGGGTTAGATGTCGTCATAAGCTTGTTAAAACAAGCTCATCATCTGCGTAGCCTTTTCCCAACTATGTTGGGGTTAGCTTCCAGTCTAACCGGATGCAGCTGAATACCAGTATTTTACATGGAGCGATTGTCTATCTGACTTCCACAACCCAGTAACTGGGGAAGTAATACGATACCCCTTGGTAAGACTGGTTGTCAGACTTTCGGGCTTCTGACGACCAACGGCTTAACATGCTTTCCGAGGCACGTAGGAGTCTCGGTATGTAAGGATGGTCACCCATCCACGGACCAACCGTGGCAAGCTTAGCTTAACCTGATGGATGGACCCGTGCGGCTGTTATTACTTAGCCACGAGCTTCTATTTATCACTTATAATTCGTAGGTTTTTTAGCCACATTTTTGAATATTTCACTCAACTCTCTTCGGGGATAATTAGCACGTCTTTCATATAATAAAAAAATGCTAACAAAAAATACTTAATCGTCATAAATTCAGCGTGTAAAAGCGTGTAGCAACAATGTCCAGGTAATCTCGTTAGCGGCGCGACACCAGATACGGATTGAGAGCACCTCACTGAATTATTGATGACCAGGTACTGCGCTCTGTGCTACTGATATAGTAATGACTTCGGAATTTTTATGTAGACGATACAGGTTATTTCATTTTATCTAAACTTGTTTGATTGATGCAGTTTTCGTTTGGGTCAAATGGTTTTGATTAGTTTAAATACTTCAACTGAATTTCTGCCCTACTTGTCTACTCCGTGCGTCCCATATCCAGGGTCCAAATATAACTGACACAGCGACTTTGTTAAAAAATTACGCGATTGTTACATTTTCACGACAGGTGAAAAAAAAGAAAACTAAAACACCCGACTGCGGTAAAAAACTAAAAAGCTAAAAACAAGCAATTTTAAATTAAATAAAAGTTGGAAGCAGGCGGGACACATTTGAGTTAGAAAATATAAAAATGGAATGGGTCCCGCCTGCTTACAACTTTTATTTAATTTAAAATGGGCTTGTTTTCAGCTTTTTAGTTTTGTACCGCAGTCGGGTGTTTTAGTTTTTTTAATTATTTTTTTTTTATCTCCAACTTTTTAGTTTACAAAAGTGAAAGATTTTGTAGACGATTTAGTTCTTGCAAGGAGTTTTGGTCGTGAGAGTAATTTTTTTGGATCAAATGCACAAAAACAGTCAAGCCTTTTATTTACGTGTTTTTTACGATTTGTCACTTTGAATTAATTTTAACCATATAAGTTGCATATACTTATGTAATCACCTTTTAAAACCCTTCATTTGATATCCCACTCGATGGTATTACAAGAAAAAAAAATTTCGATCTCCACAATAAGGCCCCCCAAATCCGCCATTTTTATTTGTTTTTGATTTTAATGTAGCCAGTGACACTCGCGCTACCAAGACAAATCTAAAGACGTATAACTTTTCCAAATCCATTGATTCGTGTAGGAGTTACGAGGGAACAAAGAAACGGACATACACACATACATACTTACATACAGGTCAAACACATAACCCTCCTTTTGGGCTTCGCCGCAGTCGGGTAAAAAAAACCGGCCAAGTGCGTGTCGGACCACGCACAATGATGGGTTCCGTAGTTGAGGTGAATTTATCTCAAGAACAAACTTAACATTGTAGTTGAAAAGTATTTTCTGTATACATTCCAACTGCAAATTAATGTAGTTTTGTAAGCATAATATTGAGAAATTTACTACGTTATTTTAAGACCATAGACTTTTTATAAATTTTCGTGTTATCTGTAGTACAGAACTATTTTCTGTATTTTTTTTTTTTTTCAAAATTTTAGGCTCTGTAGTTTCAGAGGTAAGGGGATGGAATGGTCAATTTTAGTCTGTTTGCGTAAATAACTTTAAAATACATTATTTTAAAATTATAAAAAAAAAATATATGTTTGAGACCCTCAAACCCCCCAATTTATTCAAAATTCAATCATTTACGATACACGTCCGTGTCTGATCACAGAAATTCATATGTGTACCTATCAAATTTCAACATAATCGGTCCATTAGATTCGGAGCAAATTTACTGTGACAGACTGACAGACAGACACACGAGTACTCCTATAAGGGTATCGTTTTTTCCTTTTGAGGTACGAAACCCTAAAAACTTACAAAGTTATAGGATTTTCGGATTGGATCCTGTCACACAGCGCCTGTTGGGTTTATTAAATAAGCCTCAGGTGACAATATCGTCAACCCATTGCGTCTGTCGTCGTATCCGGTTTTTGCCGCATTGTTTAAAAGTCACCATTCGGTCAAAAACTTACTCTTTCAGTCATAATGACTTTTGCTTTAAATGTGAAAAGCTTGCGCACACTAGCCTTTTTACAATAACGTCCTTATGTTCAAACACTTTATCCAATTTAATGGTGCAATTTCATTAAATTCAATTCTGAATTTCCTGACACAATATTTTTTTGCCTCAAGACCAAAAGTAGCTATACGGAAGAATAAATCTAGTAAGTAGTTCTGAAATTCCTACTAACCTAGTTTGAACATTCTAGTTCTGGATCAATCAAAACGAAGCATCATTCCATCATTTCCATCAGTTAACCCCTGCCGGCCGGCCGGCTGTTTCCTCTGCCGGCCCACCAGATAGTCAACCGAAAATCAATTCTAATACACTCGAATCTGAAATTCGATCAGCTCCCAAAATTCAAAACTTTATTTACGACGACTAATTCAGTATTCCATCAGGGATTCGTACATTGAATGTGTTCGCGTATAAATCAGAGATTGGACGAGATCGCGGCCGGCTGTTTGAATTATTGATGTCAAATGTCCGACGAATTGTGACTGGTGCACCTTCATTCATTCGTTTAATTTTATTCATAGGCATTTTTTGGTCGATTCGTGTAACTAATTGAGTTAAATTATACACGCAGAGTAAGATATAATTCTTACCCTCATATTCATAAAATACTAGAACGCTCTATAACCTGTTTTTAACCAACTTCAAAAAAAAGGAGGTTTCTCAATTCGACTGTATATATATATATATATATATATATATATATATATATATATATACGACGTAGTCACGAATATATATATATTTATATGTGTGTTCGCGGATAACTACGTCGTTTATGAACCGATTTTGATGAAAGGAGATATTTTAAGGGTGGTAGCATGAAAAGGAAACCAGGATCTGATGATGGCATCCCAGAGAAATCGAGGTGAATCTTTAAATTTTAGAGGCACACCCATAACGATTTGGGTATCTTTTATAGTAACTCGTGCATTTGCTCCTGAAAAGCACCATTTGGTGAATTCGAACTAATGAGGAAGACCACAGATGGCCATCGGAACTACTCAATAATACGTATTTCACGGGTTGCGATTCGATTATTGCTAAGCAATTTATGCTTGTCACAATACACATGTTGAAGTGGAGCTGATGGTGACTTCATCATCACTTCCAGTTCACCTGGTTCCTTACTGGGAGAACTCCTCAACAATTAACGTCCTTGTATCGGGAAAAGCAATATTTTGTAAAAGGTGATGAGCAGTTGACATTAGGCTATTGTAACTTAGATAAATTACAGACTGACCCACTAAAAAGTGAAAAATAAAAAACTTTTTTACAAAAAAAAAACAACCGACTTTTACAACCGTCTTTTATAAAGAAGTATTTTCTAAGTTTCTTTCGAATTATGATCTAATTTGAAAGAAGAAGACAAAAAACTTTTATAACTAAAATAGGTTTATAGAGCGTTTTAGTTTTTATGAATAAGGGGGTACTATATTTTTAATGTCCCTCGGCAATCATCGCATTTCCGAACACAAACGAATGCTAATTTCCATGTCCATCAATTATTAGATTGATCGTGTGTGTGTATTTGAATTCTTAAACTTCCAAGTCGATTGAGAGCACCCGGTCTGCACCAAGTGCAAAGAGCACCTGATAGAAATCCGAAGACTGACGAAACACGAAGTTTGCCGATTGTACTGTACAACTGTAGAAAAAATATCGCCTTTCACAGTGATGATGATGTGCTTCAGTTAATGCATAAGTAACCTACTCATTTCGGTAAAACGAAACGGATAATATTATTTTATTTCAGTTTTGTCCGACACAAAAGCCTACAACAGAAATCCATAAAGGAACACAAGGAAGACAAAAGCAGAACAATTAGGGAACTTTAAACCAACATGCAGATTAAAAAATAAAAAAGGAACGCTACTACACAGAACCAAACTTAAAAACACCAAATCCAACTATCGGATCACGAAAACCCGTCACAACGGATCCAATGTAAAGGAAAATAGAATGTGGATTGTACGATACGGAGATACAATAACAATCATGGAAGCAGATAGACTGAATGGAATGGGGTCGTCCGTACTACATGCAAAGGTATCAACCTTCGGCGAAGCAACCATATTGAAATGTTCAGATTGTTCAAACATTTGTTTTGTTAAAATTCAGCTGAACATGAAGCAATTTTTAAATAAAATTGACAATTACTGGTGACCGTATGGTGAATTGGAACGAGAATTTCAGTTTGCAGAAATTAAATGTATTGTGCGTTCCGTTTATACAGTATTTTAGCATGTTGACATCTTTTTCCTACACGTTTAAGTATGTCAATTCTAACGTTTAAATGTCTTAGGTACTATCGAGGAAACTTACATCTGACTAATTTGAAAACAAAATCCCGTGCACAAGTTGACCACATCTTTTTGCAAGCGGCCGAGCTCTACAAGCGAGAGTAGTCACGGTGTATACACTACTATTTTATAATGAGTACAAAAAAAATGGGGCTCTATCCGTACCCATTACTGATCATATTTGTGTAGTCAAAAATAAAAAAAATTAAATCCTAAAATTGTCCACAAAAATTTGTCATAATTGGTAAAGTCATAAATTTCATAATTGAATCAATCATTCAAAACAATTGCTACTAGAAAATACTACGCGCAGTGCTTTTCCACGATTAATGAATACTACTAATATTTAGCCTGTACAATATTTCCATAAAATGAGTGACATTTTGGGATACAAACAAACGCTAATAACTTTCCTGTTTATGAATATTATTTATTGAGACTTTACATATATAATAACAAGACCTTCTCTAATAAGCCCTTTAAGTATTTGTACTAATTAAAAATTAGTGGTGTAGATATTCGTTTCTCCGATAGTACCTAGGCTGATATGAGACCAAAACTGAAGATAGAATAAATAAAATTACTCATTCCAGGAATTAAAGACTGACTTTAACATCATCATCTTCCTGCCCTCATCCCATATTACTTGGGGTCGGCGCAACACGTTTTCTTCTTCCATTCTCCCCTGTCAACCGTCACGCTATCATTCACTCCCTCCTTTTTCATATCATTCCTCACACAATCCATCCATCTTTTCTTTGGCCTTCCTCTGCCTCTCCATCCATCGACATGTATATTCATCACTCTTTTACTCCCATGCGTTTCGTCTCTCCTCATTACATGCCCATACCAAGACAAACGATTTCCTTTCAACTTTTCTGTCACTGGCACCACTTTCAAACTTCCTCTTATACACCACTAATTTTTAATTAGTACAAATACTTAAAGGGCTTATTAGAGAAGGTCTTGTTATTATATAAGTAAAGTCTCAACAAATAATATTCATAAACAGCAAAGTTATTAGCGTTTGTTTATATCCCAAAATGTCACTCAGTTTATGGAAATATTGTACAGACTTCATAGTAGTATTCATTAATCATGGAAAAGCACTGCGCGTTACTACTAGAAAATACTTTTTCTAGTAACAATTGTTATGAATAATTGATTAATTATTAATTTAACAATCATGACAAATTTTCGTGGACAATTTTGGGATTTAATTTTTTTGACTTTCGACTACACAAATATGATCAGTAACGGGTACGGATAGAGCCCCATTTTTTTTTTGTACTAATTAAAAAATAGTAGTGTATACTACTTTTATAAAATAATTATTGAACACTATACTCACCACCAATCGCTAGTTAATGTTATTTTTGTAATGATGATAGGATTCAATGTAATGTAAGTAGAATTATTAGATGATGTGATTTTATGAGATTTTTATTATTATTTTAATTTAATTTATTAATGTTATCAATCTGTTTTGTTTTAAAGTTATTTTTTTTATTATTTACAATGAAATGTTTGTTTTTATTATTGTTTAGCATTAATTACCGAAAAATATTAATAGCTTTAATAATTGTAATTTATATCCTTTTTCACTTTATTATGTAAAACCATAAATGGTGCATGTTGTGCTAGCCTATAAGTAATTATTGCACTTATAAATGTAAGTATTGTTAGCAAAAATGTTTAAATGTTTAGTGTAAACAATTGTTGGCTAGCCTAAATAAATAAATACTCATTTCTCACTTTATCCCTTCTCGTCACTCCACACATCCATCTCAACATTCTCATCTCCGCTGCATGCAATTTTTTTTCATCCGTCGTCTTCACTGCCCAGCATTCCGATCCATAAAGTACGACAGGCCTTATCACGGACTTGTAAATTTTCCCCTTCAACTTGAGGAGTATTCGTGGGTCGCAAGTTATTCCTGTAACCTATCGCCATTGCATCCATCCTGAGTTGATCCGGTGCGTTATGTCGCGGTCTACTTCGCCATCCCCTTGGACAAGCGACCCGAGGTACCGAAAATCGGAGCAGATCGGTAAGGGCGTTCCGGCAAGAGATATGGGCACAGGACCGGAGAGAGCGCCAAAATCACAAAACAAATACTCAGTTTTGGTCCGACTTACTCTCAGGCCAACGGTCTCCAGTCTTATCCACCACACCTCCAATCCGCTCTGGACCTCTAAGCCACTCTCGGCAACCAGCACAATGTCATCGGCGAACAGCATACACCAGGGAGGCTCTTCCTGGATATTCGAAGAAAGAACATCCATTATCAGCACGAAGAGGTAAGGGCTGAGTGCAGACCCCTGGTGCAAGCCGACAGCCACATCGAAGCTGCCAGTAGTGCCCACTGTAGACCGGACTTGGGTACTGCATCGACTGTACAAAGACTGACTTTAACAACGTCAATTAATTAACAAATTATATCAAATAAAATAGAAAGCTATAAAAAATTCCCTACGTGGTAGAAATAGGCAAAGCCCTGTAATTATGTAATTATAGTACGTAACAACATTAGGCAATAGGTAAGCGGTTTATCATTATTTATGTCCTCATTGCGGTGTTCCAGTACATAATTGCTTTACCTATATTACTGTAAGCTACACACTAGTAATTTATTAGGTACACCGGTACACTTATGGTGGAATTACCCTCCGGAATTATTGTATTGGAGTCAGGAATTTGAAATGGGAGAGAAATAATGTTTTCTTAAATCCTTCTTAATTCAATCTGCCTAGCCTTTTCCCAACTATGTTGGGGTCGGCTCCCAGTCTAATGGGATGCAGCTGAATACCAGTATTTTACATGGAGCGACTGCCTATCTGACTTCCACAACCCAGTAACTGGGTAATACGATACCTTTTGGTAAGACTGTTGTCAAACTTTCGGGCTTCTGACGACCCGTAACGACTGTCAAAGATCCACGAATGACAGCCGGGACCAACGGGTTAACGTGCTTTCCGAGGCACGGAGGAGTCTCAATATTATGTAATGATGGTCACCCATCCACTGACCAACCCCGGCAAGCGTAGCTTAACCTGATGGATCGACCCGTGCGACTGTTATTACTTAGCCACGAGCTCTTCCTGCTTAATCCTTAAATCCTTCTTAAAATGAAGAGATTTAATTTCTGATGTTGTATGAAGAGGTCGTGAGTTTAAATTAGGTCAAGTAATAATGTTTAATAAAGTCTTCCGTAAACATTCCTATTATTAGTGGGCAAAATGATTTTGGAAATAGAAAATGGGTCACCTTATTAAAATAAACTGGAACGTCATATTTTATTTTCGTCACAACTTCAGCACATTTTATGTAACAATACCTTCATAATGACTTCAAATTAGTTTGAATAATACCTGGAGGCACTATACGATGTGGCAAAATATCTCTACAATCAATAACACTCATATAGGATAACAAAAAACAAACAACAAAACAAAACAACAAAAGAGATTCTAGGCAGGGTATACTGACATATTATATGACATATTCTATTCTATTCTATTCTATTCTATATTTGTATGTGAATTGCTTCATGTTCAATTTTATAATAGGTCTTTACCTATGAAATTGCCGTTTTGTATGAAAAAATTTAAACGAATTTTTTTTATGCATTTTTTATTTGTATTAATCGAAGTAATCACCCATGCAATCAATGCATCTTTGCCAACGCAGTGGCAGTTTATTGATGCCCTTCTTAAAGAAATCAGCTGGACGGGAGGCAACAAATTCTTCAAAGGCATTTTGTACTGCCTCTCGGGTATTGAATTTTTTTCCCGCCAAGAAGTTATCCAAATTCTGGAAAAAGTAGTAGTCTGTAGGCGCAAGGTCTGGTGATTAGGGCGGATGACGGAGAGCTTCCAACCCCAGTTCTTGCAACTTGGAGACCGTCTGCTGTGCAGTATGAGGTCGCGCGTTGTCGTGCATGAGCAGCGGAGACGAGCGATTGACCAATGCTGGTTGGAGATGTGCCAGCTTCTCCATCATTGTGTTCAGTTCTTCACAGTACACATCTGAAGTAATGCTCACCCCGTTTGGTAAGAAGCTGTGATGAATCACACCGGCGCTAGACCACCAAACAGTGACCATCACTTTTCTAGGGGTAAGTTTTCGTTTAGGGCATTGTTTAAGTGCTGAACCAGGATCCAAACAACTTGCTGAGCGCTTGCGGTTATCAAACAGAATCCATTTTTCATCGCAGGTAACAATGCGGTTCAAAATTCCTTCATTTGTGTGTCTGTTGAGCAGTGCAAGGCACGTCTCGACGCGTACTTCGCGCTGGCGATCATTGAGTTCGTGGGGCACCCATTTGTCAAGCTTTTTTACCTTGCCAATTTGACGCAAATGGACCAATATTGTTTTGACGCTAACGTCGAAAGCTGTTGCTAATTCAGCCGTAGATTGTGTATCATCAGCTTCCACAATCGCCTTTAATTCGTCATTGTCGACCAAAGTCTTCGGACGACCGCGAGGTTCATTTTTCAGGTCGAAATTTCCAGAACGGAAGCGAGCAAACCAATAACAAGTGGTGCGTTGGTTTGTAGTGTTAGCTCCGTAAACGTCGTTGATGTTGCGTGCCGCTTGTGCCGCGTTGCTGCCACGACGGTACTCATATTCCATAATTACTCGAATTTTTAACGTATCCATGATGACGAAAAAGATTGAAATGCGATGAAAATGTAACACTAATCAATAAACAAATTACTACTTTTGGAAAAAAAAATCCATGTTTTTAAAATAAAATTAATTTGAAATTAGAATTCTTAGCCAAACAAAAATTATTTTGATTTGAAATGGCCAGTACTGCAGAACGGCAATTTCATAGGTAAAGGTAGGTCTTTGTTGGTCATCACTTTGTATTTGCAACACTCCTACATTGTAACACACCAACACAAAATTGTATATTGTCACGAAATTGAACAAAAAGCAATTTACATACAAATATGTTAGTATACCTTGCCTAGATATCTCTTTTATTGACTGTACATACATTGAAGTTTTTAGACAGGACACCGTAATTTTGTGTCTCTGTCCCTAACAATAGAACCATGTAGTGTTACTATGGTATTGTAATGACGGCTGTACGCTCTCACTGAGGCACACCGAGACAAACCGAGTGCGAGAATGTAGATGAGAGCCCTCGGCCCGCCTTGGTGTGTCTCGACTTTCCTCGCGCGCTCTCCGTCCCGTGGCGGTTTATAAAAGGATCTCGCGGCAGTAGCGAGTACTTGCGAATACGTCGCTGTAACTGATGGCACATAGAGCATCGGCAGCAGCTAATTCAATGTCTCCGTCCATCTTTTCGGCGTTCACAACTTCAACTGAACTGGGAGACTGTACATGACCGCACTCGGACTGAAGCCTTTCGCTCGAGATGTCTTCACGAGACCTAGCGAGAACACTCGGCCAGGAATGTACCTACAACGGCCTTAAGACATGTTACATCATAACATTATTATACCTATTCATAGTAGTGTTGTGTCTGTCTAGTAATTAATTAGATTCACGGGATAGGGACGGTGGTCGATTCTCTCTCGAAGGTAAGTTTTTATTATTTGTATTATTCGTATATTATTTTTTCTTCTTTTTAAATTCATTTTAAAATATTTCTTAAAAAACATATAAATAACATTTAAAAATTTAAATATAATTGACATTAATATATATTTAATTGTATTATTTTTAACCTCCAACTTTTATTGTTAAACGTTCTCTTCAACATGCCATATAAGTACCGGGATCAGATTACCCACTATTCCCATCTTCTTTCATTAATTTCGTCTACTTTGAAAACTACTTCTTATTTACACACACACATCAAGCTACTAATTTCCAGTATAAGCTGACCACTCATTGTACGGAAATCCTATACAATACGAGATCAGCTTATACTGGAAAACTATAGCTTGATATGTAGCCATGTGCACATATACCTTT